>RQTK01000386.1:295034-335854 GCA_003991915.1 Elysia chlorotica
ATCATCATCATCATCATCATCATCATCATCATCATCATCATCATCATCACCATCATCGTCTTTTTTATTGTCACAGTGAATTCAACAATATCATATATGTACACGTGTATTGTAATAGAACAGTGTAAAGGCCTACATGTACTGCTTTTTGTGACAACGGTCTGTAATATGATATGAGTACCTAGCTGTAGGCCGAGGCAGAGGGAAGGTGCGACCATCACTCTGTTTTTACCAACTCGCCCTTTTTTCCGCGCAGTTTAATGTCGCCGATTTGTAGGGAAGGTGCGACCTCCACTTTGTTTCCACCTTAATTACTGTGATAAAGAAGGTAGAGGGAGAGAAAGAATCCCCAAGGGAGATACATACATAAATCCATGCGCTAGGCAAATATCTTCTCTTTACCATCTCTACTGATATAATAATTATCAATGATTCAAACCACCTCAACATTTACACTGCACATCATAGAGTGGACTAAATCCGACCTGGTGGCTATAAAAAAATGTTACGGCGCTGTTTGGAGAAGAATATTCTGAGGAACAAATAATTTTGTTTTCTTTCCTTTATTACATTTTGCTTTTTAATCGGTACTGTGGAGAGAAATAGAACATACATGTACAAAACTAAAATGTGCTACCATTCGTATTTATATTCATTGATATTCCTGTGTAAAGTTTGACAATTTACACCTATATTTACTTCTTGGCATCATCCACACATGGAAAATGATATAATCTTACTTTAAAAAAATGGTTTTTTTTAAATAAGCCAAAACAAAAATAAAAATAAAGATGTCCTGTTCTTGTGCAAAAGATAATCACTCGTGTATCTTAACAATGCTTTCCGTTGAAAAATCTTCCGTTGCAGCCTTGCCGAAATGTCTACCGCAGCTTACAAGTAACACCATTCAACCAAAGTTGGTGACTGTCAAAAGTTTTAAAAGTATATACAGTGTAGAGTGAACAAAGACATACATAGTTATTTTCAACTAATAGTGAACTAAATCCATATAATATAATTATATTGATTTGAAGTCAATGTTTGTTTATTTGAATACATGATGAATATACTAAAATGGAACGACACAGTTTTAATAAGATTGAAAACAAACTATGTGTTTATATGGTGCATATATGTAGGTCTTCTTCTCTTAAATTTTACATTATTCTGTATACGCCCATCACACACCACATATACACGCGCGTATTATTATATTATATTTATACACACGTTGTAATACACGAAATTTAGAGGGGAAAAAAGATAATTATGAGATGATTACGAAAATGTACTTAGTAAAAACAGGGTACCTGTAACGTGAATGTTATGACAGTTGCTGACAAAGCACATTAAAATAGATGTACTTGTATGAATAAACATGTACAGTGCAGTGTATGTTTGTACTGTTTGGACTTAAGTGTGTATATGAATGTACTAGTTACATAACTATTATATTTCAATTTCCGGTTTCCAAGTTTTCTATCATTGTACATGTAAAACATTTAGTCATTGTTATATACATTACATGTAGACTACAGTCATGTACATGCTAATAAATGTACATGTATTGTAGTTAAGGAGATTTGAGGTGTAAGCTTTATGAAATAATACACCATGAGTACCTCTCTTTCTCTCTCTCTCTCTCTCTCTCTCTCTCTCTCTCTCTCTCTCTCTCTCTACATTTACTTCTATTTATAATTAAATATCAAATTATCAATAATATGATGCATCATTTTTAGTTTAAAATATGAAATATCAATGTTAACATCGTTGTACATGTTTTGTTACAATATATTTACTGTCAAAGCTACAATGTACATAATAGTATACAATGTTGGCCATTTCAGTTATAAAATAATAGGTGTCATTGCTCAATTATATTTTTTTTATAAACATGTTTTGTAAATGTACGTACATGTACTTGCTCAAAAACACCAAAATACTTGAATAAAGGAGAAGAATGATAACCCATGGTGTTTAATATATATGCTTTTTACCTTCTGTTACATCATCATGGGTGCATGCAGGCTCAGTCAGTTTAGCCTGAAGGCAGAGGTCCGAACTTAACATTGGTCTGCAGGTGTAGGCTACCGTAACAAAGTTTTCTGCCTCCCCGTTTTAGACTTTGGAACTAAGTGAGTGAGTTTGTTTTTATGGCACGTCAGCACGGTAACGGCCCCTGATGTCCTAAGACAGTTAATACGTTTTACTAGTAGCAACGGTGACTTTTATATCTCTCTGAGGGGGGCGCGGTGGCCCTGGGGTAGAACATTGACTTCCGACGCAAAAGGGCTGGGTTCCAGCCCTGGCGACTGCTCTGAGTGCGCTCCCTACTCGTTGGGTCGGTGTCAGTTTAATGTGACCGACTGAGACTGGAGTTATGGTATTCCCACCTTGTCTCATGTGTGGCAGCACATAAAATTGTCAGACGTCAGTCTTGGGGCTCGTCCACAATATAGCCTATATAGTGCTTATGTTGGACGTTAAACCAACTCAATAGTCAACAGTATCCCTCTGAGTGGTAAAAGCATACAGTAGTAGCAGCAGCAGAATGAATAAGCTGTATTTTGTTACAATAGTGGCTCAGTCGCAGCACGATATTGTAAATTATAATAAAACTACATGTACATGTATATTGCCAACCTAAAATCAACTTGACTAAACGAGATGTCTCGTTGCATTAGGAGATAGCGTAGGCGGGTACGTTTGTAAACTCGAAATCTACTTTAGAAAAAGTAAATTAGATCTAAATTGATGTAAGAGTCCATTCGAATTAGATCCCATATATACCGGTCGTTTGTATAGTGTATTATAGATCTAAATCTAAATAGATAGACAATAACCAATTTTATGGTCTTAACTAAATCTACATAACTTACAGCCTGTAAAAGAAAACCAAAGGCGCAAGG
The DNA here is from genome assembly GCA_003991915.1 of Elysia chlorotica. Taxonomy (NCBI): domain Eukaryota; kingdom Metazoa; phylum Mollusca; class Gastropoda; family Plakobranchidae; genus Elysia; species Elysia chlorotica. Next base: position 297,944 of record RQTK01000386.1, read on the forward strand.
CGTATTATAGTGGGCATCAAGTAAAACCAATCGGAGTTAAAATGGAATAATATTAATAAGAATCATAAATTTGGCAGTTATATTGACGGCAGGGACAGGTGGCTGAACGGAAAGGTTGAGAGATCGGCACTTTTCGCACCAATGAACGACAAATTAGAGCTCTTGATTGTGAAAGTAGATTCGAGCACATCGTTCAGGAACATCACAGCGCGAAGATGGAGAGGTCGCCATTCGGGAGAGTAAACGATAGACTCATCTGGTCTGTAGCCAAATCCCTCGTAAACGCGTATTAGAACGCACGAAGGCCTATTCGATGGTCAACACAAAGTAAGATCAAATGCAATCTGAAGCATTAGTTGGTTGGAATGGAAATGACGGCGATCGTCGAGGCCTAGTTGTGACGATAGATACATGGGTTCTGATGCCGGTATCTGCACAGGCCTAGTTGTGACGATAGATATATGGGTTCTGATGCCGGTATCTGCACCTGAGTAGGTTTCAGTTCTAGCACATTAGCCATTTCATTTCCTACAATTCCAACTTAGCTGGGGGGCAGCAGAAGGGTGGCACGAAAGGCTCCGAGGCTGAGACGCATTCCTTGGTGGTGTATAGTCTCTAGCGTTTTTTTTATATATATATAAGATGGTCTGACTGAGCCATACACTACGCTGTCGTAATCTAATTAAGGTCGTATCAGAGAGCGATAACGGTAGATGAACGTTGTTTTTTGTGTCAATTAATATTATAACGACCAAAAAATTTGCTTTTTCTTAAACATAAATTCTTTGGTCGCGGCCGATGTAGAGATCAGGATCCCTGAGAAATATCTTTTTTTATTACAAAAAAGAAATGAACATCTATCGTTTTCTGAGGGGAGAACTTGAAGCCGTTTGTATCTGCCCATTTCTGAAGAGCGCTGAGCTGCAATTGCAGATTCACCTCTATGGTTGCAAATGAAGAGGCTGTGTAGCAGACGCCCAAGTCGTCGACATACAAAGAGCAGTTAACAATAACATTGTGTAAGTTGGGGGTGGTTTTGTCTCTTGAAGACATGCTGCAGCGACATTTTGTGTCAACATAATGCGCTGCAGTTCAGGATAGCCTGCCTTACGGGGGGGATCAGGGTGGGAGACGTCACCGAAGATGATGACGAGAGAAAAGTAAGGAGATGGGGATAGGGGAATGCTCCGATATTTGGGAGTCGCCTGTGAAGACGGAGAGATAGGTGGCGCCTCTGTCACGCCCATACCTCCGCTATCAGTGAACAATTAGATGTTGTCAAAGGGACTCGCTGCAATGCAGGTGATGCCCTAGGCTTGACCTTAGCTCGTGATTCTGCTGCCACGGTTGACTTCGGCTTGACCAGAGACTCTTGCACTTGCGGGACTTTACTCGTTGGGCTTTGGCAGTAGTGTTGGTCCTGCCGCTTCCCTTCGGGAGTGTTGTTTGAGCAGTCTTTCTCCCAACACTGGTGGCCTTGGCGTAGGTTCGACGCTTAATGTTTGGGTCAAGTTCTACGACTACGGCCACTCTAGCCTGTGCAAAAGTACTACCATGCTGGGCTTTGTGTCGCTGTATTACCTCTTCATCTTTCCACTTGGGGCATTTTTTTCGAATTTACCGCATATGGCCCATGGGAGATCAGACATATGATATAGGACCTGCTTTACAGTCTTTCGCAGTGTATAATGAAATCAGAATGCTACTCTGCGGTTCAAAGCTCGAGTCACATGAAAGCTCATGACTGTGAAGTACAGACAAATTGTACAGTAGTTATTTATATAAAAATGTGCTGCTTTCACATCAGGTTCTAAAAAATGTGTACAGTACACTCAGGTCTTGAACATTCATTAATTAAATTTTTTTTTTAAACCTGTTGCTTTTTCATTGTACAGGTTGAAATTTATCAACCCAATTGGCTTCACAAATTTGCCTCTAGTCTGAATCCTAGTTGAGTGCATTTCATTTTTTTTTTTACTAAATATCTGATAACTAGAATTTGGATGTGTTGTAACAAAAATATTTATTTTCCCAAAATGTTAGGCATTTTTATGTCCATAAACATCCGAATTTGCTGCAAGTGCGGATGCATAAGACTATGTTCTTTGATTTGATTGCTTTGGAACACAAATTTTTTTTAATGTAACACTGGTTGATGTTCAAATCAATATTTCCTTTTTTTTAATTTAATGAGAATTATTCAAATAATTTTTGGTTCAACAGGTAAAAATAAAAATGATTTTCAAGATCTATTCAAAAACATAATTATGTACGTCTGGTTGTACCTTTATTCAAGTAATGATATATTCTGTTATCTAGGAAATTGTGTAAAAAATGGTTCAGAATTCAGATTGAAACAACTCTTCCTTCAAATCAAAAATGAAGTTGGATTCCCTTAAGCGCCCCACATACCTGCAAGTGAACTGGGGCAATTGACTGGATACATGTCATTTGCCCAAGTTTACCTGTACCTGGAAAGTTGTGCATGTGATTTAGGCCAAGTTTGATTGACTTGTAGGAGACCAGACTCTGGTGTTCGAAAGGAACTGAAAAAGGTAGAGCTCAAAAACGTCTGGTGCAGGCGAAGAGGATATCTATGTGCCTAAAATGTATGAATTGGTGCTTCTACGAGACCAGCAATATCAAACATCGGTGCACAGAATTAACCGAGGTTTCCTCGTGGGTGCCATAGTTTCTTCCAGTCAATTGAGAAAAAATATTGTGTAGTGTGTGGGTGGAACTTGAACTAGACTTGAAACTGCGATTGTGCAATATGGCTTGAGACAAGTCACTTGAGTAATAGGCTTGTGCACTGTTTTTGGCCAGCTTTAGATTTAAGTTGTCTGCGTGGCATGCATTGTGCTTTTAAAAAAGTGTTACTGAGGTTTCAATGCAGGGTTGCCAAATCTGGCACTCTAGGAAAATGCATGGCGCTTAAGTGTTTCTGGCACAATTTTGGGGTATTGTTATGGCTTTTTCTACCCACTTGTGTCAACCCTAAACCTAGTTAACAAATTCAATTCATAAATAATGTTTATGCACAATCACAGACTTATTTCTAATCTGGCATTTAATTTTATAAGCATGACAAACACTGAAACCTTATTTGAGGCATGTGGGTTTGAAGTTAGCCTAGCCCCCTGATGTGTTTCCACTTTTACCTCACTTCCTGTTTTGTTGTGTATTAAATATACATAATGTTTTGTTGATACAAAAATCTGGCACCCGAGTGAAAAAAATCAACAAAAAATCAATTGGCAAACAAATTATTTTAAAAATGAACAGAGGTGGGGGATACTTCAAAATTCAGGATCCAATTGCCAATTTTAAATCAGCGACAAAAAGACCAATGCCAAGTTTGTTTCAATTTTTATAAGGTCTGGTTGCCATCTGATTGCAGGGTCTACGTTGTAAAGCCTAGAGCTAGGCATTGCTGCCAAAGAAGCACAATTAAATGGTTTTTAAAATCTTCTGAAAAAATAATGACAAAAAAAAAAGAAAAAAGACAAGGAGACAATTTTCGTAAGTTTTTCACTTTATTCTAGGAACAAAATGTTATAAACAACACAATTAGGCAGACACAGCCTCCTTCTCCTTGAGCATGAGCTCCTTCTTGAGCGGACCCATGAAGTTCCTCTTCTCCTCGGGGGTCTGGAAACGACCATGTCCCCACTTGCTGGAGGTGTCGATGAATTTCAAGGTAATCTTCTCCATGTGACGACGACGGAAAGTGGTCAACAAGGACTGAAATAAATGAGAAAACCCTTTAATGACCTCCAACATGATGTTGCACGACTACAATAAAAAGCGTAAGTGAGGACTATTTTCGATTTAAAGCATAAATCCTGGGTGAACGCTGTGTTAGTGCTATTCGCCCATAGGATCCCCCAGGGAAACCTAGGAGACAAACCCAGAGAGAGGGAAAGAATTCTCTCCCTCCTACCGAGAATATTTTTGCTATATTAAAAGTATAAGATTAAACAAAACGAAGAATGGGATTCCAAAGTTTATTTTCTGAATATTGACAAGGCACTTATTTTTCAGGCCTCTTTGAAAACATTGTTTAACAGGGAGCCCAAAGTAAGTGAAGTCACCTTTTGTATCATCACTAATCAGAAGTCACCTTTTGTATCATCACTAGTCAAAGTCACCTTTTGTATCATCACTAGTCAAAGTCAAATATTTTAAGCATAAAATGAAGTACAATTATAAGACAACAAGGCAAGTGAATGTCAGAAGGAAGGCAACATGGAAGCAAAAATTCTTCACAAGACTTCAGAGCACCTCTGGCAGGAGGCAATGTCCATTTCTTCATCATCCATTTTTAACCCTCAGCTAATTACTTGGCTTTGAGAGACTAGTATTAGGATTAGTCTCAGTAAACTATAAAAAAATATATAGCACAACAAAAAATCAGTGTAAAAAGCAAATAAAAATATAAAACTAGATAAAATCTAGCAATGCCCAACTTGTAACTTCTAAGAGTAAGAGTAAAGAAACATATTAAACATCAAACTTGAATTCAATTTACCTTCCTGAGGGTGATGACCCTCTTGCGTGGCCCAGCACAGCAGCCTCTGATCATGATGAAGTCATTCCTCACATCACCATAATGGGGGAAGCCACCAAGGGGAGTGACAGTTTTCTCAGTTGGGTCAAACTCAGTGGCAGCATTGTTTTTCACCACCTTTCCATCCTTGGTGTGGATTCCAGCTCCAATACGGTAAATCTGGGGGGAAAATGCACAAATAATAAAGATCAAACACATAAGCTAAGCTAAAGTTCACAGACTATTTACAATGTTTCCATTTACATAGATACAATGACATTCTTTATCAAAACAAATGTTCTCCAAGAAGAATTACCAATCCGCCTCAAGTACAATTTTCGTTCATCTACTATGCATATAATTGCACACATAAAAAACTGACATGCTCAACTAGACCTAAACATACCTTCTTGTTTATCTCAGTGCGGTGGTGGTAACCCTTCTGACCAGCCCTAGCCACAGAGTACTGCACTCGGCTAGGATGCCATGCTCCAATACAGGCAACCTTGCGAAGACCCTTGTGGGTTTTCCTTGGCAAGTTTCTTGGTGTGCCAACGAGAAGTCACACCTGGAAGGAGTAAATAACAAATTTTTGGGTTATTTTGCAACAGGTAGTGAGGTACAAAAGGTTTCAGCAGGCCATGTATTTGGATAAAAGAAAGTTTTCTTTTTTCCATGAAAGTCTGCTTTTTAAAAATTAGACAGACCAGGTACAAATATGCTCGTTCAAATTGGAACAAACTGAGCACAACTTAATCTTTCCGTATAAAACTGTCACATCGTCACTTTTTTTCATATAAAACTGTCACATCGTCACTTTTTTCCACGCCGATCTTAAAATTTATAGCAATGAAAATGTAGAGAATGTCAGAAGGAAGGCAACATGGAAGCAAAAATTCTTCACAAGACTTCAGTGCACCTCTGGCAGGAGGCAATGTCCATTTCTTCATCATCCATTCTAAATATCTAGCCACTAGATAATTTACAGATAAAAAAACTCACCTTTGACACCACGACCCTTTGTCACAGCAATGCAATCGATCAGCTCATCCTGAGAGAAGACCTTGGCCACATCAATAGTCTTCTCAAAGTGCTCAATTGCCCAGTCTACCTTGTCAGCAACGGTACCACCGTTCAGCTGGATTTCCATCAAATGAGCTTTCTTCTGTCTCTTGCGCAACAGTTTAGTCTGAGGAGAATTTAACAGGCTGCATTAGCATTCATGTTCCAAAATAAAATCTCTTAACACTGTAGCCTACTTAGTTTATTAGAGAAGGAGGAAATTAAAAAAAAAAAAAAAAAAAAAAAAAAATAAATAAAATAAAAAAAAAAAAAAAAAAAAAAAGTGGCCACAAGTCAAAGATTGAAACACTATTTCCGATGGAAGCTTAAATTTCTTTTTTAATCAAGGAAGCCCAGTGAGAACCTATATTTTCTTACCTGGGTATGGGCCAGAATACGAACAACCTTGCAGTATTTCTTGATTTTTGCCAGGTCAGTGTCGATCTCTTTCTTGCCGTCTTCAGCAGCCCATTTCTTGGCGTGGTGGGTGAAAGCCTTCTTTTTGGAGCGAGACCTTTACATTCAACAAGATAAGCAACATTAAAAAAAAAATATAATAATATAATGATGAAAATACATTTACCGTAATATTACCCTTGTAAAAAATAAACCTGCTGACCAGAATTTGTTCAAGAGAGATAAAAAGAACACCCATAACACTATAGGGGACTTTTTTTTAGCACTTGCATATCAAAATATAACCCAACTTACTGCATCCAAAAAAGTACCTTGAAATAAAAGTCCTAAATAACAGTACAATCATCTAGATATAAATGATCTAGTCAAGTCCGAAAACAAGCCACAAATTTAAAAATCTGGAATCACAAATATGTAATGTATATGAAGAAACTGGTCTTAAACAAGAGAACCCAACGTGGCTTACCATCACAGTAGGTAGACAGCATTTAAGCTTCATTACAATCCAGCACTAGATGCTTAGATCAATCACTTTAGCTTTTGGCACCTAACTGGATCCTTGGGAAGTCAGTCTAAGTTTTAATTAATCTCATCATGGCAAAAGCCAAGAGCGGAGAAAATCCCTGGTAACAGGAAACCATTAAGCTCATCAAGAGCTTGGCTGTGCGATGATACAGAATCTGTATACTTAACGCAAGCAGCCATTTGCTTTTGAGAGGAGCAGAGGTTCAAATGTTACAGGGTGGAATAGCAAAAAAGTAAAAGAGATTTAAAAACAGAACATTAGCCTAAATATCCAATATGAAATGTCATTCAAAGAATTTATAAAATAATCTTTTAAACTCCTCTGAATTATTTTAAATAGGCTACTCAAGGTAATTTCTTCCAAGGTTTAAAGAATTAAAAACAACTAAAAATTTATGTAAACTAAAAGGCTAGTGTTACCAGTTCTTGTAGAATCTGCGCCTGCATTCCTCACTGAGATGCTCAGCAAAGACAGTCCTCAAACTGCGCAGACCAGTAGGAGTCTCAATGTAACCCACAACACCGACGCAAACCATTGGTGGAGTCTCAATGATGGTGACAGCCTCCACAACTTCCTTCTTGTTGGTCTCTGAAAAAAAAAGGAACAGTGGCAATGTACTCTGAAGCCCTGATAAAGTCTGGCTCGATCATATGTGATCACTGGCCCTAGCAGTCTCAGAAAGCTCAAAACTAGCCAATCAATCAGTCACTTTCATTAGTATTTTGGCAGACAACTTGGATTCAATTAGTTTCATTTCGCACATGTGCCTCACTTACAAATTTTGCACACGCAAAAGGACAGAACAGAAATTTTTTCGGATTTCTCTAATCAATTTAACTCCCTAAGCTGCTTCATCCCACACCTAGCTGATCGGAGCCTCCTGTTACTAGCTTCTCGGTGTCTGGATCTAATCAATGGAAATATCTATAGAAGATCTAGGGTAGAATGTAATTTAAATCATGTTTGTGCATTCTACCCCTAGATCTAGAGTAGGCTAGGTCTTCAGCCAACTCCACTCTCATGGTAGAAAGATTAAGAGAAATAAGAGATTGTGATCATACTTAGGCATATTAACAGAAATATGTAACCTTGCTTTATGTAGTAATATAGTGACCAGGGCCAAACGGGCCTAAGCATGATCAGTTTGACAGCCCGCATCCCGTAAATTTTTTTTTAAGGACAGGCTTAATGTAGGTCTACACTTCCACCTGCGCATCATCCAATTGCCTTTATTTTTTTCACTCAGAAATTTCATTAGCAGCTCGTCATCAAAATAGGCCTAAAGGTGGAACACACCAGAACCTCAATCGCTTAGCCTAAATTTTGGTCTACTACAAGCAAGTGTAGGCTAACGCCTTTGTTACATAACATCTACATTGAATATACAAGCTTGGAGACTTACTGGAGCCAACACGGTCCACCTCACGCACGATGTGAGTCATACCAGCCTTGTAGCCGATAAAAGCAGTCAAATGGACAGGCTTTGTTTTGTCATCTTTAGGGAAGGCCTTGCACTTGCCCCTGTGGCGCTGAGACCTCTTTTTGGGGAGGAACCCCTTGGAGCCGTGCCTTGGAGCAGAAAATTTTCTGTGAGACTGGAAAAATGAAGACAAAAAATTCTTAAACTTGAAGACAGTTGAGTTCAGTGTTAGAACTTAAAGCTCGGCCCTATTTCTAAATCAAGAACAGATACACTACTTTATGCACAAGCACACAAAACGACACAAAGTCCAATTAACCTATATCATAAACCATGGTGTTTTAGTTATCTCTATCAAGATTTAGATTCTCTAGAGATAGATAATAATTTCTCCTTCGTAAATAAATACATTCAAAATAAACCTGGTAGGTATAATTTATCTAATTTAGGGCAATAAAAACTGAATATTTCATTAAATAGAGAAGATTGCACATGATGTAAATATAAAAAAATGGGTTGTCCGCAGAACACGACTCACCATCTTGGGTGTAAGTTAGGAAAAGGAAGAGGAAGTTGGCTGAGGGCGTGACGGAAGACCGGATTCCCCCGGAAACTCGCGTACGCGTAGTACTTATCGTAGCTCCCAGACAAGTTAAATAGACTATCACGAAAGACTAAACATTAAAAATATATATCGACAAAATTAATTGTTAAATGCTTTTTTGTTAAGTCAATCTATTGTCAGCATAATAATTTATCAATTAGACGCTGTGTACATCTGTAGGTGTTAACATCCACTATAATGTTTTATAATGATCAAGAAATAGGGCCATTGTTTTGTAAGGAATTATCTTTATAAGTTTTGTGAAAATGCATTATAGACTTAACCCTTTAACGCATACTGTCTAATAGACATGGCAAATACATTCGAACATAACATGTGTCTTTACTTCATTATCAGTTATCGAAGATTTGACTTTCTATTCAATAAAATCTGGCATTTTTTGCAGTCTTAGCCAATATTTTAAGCACCGAATTTGATTATTAATGTGTAGACCTAGTATATATCGGACAAATGGATAGGGATTGGAATGGGGATATATACGCAGATAGAGGAACATATCGACAGAGACAGAAAGAAGGGTGAGGGAGGGATAGAGCGATAGAAACGAGGTAGATCATGTGAGAGATAGAGAGGAAAAATAGAGTGAGGGAAAGAGAGAGAGGAAGAGAGAAAGAGAGAGAGAGGAGAGAAAGAGATAGAGAGAGAGAGTGAGAGAAAGAGAGACGAAGAGAGAGAGGTAGATAGACAGGGAGTGAAAGAGAGAGAGAGAGAGGAAGAGAGAGAGAGAGACAGAGAGAGAGGAAGGGAAAGAGAGAGAGAGACAGACAGAGACAGAGAGAGACAGACAGACAGACAGAGAGAGAGACAGAGCGAGAGAGACAGGGAGGGGAGAGAGAGAGAGAGAGAGAGAGAGAGAGAGAGAGAGGGAGGGGGGGAGGCAGGGGCACGCTGGATGCTGAACCCGAATCAATCAATGACGGCCCGCTGATCTGTAGCCTATCGATTCCACAGACTCCTGCACGGAACCGAGCACGGCCAGCAGAGCTGTAGAGCTGTACAGCTGTACGCCAGTCGACATTTCAACTGCGAACTGTTTCTGTTGCCGTTTATCGTAGTTCCAGTCTCCCGGGTAAATCGTGTGTGTTACTGTTAGCTGACATTTTGAGTATAATAATAGTGATAATCATTGATATGAAGGAGTTGTGATAGTGATAATCATTGACATGAAGGAATTGTGATAGTGATAATCATTGACATGAAGGAGTTGTGATAGTTGAGTTGAATAGCCGCTCGAGGTAAAGATGCGCTCGGCATTTATTTGGCTGGGCTGTAGAGGCATGCCTTACACAACCGTTGTTTTGTTTCTGCTGATGAGTGTGTTTACCAAGACAACGCATGCTGGCCAACCCGTAGAGCACATGTCGGTAAAGCCATCCACCAAACATCAGTTCTGTTCCTTCTTCGCAAACCGCGCTCCGAACATCCAACTTGGCCTGAAGAACTGTACGTGGTTCAAGGAGTCTAGCTGTTGTCGCCAGAAGGAGATCGACGCCTTGTTCCCCAGAGTGAAGCCCCTTAGAGGTGCTTCCCCTGCGTGTCAGAAATACACGAACTACCTCATGTGTTACGTGTGCGCCCCAAATCAGGGCGACTTCTACAAGAAGGAGAGTCTGACCGTCTGCGAAGAGTTCTGCGACTCCTGGTATGACGCTTGTCAATTCGCCGTGCTCAAGGGCTCGGTGATCAAGGACTTGTACTCTAACGGCTCGGAGTACTGCCACAGCAGACGCTTCAAAGTTCAGCCTAAGAAGAAGGGCGGGTGTTTTTTCTTTGACGCAAAGCAGGATACGAGCAGAGGGTTTTATTCCTCTTCAGATCTGACAACGATTGTGAGCAGTGCTATATTGGTTATACTGGCTTTTATTGAAACAGATTTTACGCTTATTAAACTCCCCCTCATAAAATGAACACTATGCCAGAATATAAGTGTATTGTTAGTTTTCTCAGAGATTGTACAAGACATTATGTTTATCATATCAGAATGGGATGTTTGCGTTTCAAGTGTTCAATGTACAATATTGCTGACAAAATCCAACGAAATGAAAGATTTAAAAATATGCGGCTGTTACTAATTATCATTGTTCATAAAGTAAAATCGGATACGACGCACATAGTTTTAGAACGTGATCACTAGTAACATAGATTAAATATTTAGGTTGGCTTAGACGTTTCAAAATAATATTATTTATTTTCTTTTTATGTGAGGCGCGGTAGATAATTGATTTCCAACGCAGGTGATCCGGGGTTCGGACCTCACGCTGGCGGGCGTGTATTTTCCTTACTGTTTGTGTCAGTGTCAGTACAATGCCAGCCAAGTCACAGGTATCTCGGTCTGGTGTCATGGCGTCATACAGGAACTTCGTCAATAACTAGAAGACTTTGAACTAGGAGAAAGTTCTCTGATCTTTTTTTTCCCCTTATTCATAATACATGTATGCATAACAGGATGAACATGTAGCAGTGTTCTGTTAGCTCAATGGTAAAGCGCGTGGCTTGAACTTGGGGATTCCCTGTTTGATCGCGGTTGGTGTCAGTATAATTTGACCGGCTCAGGCAGAAGCCCTGGTATCCGTGCTTAGAGGCAGCATATGAAATTGTCAGTCTTTGGGACCTATCCTCGATAGTACCTAGTTTTTGAAAAACTAAACCATACAGCAGTAGATCAACCCAGACAAGTACTGAATTAGCACATGTAAGTTTTTACTAGTTTCTCTTCCTAGAGCACTGGTCATTAATTTTAAGCACAACCTACAATTTCCCTATGTTCATTATCATAATGTACAACGAGTCTTTCCTTGCGCCTATTTCCTCTGTAAGTCTTGAGGTCTTCCTGGTCTATAATGCCTTGATGGCCTTATGGGTTTCATTACAAAGCACGCACATAAAGACACATTGTTTTTTTTTTTCTTTTTCAAGGCTGTGTCATAGTCATACTCATACCCTGAAAAATACAGTCATGTATTATTTTAATCAAATTCCCCTAACCGTTTCGATTCTTCACTGATTGGTTGATCCCTAACAACACATGAAATAAAACAAAATTGCGTTGTATGTGAATCTTCTTCTGTCATTATTTTAATATTTACTAAATTGGAAAGTTTGATGATTTTTTAAACATTTCTGATACATCAAAGCTGACTGCGTGGTTAAGTACTCAATCCAAGCCCTGAGCATAACTGGATCTATACTTTTTCACTGACTAGTAGTTAAACATTGATAAATACTTATTTATCATCATACAATTTTCATCTATAAAACTTTCTATATGCTGTATGATCATTTCCATATAATATATATTATATTAGACAGTCACAGCAAGAAAAAGAGGGATTCATTTATTATCAGATATCCTTTTTTTTCTAATCCAAATATCCTGCATTCACTTAATTTGAGTTAATATAGTAATAGAAGATATTGTCATCTTCATATTTTGTTCTGTACTTCTTTTACTGAATTATGAAGAGAGACATACTCAGGCACAAACATCGGAGATATTGAGAATCATCTTCACTAGTTTTCATGTTGTTCTCATTTAAATGTTAATACATACAATTACTGTTAGTGTTACACTTATTGCAATAATTCTGTCTGCTACATTTGTTACCAAATGTTATAATCAATGGCTGTTGAGATATAAAGGTATTCATATTTATCTTTTGTTTGGGGGTACTAGTAAAGGTATTTTACTATTGCTAAGAGAGCTCTCCAAATCATTAGCTGCGATAGTTCAATCATTGGCTTTGTGTTTCCTAGATCACACTGGGGGATCCTATAGGATCATGGCTTTGGTAGGAAAAAATACTATATAATCATATTATACATCTCATTTTTGTATTCCTCTTAAATAATAGCTAAATCCAGCAGGATGAAAGAAATAATTATATGAACCCCGGAAGTGATGCAAATTACATTATTCACATTGTTTGGCAAAGAAATGCAAAGTAAGAAAAATAGTAAAATGAAACCACAAAGGAAACTTTTCCATTTTATTTATTATTATGATAAGTAATTTTCTCTAGTCGGAGATAAATATCCAATTTAAATCAAGGAGATATTCTTTTTTCAGACATAAAAAAATTAAGGTATTGTAAATACAAATGATAAGTTTTTATAATTGATGCTTTGATGATAGTAATATATTAAAGGGAAAGATATATATTTAATTTTCTATGTCCATTAATTTGTAAATATTCCATTCCCAAGAGGGCAGCAATTGAAAGAACGGGAAAGTGGCAACATAGATATTTGGGCTGGAAGTAGAGGTAGTAAGGCCAACAGATGAAAAGAAAATATAGTGCCTAGGGTTTTCTAAGAAATTGATATCATATTATGTCAGAACCGCATTACATCTGTTTTGTTTTCATCATTTTCCTAAAATTAATAGACACAGAAAAAGTTAATGAGATTATCAGTAAATTCAGTACCAAAATGGCACAGACTGCATGACATGTCTTAGAAGTGATCTAAGTGAGTCCATAGTTTTAACTTTCAAAGGTATTGGATTTTTATGAGATCGCAAGTTGTTTATCTGTCAATGTATAAATTGCACGGAACTGTGCGCGAGGTTGTTGAATTTGTAAATCATATACCTATATTTTTAACATTTGCACAAAATGTTTGAAAGAGAGGAGAAAGCCTGCATTAATGATCAATTTAGAAGGTTGCAAATGTTCTCCTTGAAACGTTTTTTTTTTGCCATATATTTTAAAGTTGCAAACGACAACATTTAAACAATTGTGATACTCAAGTTTCTAACATTTCTTCCTTCTCTCTTTTAAAAAAAAAACTATCATGTTGTAAATAGTGTATTTGATTATTTGACTGAAACCGGTTACAAAAAGTTTTACTTAAATATTGCTAAGATCATTACAATTTGGAGATATAAATTACATTATACATGAATTTAGCTAAGAAAATTAGTGTTTGAGTTCTACCTCTATAGCTATTGCTGTCTAGGAGCTATAAATAGCAACACATTTCCACACAAATTTGTTCTGGAACCCTTAAGGTAGAGGTTATTGCTTTTAGAGCTTTGAAAATCACTTTCTTGTCAAGCATCAAATTATTACCCAAGAAGTTAAAAAATGTATATCAACATTTGACTGTACTGTTCACGGCTATTATCTCAAGCAATACTTCAGGTGGATTCTATAAATATGTCATTTCGAATTGTTTCTTCTTAACAGATTACGATATGTAAGGAAGAAATATATCTGGTTATGTTTTCCAAAAGTCATCACTTAACTATTAGAATGCACCTGAATTTTTGAATTCTTGTAAATTTATAGACAACCCCCAATTTCTATATGGACCATGTTGCTGGAGAGATGTATTAGATAATGTTTTTGGTCATGTTAGATATTTAATTTTACCTGATTGTTATAAAAAGTAGATTTATAATAAAATTGAAAATTACATATGAATGACCTAAACTATTAGAATGCACCTGTATTTTTGAATTCTTGTAAATTTATAGACAACCCCCAATTTCTCTATGGACCATGTTGCTGGAAAGATGTATTAGATAATGTTTTTGGTCATGTTAGATATTTATTTTACCTGATTGTTATAAAAAGTAGATTTATAATAAAATTGAAAATTACATATGAATGACCTTTTTTTTTCTTCCTTTTTATTACTCAAATATTTTTTTAAGTTGTCGTGAATTATAAAAATACAGTTAGCACCAAAGAAACCACCTTTGTTACTATTTCTTTACTACAAATACCATATTATTCTACCATTCCACTACTACTTTAACTCAAGTAGACATATTATTACTACCAGCACCATTGTAATCATGGTTACCATTGCCATTGGATGTACCATTACTAGTAAAAATACAACTGGAAACAGAATTTACTACAATCACTGCTGAATTTAGTGCCCATCTACTCTCTTCCTTTCTTCAGCAATAATTATTAATATAGAGGCTAAAAAATATGGAATGTAATTCCAACAAGAGTTTTGTAACCTAGTTGGAAGTGAGGAGATTCATGTTTAAGCTATACATGTAGTTTGCTCATCAAGCAATTGAGCCCCCAAATGAGTGCATAGGGCTGAGCTGTGCAGCAATCAAGTCATCAAAAGAAGATAACATAAAGGGCAAATGACAAAACTTATACTGTAAAAAGATACTATGGCATTTATGCTTGTTTAACATAGATCATTTCTTCATGATTTTTTGTACAGAGACACTCCGAATAGCCTCACATCTTGAAGGTTTACTATTTTAATTTTCTGTTTTGATATTTGTGTAGATGAAGGTTACAGTCAGAGAGCTGTATATTCAAATGTACTGTATGACAAACACAAATCCCCAATTCCAATCACAAATAGATAAAGACTTAGGTAAATAAACACAACTTTTTAAATCACATATACAACTAAAGATAATAATTGATTGAGAACTTTATTGGTGGAAGCAAACAAACAAACAAAACAAATCAATGTAATTACATTATGTCATTTAAAATTAGGAATTTATAGATCTCGATTAATGTGCAGTACAAAAAAAAAGTCATTTTCCATGAAAAGTTGAAAACAATTCTGTAAATGGGTAACATGTGGAACTATACTGACATTCTTCTGTAACATCAACAAAAGAGAAAATTACTCAGTTTAAAAAAAAACCTACACAAATACAATAATTCTTTACCCCCTCCCTCCTTCCCACCAAAAAATTATTATATATTTGAAAATAAACGATGATTCTTCACCGACTTCTCATAAAAGAATAATTCACAATCACCACTAAAAATAAAGAACACAAACGTTCTTGAACTTTCAAGAACTAATAAAATACTCATTCCAAATTTTCACAGCAAGAAATATGAAAATTAAGAACTGGTTTCCCCACCAGATTCTTTAGTTGAAGTGGATGTCTGGTCTGGGTCGGATTCTGCTCTAGCCAGATCTGCCAAATACTTTCTCTTCAAGCTTGCCATGTAGGCTCTTAGGGAATCCTCATCCATGCGAGAGTTTTTGGCCAGCTGGATCAGGCGGGTTGCAAGATTGAACACGGCGTGGTCTTCTATGAGCTCCTTATCATGCTGTAGATTTCTCTGGAAGGAGTGATAAAACATTTAAAAAATCTAAAAAAACCAAAGTCACTGTTTGTTGTTATTATATGACATTGAACCTTAAAGAATCTTTCATTTGCTTAATTATATGACATTGAACCTTAAAGAATCATTTGCTTGATTAAACTTTTGAAATAAGATACCACACCTAGAGTCACTATGGCCTCCAATTTTCCACCAAATAGCTCTCAGCAACAATAAGAATGAAAAACAAAAAAAATTGAGGTTGAAAACAAGTAGGAGTAATAGAAATTATTTAATTTCAGATCAAAGACAGCATGGTTCTTTAATCCCATTTAAAACATAGAAGTAGCCCTTGGTTTTAGGAAGCAACCAAACAAAAGAAGTAACCAAGCCTTGACTTATTTTGGGAACAAGTTTTTGTTCAAGACCATAATACCTGTTTCTGACTCTCAATTTCTGTTACTTTCTTTCTAGCCTCTTCAACAACAGACAAGGGCATCGATGATAGCTTGGCTAGGTGAAGGCCTGGATAAAGCAGTATATTACGAGCATAAAAATATATATGAAAAATACAGTGGAAACCTCCCAAAACAAAGTGGAATGATTCAAGTTTCCATAAACCAAATTTTGCAAGAGAATAAGTTATTTTTTTTCTCTTTTCCTCTATTTTATTCAGCCGCATAATTCAAATTTTTTCTGGTTTGATTCTCTTAATTCGAAGCTCCACACAACCAATAGGAATTACAAAAGTACCACCTGTCAAGCAGACTTCAATGTTTTCTGCCCAATCCATATTTAAAAGAAATGGGGTTGGAAGGAGGTTGCTATACAGAGAAAACAACAGAAAGCGACCATTTACCCAGTTCTAAGCAAAAATGTCTGCTGCTTTAAAACTTCTGAGGGTCAGGAATATTTCCTCTATATAATTCAAATCCTCTTAATTCAAAGTTTAGATCAAATGCCAAACAATTCAAATTATAAGGTATTTTTAAACTCCAAAATATTCAGTACAAAAATGTTGGAAAATAAAATCAAGGAAAAATCAGTGCTGTGTAACAAAAATGACCCTAATTGTATGTCTTGCTAGAATTAAAATACTTTTAATAGAAATTTTTCTTTGAATCTTCATGTATTCCTCCTTTGTAATAATTATACATATCTCCATAATCTTTTGACTATTTAAAAAGTGAGGACCTACAGCATTATTCAAATTAGAAGTAATTTTCCAAAGACTTTCTTACCATAATGAGTCTCTGGAGTGATCCCTCTTGACAGAACATGAGTAAATGAAATCTTCTCACAGTTGGCCTCAGCATTAAATGTCCTCTGAACTTCAAAAAAGTAGCTAAGGAACAAGAAATAGATAAATATAATGCTTACAACAAACAATTTTTGTCATCTTGTTCAATTCAACATAGTGACATTTCCCCCCTTTAAGATATACAATTTGAAGTATAAAAAATGTGGAGATCTCACATTAATGTATCTTTACCTGAAAACTCGAAAACTCATTAAGAAGCTTTATTTTTTTCTGTGTGTGTGGGGGGGGAATCAAATTTTTAAGAAATTCCTCCTTTTTCCTCATGCAAGCAACCCCCCATCTAACTCAAATTTCCAAAAGATGTACACACAGAAGCCCATATACATCATGTAATGTGGACTATCAACAGATTGCCACAAAAAGGTACATCTCATAAAGAAATGATATGTTCAAAGCAGTGATGCCTCTTTTAGACAGTTACTTTTATATCAGAGGAGAGAATGACGAATAAAAGCCTTCCATATTTTAATGAAAACTTAAATTCTGAGATAGACGAAAATAATTAAATAAGGGGTAGAATTGAGACAAATCACATTTAAGCATTAAAAAAAAAAAAAGTGTTTGGGAGAGGTAAGGTCTTATCCTTGTTTTTCTTTTGGTTTGGTCAGGACTATCTAACTTTGGCTAATTTCCCTTACTCTGACAAGATCAAAATCGATAATTTTGCATCTAATTTCTGTAAAAAAAACTATTTAGCTGATGAAAGTAGCGCCAAAACTGATTGTTTACAGTTCCCACTTCCTCTGAAAAGCTATAAAACTTGAATGGGTTGAAAATATGGATCTTTCTCTTCCTATTATTTTCATAAATCCACTGGTAGCGGCTTTACCGCAAGAATTACATAACATAGAGCAGCTGTGAGCGGCCGAATGGATATTTTCAGTTAATGTTGCACCATTCTATATCCTCAGAAATTCAAATTTAAGTGTTCTTAGGCACAAAATACTGAAATCTCTGTTTGAAACAAGAAAATCCTTAAACTTAAGATGGCACTCGCTAGAAACTTAAAAATTCCAACACATGTGCTCTTTTATGCTAAAAATATCCTCTAAAATGTCCCACAGGTAGAGAAAAAAATGAAAAGGAGGATCTTGCACTTTACTTCTTTATAAAGGATGCGACTAAACAACTTACTTGGCTACATTAGGATAGTTTCTGTTTAACTCCGCCAATTGTTTGAAATGAGTCACAAAAAAACTGAATGCCTGAAAAACAAATTTCAATTAAAACTTTTTCTTAACTTTTTAAACCCAAGCAGCTGCAGTTACTCTTTCATTTCAAATAAAGGTAAAAAGAAACTTGATTTATAACAATCACAAACCACATTGTTACATGAGAAGCAAAATAATAAATTGTTACATCAGAAGCAAAATAACAAATTATTGCTACATCAGAAGCAAAATAACAAATAATTGTTACATGAGAAGCAAAATAACAAATTATTGTTATATCAGAAGCAAAACAATAAATTATTGTTAACGAGAAGCAAAATAACTAATTAAGGATAAAGCAAACTTTTCAAGAACATAAATACTAACCCAGCCATTGAGCTCCTTGTGATCTTCCTTACGTCCATATTTGACTAAGTTGTTTGTATTTTATTGTTTGTGGTAAATATCTAATAATTATGAGAAGCTTTACACCTAACAAGAAATTGGTTCTGAAGTAAATACTTATAATTACCTGGGTTTTCAGAAGGAATTCACAAACAGCCCAACACAGTCCAACTCCTTCCTCTGCACTTGTTCCTACCATGATTTTGTAAAAAAAAATATAAAGTTCAAAAGTAAAGGCTCACATTTATAGGCTACCAGGTACCCATTTTACTCTATTAAGAGGTAACTGCAACTGTATTTATTTTCTGGAGCTCATAGCAGTTAAAAATATTTTTATGTATATAAATTAAGTAAACGCCACCAGACGCTTAAGATGGTTTGGACATGTGACACGTGCAACTTCGTGCATCAACGACACCTTGAGCTTGTCTGTGCCATGCGTTAGAGGACGAGGGAGACCCAGAAAGACCTGGTCTGAATGCGTCAGGAGTGACCGGAGGTCTTGGAACCTAGACCGGACTGACCCACATAACAGGACGGAATGGAGATTAGGAGTCAAAAATGCTGGCCGCCTGCTGCCTACCCCAGTACCTGGGACACCCGCAGCAGATGACAAATAAACACAGGATAGTGAGTGAGTGAGTGAGTGATAACTCCAGTTTTTCTATAAGAGGTAACTGCAATTTATTTTCTGGAGCTCATAGCAGTTAAAAATATTTTTATGTATATAAAATTAAGTAAACGCTTAGGAATAGGGTGGAAAAGTCAGAAATTTTACTTTCCATTGTGTTAATTGATTCTAAAACTTTAGTTAGCGTTGTTATATAAAGTCTCTACTTTTAAAATATCTAGTATTTTTAAAAAGAAATTTCCCTTTACATACTCAGGAACTGAGAAAAATAACCTTTTCTCACTTAATATCTCAAATCAAGAAATTCCAACAATCCTATGCTTTTTTCTGTCAGCTACACGCATCTCAAGAATATAACAGCAATTTAATAAAAGTACACTATCCAAAAAATGCGTATTACAAAATAAAATTATGTAGAAATCTAACCTCTTCCCAACTCATCAATGATTACAAGACAGTTGTTGGTTACATTCTGGATAATGTAATTTGTCTCTTTCATCTGGGAAAACAGGAAGAGAAAGATAATAATTTTTGGGAAAAAAAAAAGCATTTTGATTCTTAAAAAACAACAAAAAAATTTTGATTTACTTTTACACCCCTTAGGGTGCCAAAGAACTGAATACAGATATGAACAGCATCAGCTGCCTAGATTTAAAAAAAAATTAATATAAAGTTTAGTATATCAAGGGATGTAACACTAATGTTTAAGTATCTCCTTTATTTGACCCACTTATGTCCCTTGGACTAAGACCAACATTATACGTCTATGTTTATATTTAGAATCATTGCAATGGCTACCGGCAGACCTGAATGTCAACATGGCTGCTGCAAACACATGTACCAAACCTGATCAGATATATTGAATTAAATACCAATCATTATAATTTAACCACTGACTTTCATGAATCAATTTATGTAATATGTCAAGTTATTACACAAAGTAATACAAATAGTACATGAATATTATGAAATTGAGTTTTTACTCAAGGGCCGTGAGTTCTAGACCTTTAAAGATTTGAATCCTAATTTATGATTGCCTATTGAAGATTGAAGAAATTCACTTTACCTCAAGTGTAAAAGTAGAAGAATTTGATTCCATGTGCCCATCTGAGCCAATTCTGCTAAAGATTTGATCCGCTATGCGGAAGGATGCATACTGCGCTGGGACAAAGCTGCCAATCTGAGCCATGATCTGAAGGAGAGCCACTTGCCTGAGATATGTTGATTTGCCTCCCTGAATAAAAATTACAAATACAGATTAAAACATTTTACTTAAAACAAAAAATCAATGTCAAATCAAACGTGTGATAATTAGTAAATTCATAAACATTGATTAAAAAAAATATGAATAAACAAGAATAAAACTCATGAAATAAAAAAAAAAAAGTTTCATTAACTTACCATGTTTGGCCCAGTGATGATAATGAAGTTGCTATGTTCAGATGCATACTGTAAAGAATGGTGAAAATCGACTTTTGAATGCAGGCATACAACTTGCTGTTAAGCCTGAACAATGAATTAAAAAAAACCCAAAACGTTTAAAATATTGTGTAGTTTGCCAAAACTTAAAATTCAAAGGCCGTTGTAACTGAGATTTATATAGGAAAAGACTATAAGTACATAAAGATTTACAATATATTAAATATCATTATCTTACAAAGATATCAAAATTTTGTTTCTGAATGGTAAACTTAAGAAAGTAAAATATAGTTTTTGTTAGAGTTAAATTTATGCTTGATTTTAATTTTTTTTGTATTTGCCTTGCTACCATTGAGATTATTCTAAATTAAATATGAACCAAATTATGAAAAATAAAATCGCTCCTACTCCTACTTGGCAATATTGAATAAGGCAGTTTAGCAGGATCATGAATTAACTCTTATAAATCAATAAAATAGAATTACTCACTGTATCATTGGCTACCACAGTTTCTGTGCTTATCCTCTGCAGTATTGGGTGAACACCCTGTTTGATGGCTAGTGTGTCTGTAAACTCTGGACAAACTAAGGACATACAAATTTAGAAAACAATAAACCGATGAATATCTTAGTGAAAGGGGATACATAATTATATAGGAGAAGTTCACATCAAATACTGATCCAATGTTTTCTACATTTGTTAATATATCCTCCATTAAGTTCAGTTGGTGGTGCTATACACTGATAAGCAGAAGCTCCAAAGTTCAAATATATTATAAAGTTTTCACATTTCTGTTCAAGATAACTCTGAAAACCTAGCAAAAGATGAGTTTTAAATTTGTGATAGAGATTGAAAATGTAACAAAAACTATTACAGGTAAAACATTAATATGGATAGAGCAAAACATTCTTCACCATAGGAGGAGAGCGTTGCGCAGTGAGCAAACGAGAGCAGCATGTCCACCATTCCCACAATATCAGCCAGCTCGTACAAGCAGCCCATGTGCTCATGCAGTTTGGTCAGCAGCTCAGATACAACTCTGGAGATCACGGCAGTGACATGGGGATATCAAGAGAATATTTTTTACAGTATATCATTCAGTACGACAGTAGTTACATAGAGACAAGCAAAATATTTATAATGAATTATGAAGGCACATGAAGAAAATGTTCAATCCCACACTGCAGTCAAAGGAGAGATAAAATTTGATAATAGCCTGATTTTTTCCAATTTAAATCTTTCAATATAAAACTTGAAGGTTAATATCGAAGACTTACACATTTGCCATAAGAAAAATTTCATCCAGGGACGACTTAATCTGTTCTGAAATATCAAAACGTGAAAAATTTTAAATCAATATATGACAAACAGATAATTAACTGAAAATTATATTTAAAAAAATTGAAATGCGCTATACATTTAATTGTGATATTCAATGTTTAAAGTTTAGTCTGATGCCTAATATCTGGTTGTAAGATTACCGGTTTGACACAAATAAAGAAGGTATATGGAAACCTTTTAAATCTCATGTAACAAAAAGTGTGAAGGCTGGAAAATTTTAAAATTTCCTTGTATTGATTCCAAAACTTAGGCTTGTATTGATTTAGTTCTGACAATTCTGAGCTATTCCCTGCCAGCTATAACAAGAGAGAAGCTACGTTAATATGTGTAAGAGAGAGAGGAAGAGGGAGAGAGGGAGAGGGAGAGAGACAAAGAGGGAGACAGAGATGTATAAAATTACAAATATTAAGAACATAGAGATGAGAGAGAGAGAGAGAGAGAGAGAGAGAGAGAGAGAGAGAGAGAGAGAGAGAGAGAGAGAGAGAGAGAGAGAGAGAGAGAGAGAGAGAGAGAGAGAGAGAGAGAGAGAGAGAGAGAATAGAAGAGAGAGAGAGAGACAGAGAGAGGAGAGAGAGAGAGAGAGAGAGAGAGGGAGAGAGAGAGAGACAAAGAGGGAGACAGAGATGTATACAATTACAAATATTAAGAACATACCATTAACTCTCATCTGGAAAGAAAAAATATGTCATAATTAATATTTGTGTTAAAGTGCCTTGAAATGTTGTTTCAAAATTCGGAAAATTTAGATATTTTATCAATTTCATGATGATGTGATCTAAACCCTTCAAAACAAAAGAATTAGGAAGAAAGTAATCCATTTTCTACCTAAATCAACATTCATATTATTTTAGTAGCATAGTTTTGGATTTAAAATAAAAAAAATGTAATTAAATAACTAGAAAATTAATTTGATGTAGATTTGAAAAATGGAAAATAATGCACAGCAATGTCTCATGTAAAAAATTCACCACACGATGATATCATTGCTCAGACACTATAATTAAAATATCAATCAATTAATATAAATCTGCAGTTTTATAGGGCAACACAGATGGTTGGAGTGCATCTCCTTTGACATCTTTTAAAATATTTGATAAAATTCATGAGAAGTCCTACATCTAAAAAAAATTGTATATCTCTAAAGAAGATTTTCAAAAATTAAAGGCAAGTCCAACTAGGTAATATTTTTTTTAACCCTAATTGAATGGGTGCCTTCATTGTGGTGAAATAATTTGTTGGTATCCTCTTTATGATTAAGGAGTGAGTGGAAACAACAGCGGACAGTCAATTTACTTTGATTTATCAATATATATGTTTTGCAGTCAATATAAATGTTTTGTAGATGGTACTTAATTTATCTAAAAATATACAGTATAGATGTATATGGGTCAGTCCACCAGTATGAGCCATAATTTGTGACATGGTCAAAATTTCAGTTTATTCAATTTAAGGTGTTTTTTTTTTTTTGCTCCTTAGATGGTTCAACTATTCCAATACATTGTGGTAAAATCTGAGAGCTCAAGCTTTGGCATGAAGAGCGATTGTTAAAAAAGCCGACGAGACTTCGCGTGAATATCGCAGATACGCTAAATCTAGTGTAGTAGGAACATTACATTCGGACGACGCAAAGGCAGCATCTACGGAATTCGAAATTGCGACGGTATTTCTGTAGATAACTGATAATGCGTGAAATGAAATTGAAAGGGATGAATCCTCATTAGATTCAAACGGATAGCGAATGATATCGTTGTTTATGAAGCTTATTGCATTTAAAGGATTGGAAAGGTGGAAAAGGACGATGCAAGTAATAAGTCTAACGCGATTTTCGACGAAGCTATACTTCAACAATATCATTTTAAAATGCTACCGCTGAGCGGAATAATGTTTTTAACCTTATAAACTACCATATAACACACTTTTGGCATACATTTTTTCAAGTTTTAGTGCTTGAAAATGCATCCGAAATATAGGGCTCAAGCTCTGTATATCTTCACTTGAGTCGTGTATTGCCCTATCTTGTTTATTTAAATACTTAAGATGTATAATTCTTTATTAATAAAAAAAAACCATCTCATTTCCAACTTCCTTTTTAATTATAAGAGTTCATGCTGAATCAAACTATTGATCTACGATAGTCATTGGGTTATTAGGGTGGTTTATCTGAGAGATATGTGACTATAAGATAAGCATATCAATGTGTTTGATACATACGACTCCATCTCAAAATGAATTTAAAATGAAAATGCAGTGCTTTAAAAAGTAAATAAAAGAAAATTATAGTCAAATGGTACTACTAGGAAAGGAAAAAACACAGAAACAAAAAGTTCCTAAATTACTTAAAATGAAATAGATCATACTACAATCTCAGTGACAATATATTGTTCTCCTGAACAAATTAAAGTCAGGATTAAACAAATAAAAAGTTTTGAAATAGCCCTTACGAGATCCATAGTAGTGAAGCTCAGAGTGCTTTTAAACTTGGCCACCTTGATGAAGACGGGTGGCAGGCTGTCCTGGAATCCGCTGCTGGAGTTCATCTGGATGTGGAACCCCCTTAGGCTGCTGTAGGACATACGCAACGGGAGCTTGTAGTGCTCCGCCAGCTGTCGCACCATGGCTGAGGGAAAATATAAAAAAAGATAAACTTTCAGCTTGAGCTTTAGGAATTTTGGAGGGTAATCATCAAAGAGAAAGGTATTTGCTGTTTGTGTTCTACACAGAGGGGTGCAATCCAATCCTGCTCCAGATGCAACCCTTTTCCCTACTGATTTGGTCAGTGTTAGTATAATGTGACCAAGTTCAAGATATTCTGCTGTTGTATAGGACTTTTATTATGAGATCTAGGACACCTGAATTTCACATTCTTTGCATTCTGCAACCAAAGATGTCTTATTAAATACATTCCTTTTAGATAAAAATAGGACCTAAAAAGTTTTTCATCCTCTTTTCTCTACAAATACCATATGGAATGGAGTAATAATAGCTGGTTAAAATGTTATTGCAAACTGATTTATTGAGAGGAGATGCAAGCTTTCAAGCTGTTCCCTATCAAACAAATAAAATGTGGCTCGTGCTATCTCATGTTTAAAGGGACAAATGCACATATAGATAAATAATTTCATATTACATTATGCGTGAATATAAACGTTTGATTTAGTTGTTAAGCCTTGAACAAATGAGAATCTAAAAATGAAAAGTTTTACATATGTTACCTTCAGTATCTTCTACAAGTTCATAGTAAGCTCGTCTTGCAACATCAAGGAGACCTGAAATAGGTGATTAACATCAGTTGCTGCTTCAAAAACATTTTGTATCCACAGTTGAACGTTTTTTAGGTGTGACAACAGTTTTTAAAATTTATGTAACAGTGGATAGAATGCTCTAACTTATCCATAACACACTTTGTGTGCAGAGAGAGAGAGTTATCTGAAAAAATAGCTAGGTATAAGCGCTCAAAACTTATTATTTCTGTTTCTGAATTTCTTGAGAGTAAACAAAGAGAGATTTGGTTATTTAATATAAAAATCGTATTCACCATATGTTTCCATGAAGACTCCTTTTATAAAAACTTCTTTTTAATACTAGTTCTCTAAAATTGAAAAACCTCTAATCATACTTTTTCTCAAACAGTAATGAATGAATATAACTGTCTGGAAAGGGAAGCAAAGTTTCATGAACGTCTTTCAAAAAAGAAGACAAAACTTTCTGATTTAAAAAAACAAATGAAAGAAAAGCACCTTCAACATGCAAATGTTGTTCAAACGACAGATATATATATTCAAAACAAATGTTATATATTTCTACATACCATTTATCTTGCACTAGACCATAAATAAATAGAGCAACTATATCAGACTGAAATGAAAACTTAGAAAAACGCACCTTTTGTAAAACATTCAGATAGGCCTACAACATTACATCACTCTTTTCTATTCAAAAACATTGAAACTAGTTGTAGGGAGGTATGTAACGCAATAAATTTTTACCAGGATAGAATTTAAAAACCTTAAAAATTTTATTTAAATTAAAATCAGGTGGAGAATGATAGCTGAAAAAGAAAGTATACTTTTTATTCATTATGTTTCCTAAAATGATCCTTTCTGATGAAAAACATTTAAAAAAAAAATCAAACGTCTTGTTCATAATTGTTTGCACTCATTTTTATCACGGTTGGCTGAACTCCAGTGTGCAATATCTTTTCTTTTTCTAAATATTGCTAAATTAAGCACATTCATACTTTGTGATATTATTAAACTGTGCTCAGTCAATGCTAGTAACTTTCAGTCTCATTATAAGTTTGTTAAAAAAAGGTAAAAAATACTGCATGGTTAATTCATTGAAAATAATATGTAAAATAAACGAGAGGACATGGTCTAACTACACACATTGATTTTTTTTTTTACCTTAACAGCACAGCACTTCTGAGCTCTCTGCTGAGCCAAGCCCTTTTGGAAGTGGGCATCCTCACTGATCACCTCTCCTATTTTGTCCAATATCATCTTGTACTGGGAACTTTCTAAAGCCTGAAAATAAACTCCAAATAGTCAGCCTAAGAAAATAAAAATTTATGTTCTGAATCCTCTATACAGAAAATAGATATATTCTTCAAGACCAAGGGCAATTAAATAGAAAATACAAAACTGCAACTTTAGATAAATGAAAAGGATGCGTTAAAAAAAGGTGTTGAGAGTGAGGATTATTGCATATTTGAATAAAAGGTGAAGTAGAGGTAAGCCTTAAAGAATATCTTTAAGGAAAGAGATTCTTCAAAACAGACCGCATGAAGCTCCAACACAAAAGCACATCCTAGTTATAAATGTACACTTTAATACTAGGATCATATATTTTAAAGCAACTTTAAAAAAATTGTTGAAAACGCAATTGTTCCACCGCCTAGCTTAATTATGCAGAATCTATGTAAAATCATGTTCATGTATAAATGAGCACTTTTAGTTAAGAGTATTATTATTTTCTAGGTTCTGTGTCATGTTTAAATGAGCTTTTAGTGTGTAAAAGTGCCATGAGCTGAATTTATTGGCTATGGTGCTCTATAAATCATCTGAATTATTATGTCAGGAATTTAACTGAGTGCAAGTCATGTATTTGTTAAACAAATGCTAGCTTAAGAGTTTTTCCACTTCACTCACTCTACCTGATAGTAGGTTTTGAACAGCTGGTTTTCGCAGTTTGAGAGGTTCTCTCTCAGTGGGGTTACCAGCTGCAGTACATGCTTCAGCATTAGAACACAGTTCAGCTTGCTCTCAGCTGTCCTTGCCGTCTCCTGTTTCGGTGTTTGGATGCACAAACCCACAATGTAACCTGTATGTGAAACATAAGGAGTGGATCAAATTGATAAACAGGCAAAAAAGTTTGATCAGCCATTTGACTGCCTAAAAATTAATGTCTTTAGTTAGAAGACCGCTTAAGCATACTGCATAACATTAATCAAAGAGATATTGACAAAATACTTATGAAAACTCATAATATTTAATTTAAAATTCATGATAGTGACAACAAGGGACTAAAATTATTGTTACAAATATTCTTTGGCATTGTTCCAGTAAAAAAACAACCCCACAAAACAACCCCCATTGATGTATGCATCCTTTGACTTAAAACGTTATAAAAATGTGACATCAGAATAAGCATGTTAAGCCATGCACAGAGACTTCTTTTTTTTTGTAAGCTTCTAAATCAAATAAAATAATAAAGAAAAATAAGCACAGCAAAGTGTATTTTTTTTACTTAATCAAGTAGAACAAGGCAACTACATGGTGCAACCTACCAATATCAAGGAATCTTCCTATCACAGATTGAAGGTTGAAAAAGAGATCTTCTTTCTCTGTCAATTCCATGACTGCATGCTGACGAAGACAGATTGTCTCTTCATCTATAATAAAGAACATAAAAAAAAGCTCTTTGACAATGAAACATTTATAGATTCATATATGATGACGTTTTCATTCAAGGTTTGCAATATTGCAACTCCTACAATAGTTCAATATTTGTTGTGCTCCGAACAATAAACCTTGAACGCAGGCCCAGTAGATCAAATATTTATAAAGTTAAATTTTAAGGCAGGTAGGTTTTCAGGAAATAATGATTGGTCAAATTCATTGCATATTTTATTCAAAGAACATCATAAAAGCACCATAAACGAGACCAAAAAAAAAAAAATTTAGTAAAGAAACGCTTGTTTGAAAGGAATAAGTTTCATTTTTTTTAAAAATTGTGTACATCTAAAAGAGATGGAAAGACAGTTATCTGTAACATTCTTTATTGCTTTTAAATTTTGTTGTTAAAAATCATTAAAAACAAATAGCAACTCATAATAATAAAAGGGGAACAACAACAACACAAAATTATAAAGTAATTTATGTTCTGTTGCTACTCTACAGATGAAGATTAAGTTATATTTTTTTAAAACTTGTGTGATAGCGTTTCGGTGAGATGTTTACGTAGGGAAATTTCTAACCTTTAACAGGCTGAAGGATGTTGGAACGCAGAAGTCTGGCTCCACCTTGTGTCTGGGTGTGGTTGAGGACGCCGTATAGTGAGTCGGAGCTAGCTATGTTTCTTTTAAATCTAAATTAACCAAACTTTGCTTTTCCCATCCCTTTATTAAGGGATATCCACTGGTCAAGTGAATCTGTTGCGGGGGAAAAGCTCTTTAGAAAATTTTCCATTAAAAAATCTTTTTGTAGTTTCACCATCTCAAAAAAGTTGAACTAATAATAAATAATGAAGTTGAATGTAGTCTTCGTTTTTACGTTAAAAGCATTTAATCGATGTAAAAATGTTACTTTTTTCTTCTTCAGTTCTCTTTGTTTCGAATTTGGCAAAGATTGTGTCAAAAATACTTTGATAAACATATTATAAGAAACGGATTGAATATAAGAACTTTGAGCTTATTTTATACAAAAAATATCAAGCTAAAATAAAAGGTAAATAAATGAAAGATAACGTTAATGTATCTCTGTCGCAGTCTCTGTCCGCTTACACATTTGAGTTCTGTGCCAGAATTAAAAAAATAAATAAAAACAAGATAATTTTTAAATAAACATCCCCTGATATGAATGATTTTCAGCACTTGACAAATGCCCCAAAACTATGGTGCATTGATTGGTAATAGGCTCTTTGAAAGAAGAAATCAATAATTCAAAATGATTTGATAAGAATTGATTTTGATATGTACCTAAATTCTTCTTTCCCATCCTTACCAATCATGGTGATGTGGTTGCATCCTTTAAATACAACTTTCAATGAGCTTGGCGCAAATATGATATTCTGTATGTGCTCTACATACTTTAAGAGAGCAGCAGCAGTGGCAAGGCAGTAATACCTGTTAAGAGGGAAAAAAAATTATCGGTAAGGAACATTTTTCATTTGCAGCAACAAAAAAACAAAAAAACAAAAAAAAAATCCATTTGACATTTCTGCCTCCACAACTGCAAGTTAAGGTTGGTTGGTTTATTAATGCTCAATGTCAGCAACTAGGCTATATTCTGGATGTATCCCAAGACATGTCTGACAATTTTATGTGCTGCCTCACCGAGACAGAGTGGAGATACCAGGTCGTCTGTCTCAGTCGATCACAACAACTCAACCACTAGGGGACAAATTTCCACAATGATCGCTTAAATCATCTTCCCAGCATCAACAGTGCAGCTACAGTAAAACCATGTGCAGCAGCGTCTATATCTATACATATACTTTAAAATAGAAGAAAATTCAGATGCCCTCGTTTTTCCCTAATAAGCCCTATGGTTAAGAAGTCTGCAAAATCTCTTGGGCAGCTTTTTGTCAATCTTACTTAGATGAAATCTGCAGCTCAATGGACTTGTATTCTGCAGCACACAAATGTTTTACACATTGAAGACCTGAAATATAAAAAATAAAATATTTATATGTATTAGAAACTCCTTTCACTTCAAACTCAAAATTTATTAAGAATTGAATTGACTGAGAAGTCATGTAACAACTCTGCTAGATGGAAAAGTTTTCCACGTACACCTTTATGTGATATACCATTATCTTTCGTAATTTTAGCCATGCCTGTATATTATAGTTTAACTAAAAAAAAAGACAGAATATCATTTCAGAAAAAACAACACATATATAAACATTGTTTTGACTACTATAGAGAATTATTAGACACAACAAAACCAAGACAGAGTACAACTTTATTTTTGTTAACTGGCAGTTGAAGATCGTACATTACCAATGAAAAAAATTTTTGTTTGAAGATGGAATAAAACATCAAAATAATAAACTGTGAAAATGCACAGGCACAGACCCATTTTTTCATACCTACCTTTGCTCTCATTGAAGTAACGTCTTTGAACAGAAGACACTGTCACAGTGGGGAAATGATCATTGATAAGACTGAAGAGCTTGTTTGATGAGCTTTCCCACATTGTGTTTGGCACCAAAATCTACACAGTTTGAATGAGAGAAAAGTATTGCATATTCTTTGAACTTTCTCCTCTCTATAAACCTTTGCATATAGCAATGTGGTATATAATACTAATATAAACTAAAGCAAAAGCTCATTGTTTATAAACTTGCCACTGTAACATTAAATGATGCTTAAATGATATGAAATAAAAGTCTTTCAAAAGGGGAAAAAGATTAAAGCTCATTTCATATATGATAATTCTGGTAAAGCTGAAGGTAGCTGTTTGGTTTCTAAACATCCAACATCAACAGGTAGGCTTTATTGTGGGCAAGTTCCAGTACTCTTAGCTGATACATTATACCAATGTCGATCCAACCAATAAGGAGACCAAAACAAATATAACAAATAAATTTTGCTCCATTGTGAGTTTAATTCTGAGAGCTTCCAATTGGGAGACCAACACTGAGCTCTAAGGCAAAAGTATTTTGCACAAAATGAATGTGTGAAGCAAGTCTGTTTTTATGTCTATATAAGTATAACTTTTGTAAGTATCTTATCCAACACTCACTCACAAAGAAAAGGTATTGACAATAAGGATGCCAATCAGCTTTTAGTATTTTTTTATGAACCGTCCCGACATACTTTCAAGGGAGAGAGAAAACCCCAAATGAGTTATATAAATTGTAAGCCTTCTGAAAGATATTCAAAATTTCAACATGTGGAAGTAAAAGTCCTTACTATCTATGTGTAATCTGTTATAAACACTGTCGGTGATTGTTTGGTTAATTAGGAATCAAAAGATTTCAAAACTGAACTAAAAAATTAATTGTATGTAATTAAAAAACGTATTTATGGTTTTGTACCTCTAAGGGATTTGTGTAGTAAAGTGTGGACAGAGTTTTGCTGTACGTCTGGCAGTCTGAAAATTGTGTCAACACCAGGACTGGCTGCTTTAGGTCCAGACTTGTTATGCCGATCTCTCCCCTGGCCTGACCCCGTCCCTCCACAATAGCTGATGTACACATAATATGAGAAACATGTGATTATTAAGCTCTGATACTGTTACTATCATTTTACTACTGATTTTCTGTGGGCTGTGGAGCTAAGCCTTTATTGCATTATTGTCATTCACAAATCCCTCTTTGGCATTGAGTTGTCATAAGATCTGTTTACACCTTGGTATTGTAACAATGACTTTTAATGTAACAACTCTGGATTATCGTAATCACTAGTGTTAAAGCCAGTTGAAACTGTGTGACTTTTAGAAAACATTAAATATACATACCTATAATTACACTGATTGTATAACTTTTTAATTTTACTTTGCACATTATAGTTCGTACATTGTACATGTAATAATAATAAATTATAGTTCTAATATGTAAGACAATCTATGAACTCAAGCATCCAAGAAGTCTTTAAAAATATAAAAGCAAGATTAATACCCCATGCTTGCCTGACAATATCCTCCAGCAAACAAAGCATCTATATCAGCCTTTGATTAAAAGTTGTATTTTCTACATATAAAACTAACCAATAATAGTGCTGGAATTGGTTTCAGTGGACACATGGCTAGATGCTGTGTATGGAGTGTTGGTTGTGCTAGCCACTCGAGGAGTCTTCTGCCCTCTTCCTGCACTGGCTGGGGTTCGAATTTGCCTTCTATGATGATATTTAGACTGCAAGACCGGGGTGCAGATCCCCTTCCAACCAGTGAATTTACTTGGTCCTGTGTCTGGACTGATACGAAGTAAAAAATGAACTTTGCGAAATTTGACTTACGCATACATTCAAAACCTATTTGAGTAATATACCATCGCAAAACTAGTTTAAATCAAGTATGTCAAGTTTTGTTTTTTCATGGAAAGAAGAGGCATATTATTTAAAAAATGATAAACGTGACAATGTCATGGCTACAAAGACAAACAAAGAAACAACTGGAATCAGCCAAGACCAACATTTTGGGAAAAGAAAATTTAAATTGCTGTGTCATGTCTGAACATTGTTGACAACCCAGTGACATTTAAACAGTTTCATTAAAAAACAACAACATGGTATAGTGTATTTATCTCTCAAACATTCAACCATTTGTATTAACACTATAAATATACTACAAGCTGTACAACACAAAAGACATTTTTTTAAATTGACCTCCTCACTTGATATAAAGTGATATCTATTGAAAACATGTGATAACTAATAGATATAGTTCATAAAATTAGCTGAATCTTAAGCATTGATTTCTCTTTTTATAATATAAGTTCCAGTACACTATAAATAATCATTATTTTAAATTATTCCACACACTATAAAAATATTAAAATACCCAGAAGAGTTATCCACATGACTGGATGTTGAAATGTTCCTCCTACTCGAGCTGGTTCTGTCCACATCTGTTGGTGTCTGCAGCAAGCCAAAAGCTGAAAGATAAATTCTTAGTTTGCAGTAGTGTTCATTTGAAGGAAAGAGTTTGGTAGAGGATTATTTTGAGGTAGCAACAGCTAGGAATAACAGAAATGAAAAGCCTGGAGTACAGTACATTGACAATCACAAGGAGAAGGACTGCTGCATATATTCGGACCGGAAACAGCCTCGTGGCCTAAAAAGGTCCCGTACAGAGTGTAGGGAGTGCCATAATGGGCTAAATGGAATTTGCATGGCCAAACATAAATGTAAGAACGAAATAAATGAATAAATTGGTGAATAAAAATATTTTCACGTCAAATGCCTTTTCTTTTAAGTTTTTGTTGTTATTCCACGAATTCTATTTTCAGATCTGCACATTAGCTAATTTGCATATTTTAATCATCATAAATTTATATTTTGTCATCTCAAGTGTTATAGCTGATCCTACTACCTTGATCATAGGACATACAGCGGTTGGTATGTCTTACAATAGTAACTGTATGTAAGGAGTATGTACAAAACATAGGTTAACATAAATTCCTTTAAATTCCCTTTGGTGCTTTTAGGCTGACTGTTCTCAAATAGGGTTGTTGTTGTTGTTAGGTTGGTTTAACGTCCAACAGCAGCACTATAGGCTATATTGTGGACGGACGTCTGACAATTTTATGTGCTGCCACACACGAGACAGGGCAGGGATACCATGACTCCTGTCTCAGCGGGTCACATTATACTGACACCGACCCAACCAGTAGGGAACGCAACAGCCAGGATTCGAACTTGGGACGTTTTGCGTCGGAAGCCGATGTTCTACCCCTGGACCACCGCACCCCCCTCTCAAATAGGGAAGTGCTAAAAGGGTATAAACGGTTGTTACTAATGTTAGTGTTTTTGTTCAAATGTTGCTAGATCTATAGCCTAAGCACTAGACTCTAGCTTCTAGGGATCTGGAAGTGTTTTGTTCAAATCAAAATTTTCCAGATTGTTTAGATAGGGGTAGGCTGTACAAAGAGGACGTCTCGTCATAACAATATAAGAATAAAAACGCTTACGAGAGACGTAAGCTACGTCATGTTTGTACAGTCTACCCCTATCTAAGACCTAAGTCTTCCAAAAATCTTACTGTATTTCGCATTCTTTGCCGCCATGATTGAAAGAGGAATCTCGATTTTAGACCTTACTGTTACGTTATTATCCTCTAAAGATAACTAGATATAGATCTAGGATCTACGTCTAGAAATCTAGATCTAGATCTAGATTAGCCGCTTGGTTATTCTCTGTTTCTGATGGTGTTGGTATTGCTAGACCTCCGAGTAATATAGGCTAGATTTTAGATCTAGTCTAAGTGTTTCCTCATCTCTAGAATCCATGTTCTGGCACTCCTTGAGTTTTACTAGACCCTACATCTAAGCAATTTTCTTAGCAAAATGTCCCTCTCACTCCTCAGTCACAAGACTGAAATTCTCTGACAGAGTGACAGTTGCTGGCTACCGGCCCTCGTGAGTCACGCCGTCTGTCACACAGTGTCAGTGCGAAGTTTTTTTGTTTATTTTTTCCTGTTTGCAGCGCCTCAGCTCTGCGCCAGTCTGGGAACGACAGACGTCAAAAAGATGCCAGAAAGGCTTGCATTAGTGTTCAGAAGACAAGAATACCATTAATTTAGTAATGTGTTTAAGGGAGCTAAATCCAATGCGCTCTTTAAAATTTTAAGTTGTTTCGTGTCTTTTTTTAATTATTGAAAACCCTTCATAGATTTTAAAATGCATGTACCAGTCATAGTTGTTTTTTTTTAGTTGGCTACAAAGGCAAATAGAAATCAGCCAACTCCAAAATCATTATCATGCTGATCACTTTGGGTAAGCTTAGGCCTATTTCAGTGCAAGTGCTGAACTTAGACAATACTGCAGTTAAATTCAACTATTGGGCCTACAAAAGTATCTTGTTATGAAATGACAAATTCGTCGTGAATAAACCTGCCGGTAATAAATTCTCAAACATATAAAAGAAGGATAACTATGCAAAAACAAATGATTTAAATGTATTATTCCCCTTGATATACAAGCCTAATTTTTGCTTCTACTTCGGTTTAATTTTTCTTTTTTTTTTTACCTTCGGCTCTGCAACAAATTATAGTTGCATTTGAATGGATTACGTTCATTTTTCATGGGAAGTGGTCTTGTGGGTGAATTTCTATTAGAAATTATTCTAACAATATGTTAGATAAAAAAAATAATAAAACAAACAAATGACGAAACCAAACATATAAAAGAAGAATAACTGTGCAAAAACAAATGATTCAATGTATTATGCCCCTTGATATACAAGCCTTATTAATATTTTTTGGTAAAAAGGCGCCACCAAATTAAAAAAAAAATCCGCTCAGTTTGATTAAATCAAAATTTTCTTTAAAAAACAAAACAACCAAAACAAAAAAAAAAAAACAAAAAAAAAACTTGCCTTGTTTTCTATTTTTTATATAAAATGAAAACAAAAGGTTGCTTTGCTCTAAAAAAGTTGTTATATTGGGATTTTGGATTTTTGGTTGGTGTTAAAAAGTTAAAGAAAAAGATAAATTTAGGTAATAAGGGGAAGATATATCGCTTCCTATACAGTATTTAGGAACTATGAAACAAGGTGATTCAAGGGTTTAGCCCGCTGCTTTCAAACACAAATTTGTAGGTTCGATTCTACCTCAGGACCCTGGCGGTTGCGTTCCCTACTGGTTGGGTCCGGTGTCAGTATAATGTGACCGGCTGAGACAGGAGTCATGGTATCCCCGCCCTGTCATTCGATCTCGGGACCTTTTGCGTCGGAAAAAACAAAAAGGAAAAAAAAACAACCCAACAACAACCAACCAACTAACTGGAACTTAAAGGTGAATTTCTATTAGAATGTGTTAGATTAAAAAAAAATGATAATATAAACAAAATGACAAAAGCAAGTTCCATGAATGTGGTAAAAAGGCGCCACCAAATTAACAAAAATAATTCGCTCAATTGGATGAAATCAAACATTTCTTAAAAATAAACACTATACTACAAAAAAAAAACCCACCGAAGACAAAAGCCAAAATAACAACTCTTTTTTTTTTTAAAGCAAAGCAACTGTTTTGTTTTTATTTTATAAAAAAAAAAAAAAGAAGAACAGAAAAGAAGGCGAAAAAATTCACACACACACACAAAGCAAAAAAACAACAAAATGAACTACAACAACAACAACAACAACAACAACAACAGCAGCAACAACAACAACAACAACAACAACAACAACAACAACAACAACAACAACAACAACAACAACAACAACAACAACAACAACAACAACAACAACAACAACAAAACAAACCAACAACAATATACCAATTAACTGGAACTTAAAAGAAACGTGTGGTATCTACATGTATTGGATTTAGTTTCGAACTTTTAAAATTCATAAAGCCTTGAAAGAAATATTAATAATTAAAAAAAAAAAGTATTTTGTGACTTAACTTAATTTTCAAATTTTGAACGCTAGCACAGCAGTTGTCTTCCGTTAAAACAAGGGACGATATATTTTGGTACATCTCAGCTTTAGCTGGTAGTCAGTGTTTTGTGGAGAGCCATAGGACAGCTGTTAATGAAAAACCTCCTCATGCGCAAATATGTGAAACCTTTTCGGTACGATCCTCTTATGAGAGGAACATTATGTTGAAAAACCAAAATAAAACACCACCTCCATGATAAGTTTCACATTCGTAGTTAAACGGGAAGCACCTAATCGGGAAATAGTATGCTCTTTAACAGTTATTATCATCGCATTTATAAGTATGTACCTATAATAATAATAATAATAATAATAATAATTATGACGTTTTGTTACACCCTTTCCCCAATCCTCCCCCAATCATTTTTCTAGACAAAAACAAATTTACTTTCACACAAAAATTTTAATTTAATAAATTGAGGGTTTCCAAAGTTCACCGTGGTGGAAAAAAAAGATCCTTTAACATTCTCACCGTTACATTTTAAATTTGACAAGACCATGGCACAATGTATTTCTCTTTCCTCATGTGTGTCTTGAAATAAATAACCAGAGAATCTCACTTCTATAATATAGATATTATCTATGCACACATGATTTCTCATAACATAATGCTCATGAAAGATAAAAATATTGTTTGTTCCTGTTTATCTCTCTAGATAACATTCAAAAATGTATATCTGATAAAATCATGTTTAACCCACTAAGGATTGTCAATATTTTCTTACAGTCATATGCCCATATCAAGTTTACTGTACGTCGGTCCATTATCTTGTACGTTGCATTATGGAAGGTGCCGTATGATGATAATATTGTCGACTTTCTATTTTTAAAAGTCGCTTTATACTTCTACTGCATCGAATTCTAAATCACTGTCTACAGATTGTTTATGCTGGCAAGTACATTAGTTAATAAAGCTCGGTTTAACTTTAAAGGTTGAAACACAATAATTTAGACTTTTTTTTATCGGTTTCGAGTGCTTCTCGTATTTTTCTGGTAGAAATAAAAGAGACAAACTTTTTCT
This sequence comes from Elysia chlorotica, assembly GCA_003991915.1. NCBI lineage: Eukaryota > Metazoa > Mollusca > Gastropoda > Plakobranchidae > Elysia > Elysia chlorotica. The sequence continues at coordinate 335,201 of RQTK01000386.1, forward strand.
TTTTTTTAAATCTTTTTTTTTTAACATTAATGACAAAAAAAAAATAAAAAAATAAAGCGCTACTATATAAAAAAAAAATCATTATTAATTATTGTCTATATCAAGCGTGTCAGTAATCCGCATTGCAACAATGAATGCTGAGACCCCTTGTGGTCAGTACAGGAATACATTAAGCTGTATGAGTGGGTGGGAGAGGTAAGAGGGAAGAGGTAAGAGGCGGTTAAAAAAATATGATTAAAAATAGGCGCACCTTCCTCGTCCTGTAACTGTCTGTGAGACAGCAAGATGTACTTCGAAGAGGAAAGGTAATGAAACTGCAAGTTTTGGTGACATTCTAACAAACTGGGCAGAAATGTCGTGCGCGAGCAGAAGCCGGGCCCAGTTCCGGTTTAGAGCTATTTTTAGCCAAAAGTTAACTCGATAGATTCGGCCACACTACTTAAGTTTTCTAAAGAGCTCCTACTGAAAAATTTGTGTACCTGTATAATAATATTGACGTTTTGTTACCCCTCTAGATAAAATTCAAAACCATATTTATGATTAAAATCATGTTTACCCATATTTTTTTGACAGTCATATGTCCATACGGAGTTTACTGTACGCCGGTCCATAATCTAAAGATTTGCATATTGCATAATGTATTTTTTTTTTTGG
>RQTK01000386.1:355456-373513 GCA_003991915.1 Elysia chlorotica
CTTAGAGCCTCGTCTGTCATCTGCCAGACAAGACGGGTCAGTTGTGTTCAGTTGTGTTCAGCCCGCTAACCCGCCGCCCCCCTGCTGGCCAGTGCAATTCTCAACAAGTTATGGCATTCATGTTGGAGGCAGACTGATTCATGTCCTCAGAGGGCTCCTGATGATGGAGACAAAATGGCGTAATCGCTGCAGCTCGTCTCAGCCAATGCAACCTTTTTTAGATCTTTATTCTTTAAAAACTTTTTTGGCCTGTAGAGAGTCTTAAGTCTTTAGTTGAGGTGAGTTGGTTTCACGTCCAACGTCATCACAGGATATGCTTTATTGTGGATGGACCCCAAGGCTGACGTCGACAATTTTATGTGCTGCCACACATGAGACAAGGTGGGGATACCATGACTCCTGTCTCATCAGGTCACATTAAACTGGCACCGGCCCAACCCGTTTGGGGGCGAGATCGCCAGGACTTAAACCACATACCTCACTCGTCGGAAGCCGATATTCTATCCCAGAGTTACTCTTAAATGACTTGAAAGTTATGAAGTATTGTTTTAATTTGGTAAAACAATTTTTTCCTAAAAAAGCTTTGGCTAGTTGTACGTTTTCTACGTAATTAATTCTTTGGTAAACCTCGTTGGTTTAAATATAATCTTTTTTGTTGGTTCCACATTGATAGTGTCACTATGTTTTTGTCCAAGAAGAATCAAAATAGAAATATTATTATCATTAGAAGCACTCCCTCTTTCTTAAATCTTTCAGCTATTTAATAAAAGGTTAAATAGACTAAAAAGCATGGCCGAGTTATTCCCAAGATTTTTTTTCTAAGAAAAGATAGTCAGCAGAGAGCAACTATGCAATATCTTTACTGGAAAAAAATTTGCACAAGAATCGGCTTGCCTCCAAAATAGATTAAGAATTCACCTCGAGCTTGTTTTCAAGAAAGAAAAATCTGTTGAATCGTTAAACTTCATATTTACATTACATTAATATAATAAGAAACAGGAGTTACCTGGCAGGTTGTAAAACCAGGCACTAAATCATTACATAAACGTTCCTTTGGTTGGAGAAAGCAAAGCTATATGTAGGTTCTCTATAGATATCTCTCTCTCTCTCTCTCTGTCCTATACGGCGACTCTCTGTAGGTACCCTGGACTTGGTTGGTCACATTATACGGAAACCGACTGATCCAGCATCGAGAACCGCATCTGCAACATTAACAGCACGGGCTCAAACCGCCGACTTCCTGTGACGACAGCCAACGCTCTAACCCACAGCGCTACCGCATAGGAGTTCCCCATTCAGCTATCTGGGCACTCACACCGATTCTTATCTCCCGCTCACTCTCCCCATGTCGCGCTGGCTGCCGGAACACACGCGCTAACAGGTTGATGGGGTGAGCACTTGCGTTACGCGCAGAGCCCACAGAGCTGGAGATAGCGTGAGTGACAAATGGATAGGCCTAGTCTACAGGCGGTCGGGGTAAACGCTCCAAGACAGGGGGCTTCGTGGGCGTCCGTTTAGCTGAGGATTTGTTGGGGTGTTGTGTGGAAAACCCTGGATTTTCCCAATTATCATGTATCACGATAGACCCTGGGCGTTTTGGCGCTAGCTTTGTCGTGGTTGGAGATCCCAACTTAATGCTGTGATGTAGGCCTAGACAAAATTAATGGATTTCAATTCTTGAAAGAGACCAATTCAATCTAATGCCTGCTTGCCTGCCAAAAATTTAACATAGATCTAGTATAAAATATTTATTTAAAAAAAAAAAGAAGATCCTGCATTGACAATATCACAAAATCATAACAAAAAGTGCATGTCCCTGGAACAAAGCATATAATATAATGAGAATAAACTTCGGAACAAAGCATATGATAAGAAACTTTATCTTCAAGCTCATTTTACTCACCATCCCTGGACGCCATTAACTATTTTAACTTTTTTTTCACTTCATATTCACCGGCGACCATAAATAAAAATAACAGAAATAACAAAAAAAACAACAAACAAACATAGGTGAAATACATATAGGAGATGTGCAAGGATCAAAGTGTTTTCTAGAAAGTAAATGCCATTTAATACACAATCCTAAATTTTGTTGATTGATAATTTTATCTGAACGGCATAGCTAGAAAAATTATTATCCTTCGTGCTCAAGAATAAATCCAAATCTTTACACATATGATTCTCATTAGAAGCGATTTGTCAAACGATTTTTTAACATGTACATGTAGAAGCCATACGTCCACCAATTTTCCCGGAACATTTTTTCCATATTTTTCTCCCATGCCAAAGAATTATGGGGAATGAAGTCGTGCTCGTTAGGCACGGTAGAATCAAGATACTGCCATGTATTAACACTGTCCATAGCGGATGATACAGAAGTCAGAATTCCAAGATTGATCATGATCTGCCAGTCTTTTCCCCTAACTGTACAGACGCTGTTTGGACAGCGGGCAGTCTCCTGTCAGGTCCACCGGTTTTTCCCGATAACGGAACCACCTGGGGAGAGGAGATGGGCGTGGCGAGTCATTGTCATTCAGAGAACAAGAAATAAAAAATAGAGGCCTTGTGAGAATGGATCCCTAGCGAAAACGAAGGCGATAGGTAAGGAAATCAGCGTTGAGTTGAATTGAGTTGGTTTAACGTCCAACATCAGCACTATATAGGCTATATTGTGGACGGGTCCCAAGACTGACGTCTGACATTTTTATGTGCTGCCACACACGAGACAGGGCGGGGATGCAATGACTCCTGTCTCAGTTAGTCACATTTAACTGACACCAACCCAACCAGTAGGGAGCGAAGTGGCCAGAGCTCGAACCCGGACCTTTTGGGTCGGAAGCCGATGTTCTACCCCAAATGTTCCACCGCGTCCCCCTAAGGAAATCAGCTCCGGCATCCAACCATAGCTTCATCATAGAGGTAGGAGTCCAATGAGCGTTCAGAAATCCCCATGTCTAAGAGTCGTGATTAAGTCATTCAATGTCGCTGTGTGAGTCGCAAGGATCTGCAATGGCTGGATCAAGTCCGCCTTTGGGCAAAGCGGCCAATCTAACGCCAAAAAGGCGTATCTGCTTCGCTGTTTTCTAATCACTTTATATGGCTAAAATTGTACATAAGCTTCTTCACAAAGGCAATCAAGTACAGAGTCATGTACTATTATAAAACAAGGTCTCTTAGTTTATAGTTATAATTTTAATACTTTAACAGGATTTTTACCATGTGTCATAATACCCTCTGCCCCCCAAATCTCTTCATAAATCTTTCAATAACCAAAGTCCACTCCTGACAGTTATCCAGTAATTTGCCATACAGGTATTTCTCTCAAATTGACATGTCCGCATGTGTTCAAAGAACTAATTTGCTATAATTCCTTAACGGACTTTCTTGAACAGAGTCAGTCAGATTCAGTTAATATCAAGTAGATTTTTTTTTACTGTTTATAGGCCTACAGTTAACATGAATTATCTCTTTTGAAGTTTGTATATGATTACAATCACATAATGCTTTTTGTATCATATGAGCATGTCCAACATTGCTTATATTCTATAAGTACTATAACTATTTATTTATCTGTGTATTTATTGACTAAATTAGTAAATCAACTTTACTTCAATTCAAAGCTGGTTAGGTTGGCAGTGCAACGCACACGTATTGCCCCGGGCTCCCCGTCACGGCTGAAACTACCGTCTCCGTTGACGGATCCGGACCCCCCGAGTGAAGGTCCTGACACTAATCAGTACGGTACGTGGGGGCCAGGCGTGCCGTTATGGGGGATCAGCGTTCCGTTCCACACCCCCAAGTCCTGGTCGACGGTCCAAGAAGTTAATGGGCCTGAAGTTCTTCATTAAACATTATTTTCAAACTGGCTGGGATTATAGGTGTAATCTGAATAACCGATGCTCAACATTGCTGACTAGATAATTGTTGGGAAGAGATGTTTGCATGAAGACATTTCCTGATTGTGCGTCCTTGGTAATTGGTCCTTATTGAAAACGTGTTGGTATACGTGAAAACAGCTGGAAGCCAATTATCATACTAATTTGTTATTAGAGATGGGTAAAGTTTCTTTCATTTAGTCTAGGTGAAGATTAATTATCTGTCTCTCTCTGTCTCTCTCTCTCTCTCTCTCTCTCTCTCTCTCTCTCTCTGTGTATGTCTGTGTGTATGTGTGTCTATCTGTCTGCCTGTTGGTCAGTCTATATTGTCTGTTTCTGCCTCTCTCTCTCTCTCTCTCTCTCTCTCTCTCTCTCTCTCTCTCTCTCTCTCTCTCTCTCTCTCTCTGTTTGTGTGTGTATTCTGTCGAATCTGCCAGTCTGTCTGTCAACCTCTGCGTCTGCATCTCTCTCTATGTCTCTATGTCTCTGTCTCTCTTTCTCTCTGTCTGTCTCTCCTTATCTTTCTTTCTCTCTCAACACAGCCCCTCCTATCCTATATCTGTCTGTCTCTCTCTCTCTCTCTCTCTCTCTCTCTCTCTCTCTCTCTCTCTCTGTCTCTGTCTCTCTTTCTCTCTGTCTGTCTCTCCTTATCTTTCTTTCTCTCTCAACACAGCCCCTCCTATCCTATTTGTCTATCTCTCCCACCCCATCTCATTACATTTCACTCTATTTTATCGTAGCTTTCCTCTGTCTTTCTCAAACATAATACCCTCTACCCCCCCCCCCCCCCCCCCCCCCCCCTCTTCTCTTTTCTTTCTCCTAAAACACAACCCCCCCCCCCCCCCCCCCCCCCCCAATCTCTTTATCGATCTTTTAACAACCAAAGTCTGCTCGCCCCTGATAGTTATCTAGTAATTTGCTACACAGGTATTTCTCTCAAATTGACTTGTCCACATGTGTCCAAAGAACTAATTTGCTATAATTCCTTAATCGACTTTCGTGAACAGAGTCAGTGTGATTAAGTTCACAGTAAAGTCGTTGGTCTCTCGCCCCAACACGCCCCAGGGCTGGAGCTATTTGGAAATAAGCAGTAGTAGTGAGTGAGTGGATAATTTCGTTGTTGTTTAGCGTCCGAATTTCGCATTGAGCTATACTGTGGGAGTGAGTGAGTTTGTGCAGCACACCAGCACGGTAACGGCTCTATTGTCCCAAAACTAACGTCTAAAGATTTTATGTGCCGCCACACAAGGATAGTGTCGGGATAGCAGGGCTCCTGTCTCAGCCGGTCACATTATACTGACACCGACTTAATCAGGAAGCGGGCGAAATCGGACAATAATTAAATTTTGTCCGATCGTGGATTTTTGAACCGGGGGCTTTCCAATTGGGGGACCAACGCTCTGCCACTTGCGGCACTTCGCCCCCCAGTGAGCGATGGGGAGCAATAACAATGCCCGACTACCAGCTGGCGCGTGAGCAATGACTAAAAGGCCTAATGAAGTAAAAATACTCTAAAAAATAACAACAAAAACAACCAAAGAACTACAAAAAAAAAACACACTAAAAACAACAACAACAATAAAAAACACAAATCAAAACAAAACAAATAATAACGAAAAAAACAACAACGTTACAACAAACAAAACATTATGTTCACTACCATTGTGAATAAGACAACCCTCTATACAAATTTTATGAATGTTATTTCAGCCCCTATAAACATTTGTTCTCGAATGACTTGTAAAAATCATTTAAACAAACTTTATGATTGGAATTCCAGTTTCTGTAACTAACCGCCCATAATATAGCGTACATAGTGCGTATGTTGGACATTAAACCAACTCAACTACAACTACTACTTCAATAAGTAAATAAACCTTTATTACGGATTTTGTACATGTACTTCATACAGATCTGGTGACCTTTATGCTAACGTCGTTTCCTTCATGAAGATAATAATATTCTCTTTGCGCGGATGCGCTTTGCTAAACTTATAAGAACTATATGAAAGATAAACCAATCCGCTCCATTATTTGAGGATGAACCAATGATGACTGTGTAAAGATTTAAGTCTAATATGGAGGCCTACTTACAAATTAGATAAGATAAGATAAGATAAGATAAGCCTTTATTATCCCATAGGGAAATTTTTCTTGGTCGTACAATAATATATTGACATTATGATTCAGGAGAACCAAGGATGATCGTGTAAAGTCTTGTATTTAGAATAAACTTAGACCTTTTTAAGAGACAGTTAAAATTGAATGTTTCGGTTCGAACTGTTAATTCAGAAAAATATAGATTACTTTACCGATTGGCTGTGTACAGTCTGACGAGGCGGTGATGTCCTCTGGATATGAAGTTCACAGGTGTACAAACAGGCCTTCGGAAGTGTCCAAAGAGCATCTATTTTCATTCCGGAAAAAATGTGCTTGTCTAATGCAATGTGGCGGTGAGTTTCGGGAAATTCAAGTATTGTAATTTGATGGAACATGAATAGGGTAGATAGTTTTTCTCATGCGCGTCGAACTTGTTAGTATGAATTAGGGAAATTTCAATCGTGAACGCGTTTTAAGTTTGTTGTCGTGGAAATGGGAAAATTGTTTTGTATTGAACATGTGCATTTTAAGATCACTTTTTTATCTGCTCCAATTTCCTTTACAATGTGGTGGTGTCTAGTTGAACAGATAAAATAATTATTTTGATCAAATCCTACCATCGCCTTACGTTTTATTTCTTTTTTGTTCCCTTTTTATGGATGCGACGACCATAGCTATGTATATCTTTGGTCTTTTTTATTACCTTATTACATGTACAATCTATTGGTATTCTATCGGAGTCAGGCCTCTCTAAGAGAAAGGAAATTTATTTTTAAAAATTGAGACAACAGATAGGTAGAAGGATAAAAGAACAAAAATAGGTTGAGAGGGTAAGGGGAAAAGAGGATTATTAAATACAGGAAACAAAAACAGAAATAAAGAAGAAGCGAACAAAAATTAAAAAAAATCATAAACAGATATAAACAAAACTAGAAATAAAACAGAAACAGAAATAAAGGGAAAAAAGAGTATAGACGGGAAAAAAATACAAGGGGAAAAGTAAGAACCTTTTTAGACAAAAATTTCTCAATTAATTCAGCAGCCAGTGTCTTTTTTTATTTTTTAAATCCCATTACTTTCACTGCCTTATCGCCGTGTTGTTTAGTGTTGGAGTCGGTGTTAGCGATAACTCGACAGATTCGAGAACAGACTTTATCACACGTCCACCCTGAGTCTAAACAGAGCAGGAGACTCTCTCTCTCTCTCTCTCAGACTAGAAGGGATAGAGATATCGATGCACTGGCGGGTGGAACGGATAAGGTATAATTTTACGTGATATTTATAAATCTGGAAACTCCAACTGAAAAGAAAAGCGTTCATACAAAATAACAGAAAGAACCTGCCCATAACTGCAATAGAACTTCAAGTTCTTTTGCTTGCATCTATTTTTAACATCTCGAATTCATCAGGAGATTTTCTAAAAAAATTTGATGGATAAAGAAATATAGAATCAAGACTATAAAGGGAGGGTTTCAACCATTGAGATCATTAACAAATGATACCTGAATAATAAAAAAATTCAAATTGGTCTAAAATATACATGATTATCAATGACATATTTCGAATTGTTATATCATCATTATCAATATTAGAATCAAAATGCTAATGTAAGAAAAATCATGGATTTACTAGCTTTTTAAGTTAACAATGAAAACGAGTGCAAGGCATGGACTATAAATAATCCAAAATTTAATGCCGAAAATAAAAAAAAAGATCCCTGGGTTTTAGGTGAAGGGTTTAATTCGATATTATTTTGAAGACATAGTTTTAAAAAATATATATTAAAACTACTGTATTAACCTTGACAACCGCATTCTGGAAGGGATAGGTGGAAAAATTAGACCAATACAAATAGGTGGGAACAGAGAGACAGGCATACAGACAGACAAACGTAGACAGAAGATCGACAAACCAACAGACAGGCAAAGGCCGAAAAAGAAACATGCAGATATACAGAAAGAGAAGGGTATGTAGATAGATGGTAAGAGATAAAAGTGAAGGAAGGAGATAGAGAAAGAGAGAGAGAGAGAGAGAGAGAGAGAGAGAGAGAGAGAGAGAGGGAGAGGAGGAGGTGTCAGCTTTTATACCCTACATGTCTTGTTCACGACATGAACGTCCTCCCGATCCCAAACAAAATCATCTCCATCTTCTAAATGACAGTTTCATTCAAGACATTTACTTCAAATGGAAAATTGTTAATGTCTAGGGTTTTAGTTTATAAGAATCTGTGTTGTCTTCTCTCATTGATAATAATATTTCACTCTCAATTAAATAACTGCCGCGTATCATGTTTTAGTTCTCTATAGAGTTCTCTCTCTTTCTCTCACTCTCTCTCTCTCTCTGTCTCTCTCTCTCTCTCCGGGTATAACGTCTCCTAGGCTCCCCTGGAGGGTCCTATGCGGTGATGTCATGTTTTATAGATGCACATGCATATTTGTATAAAATATGAAATTGTACAGGCTAGGGATCCTAAGTACAAGTCGTGGAAGCTTACAACTCTCTTAAGACGTCTCATTCTCATATCTTACTACGGGTTGTAAGATCACCGCCAAGTTATACTTACGATCTTAGGGGTAGAATGCACAATCTTGGGCAGGATCTTGGATTGGTCTTGGCCTAACTCTATGATGCTAAGTAAAGAGAGAAAGCAGAAAACGACGTTCTTTGTATAAAAGTGAATCTCTCTCCTAATTTTACGTCTCCAAAGTTGCCAAGGATCCTATTAGGTGACGGGTTCCAAGTCTAATATCTGCAATTTTACGTGATGCCATATTCGAAACAGTGCGGGGATACTAAGACTCTTGTCTCAGCCGGTCACATTATACAGTTTTTTGCAGAAAAGAATATCGCTTTCCTAAGTTTACGTCTCATAAGTTGCCAAGAAGGATCTTATTCGGTGACGGGTTCCACATCTAACGTCTGACAGTTTTACATGATGCAAAACTCGAGACAGTGCGGGGACACAATTTAGCCTATATAGTGCTGTTTTTGGACACATTATACTGACACCGACCCAACCAGGATTCACCATGCATATATGTCACAATCTGTAGCCTAAATCTCTATTTCCTCTCTGTACAATGTATTTACTACCGGCTGAGACAGGAGTCATGGTGTCCCCGCCCTCTCTCGTGTGTGGCAGCACAAAAAATTGTCAGACGTCAGTATTGAGGCCCGTCCACAATATCGCCTATATAGTGCTGATGTTGGATACATTATACTGACACCGATAGGATTTACCATGCATGTATATGTCACAATATGTAGTCTAAATCTCTATTTCCTCTCTGTACAATGTATCTACTACCGGTTGAGATAGGAGTCATGGTATCCTGTCTCGTGTGTGGCAGCACATAAAATTGTCAGACGTCAGTCTTGGGGTGCATCCACAATATAGCCTATATAGTGCTGATGCTGAACAAGTTATACTAACATCGACCCAAGCCGGATTTACCATGCATGTAAATCTCTATTTCCTCTTTGTGCAATGTATTTACTACCGACTGAGACAGGAGTGATGGTATTCTCGTGGACGTTAAAGCAACTCAACTACAACCACTCCTAGCAGTAGCATCCCGGTATCGTCAGACCTGGGTCGAGCATCCGACGAGTCTGCTGGAACCACGAGAGTCTGACGCCAGGGCCAAACACACCGGACACCATCGGATGCGCAATCTCCAGGATTGTCTGTCAGACCCGTCTCCAAGTCAGAGAGAGAGAGAGAGAGAGAGAGAGAGAGAGAGAGAGAGAAGGAGAGAGAGGGAGAGAGAGAGAGATAAACCCACGCCTTTCTGGGGGCGTTCAGACTTTCATTTTCCTCAGGTTTTATATGTGTGTGTGTGTGATGTCCGTTATAATAGATCTATGTGATACTGTATACTAGAACATACAGAAATGCCAACGACATCAGTCATTGCGATACAAAATAGCCGAAAAAGTTTACCAGTGACTAGGTGCTTTCTACAAAATACGCTTTTTTCGCATAGGCGTTCTTTGAATTGAGGGGGGGGGACCCTCTGATAAATTTATGACTCCTAAGGTACCAATGAGTCATATACGACGTCGGGTTCCAAGACTGAAGTCTGACAATTCTAATGTGTTGCAGCACACGAGATAGTGCGAGGATACCAGGACTCTTGTCTCAGCCGGTCATATCATACTGACACCGATAGCACTAGTTTTGGTTTAGGGTAGTAGTAGTTGAGTTGGTTTAACGTCCAATGTCAGCGCTATATAGGCAATATTGTGGACAAGTCCCAAGACTGAATTCTGACAATTTTATGTGCTGCCACACGCGAGACAGGGCGGGGATACCATTACTCCTGTCTCGGCCGATCACATTAAACTGACACCGACCCAACCAGTAGGGGGTGAAATCGCCAGGGCTCGAATCACGGACCTCCTGCGTCGGTAGCCGATGTTCTACCCAGGGCTACCGCGTAAGGTAGCCACGTCTGCACGATTATATTGCTCTCCATTATATAAAAACCGCCAACCGAAACGGTAAAGAAAGCGGTACAATTTCAATGGTGAAAAGTGTAACTAAATGCATACATATACTCTTTTCCATGCGTAAGATTGGGAGTTCTGGATTCTGTAAGCAGAAAAAAGAGATCTGGCATTTGCGTGGGGGAGCGTATGAATTATTAGTTCTGACTTGAGCAGATCTAAGTGACATTGTGATAATTTATAATCTCTAAACCATCTATTAAAATATGTAGTTTATACACTTCGGGGTTTCCCCCAACTTCTTCAACATTTATTTACCGACCCCACATATTTCTATTAATAGCTTTTAATAGAATTTTGTGACCGATCCTGATTGTTTGTGGGTTATTTATTTACTCGAGATCCTTAAATGTCACATGACTGATTAAACTTTTCACTTTCTTTGGGTTTTTGTTCATTATTTTGTGGGGAAAAAAGTAATCTTTACTCGAAGAAAAGAAACTTCTTTTCCTCCTAGTTTAGGGGGGCGCGGTGGTCTAGGGGTAGAACATCGGCTTCCGACGCAAAAGGTCCCTAATTCGAATCCTGGCTGTTGCGTTCCCTACTGGTTGGATCGGTGTCAGTATAATGTGACCGACTGAGACAGGAGTCATGGTATCCCCGCCCTGTCTCGTGTGTGGTAGCACATAAAATTGTCAGACGTCTGTCTTGGGGCCCGTCCACGATATAGTCATAAGTTGCTAATGTTAGACGTTAAAAACCCAACCAACCAACCAACCAACCACTGATTTTATACATTTTAATAACCAATTATTTGAGATTTGTTAAAAATTTGACCCCACCCTCCTTTAAAAAACAACCAACAAACAAAAAAAGAAAACCACCGGGCTATTTTTATCCGCCTAATCAAACTAAATAGACACTATCACTTTGTCTGGGCGTCTGCTGTGTCACTCCAGTTCGACTCACGTAAACACTACACAGTGCATTTAGAGGGAGAAGAGAATCAAGAGATAAGTCGCGAATGTAGTGTCTCTAAATTCTGCCACAACCACTAGGCGCCAAGGAATAGCGGCTTTTCCGTTTCAGTTTTTGTTGCGCTGTCGGATAAAATCTCAAAGATGGCGACGTCTAGATCTAGAAAATCTAGGTCTTGTTGCTGCAGTCTGCATCGGCCTGTGCGCATGCGCGAGCTCTCGTTTTCGTGGAGCCACTTCTGGTTGTATCTGAGTGTGGCGCCTGGAGTCAGGAGAGTGGATGGTGAGGGGAGGCCACCCAGCACTGTTGACAGATGCTTGATAAGGAGTTCTCTCTCTCTCTCTCTCTCTCTCTCTCTCTCTCTCTCTCTCTCTCTCTCTCTCTCTCTCTCTCTCTCTCTCTCTCTTTCTCTCTTCTCTTTCTCTCTCTCCTCTTCTTGATAAGGAGTCTTCTCTCTCTCTCTCTCTCTCTCTCTCTCTCTCTCTCTCTCTCTCTTCTGTTCACCCTGTCTTTGCATCCCTCTCTTTCTCTCAATTATATATTTCACCTTCTATTTCTCTGTGTCTATTTCACACTCACGCACACACGCCCACTCCCTCTCTCTTAATAAATAAATAAATACATAAATAAATAAGTAAATAAATAAATAAATAAATATAAAACTGCTCCTCACTCTTTCTCTCTCTCTCTTTTTCTAAATAAATACATAAATAAATAAGTAAATAAATAAATAAATAAATAAACAAATAAATAAATAAATAAATAAACAAATAAATAAGTAAATAAATAAATAAATACATAAATATAAAACTGCTCCTCACTCACTCTCTCTCTCTCTCTCTCTCTCTCTCTCTCTCTCTCTCTCTCTCTTTCCTTTTCTCTGACTACTTATTTCTCTGTATCTCTCTCCTGTTGCCCTCTGCTTCCCTCCCTCTCTCTCTCTCTCTCTCTCTCTCTCTCTCTCTCTCTCCTTTAACTCTCATAACGAAAGTAGCTTTTACTGGCCGGCATGGCGGGTTGATTGAAGAAGGTTATAGTGACCTTATATACAGGCCATCACAACACTATGGATTCCATGAAAATCAAAAGACTAGGCTCAAAAAGAGTTGGCTGGTTATTTATAGGGGAATCTCTTTGGTTTAGGCAAAGCTACCGAGACATGTTTCATAAAAGCATTTTTATTCTCAATCCTTTTGCAAATCAATTTTATTTGACTCCTAAAACCATGTAACTTCGCCTGCATCGGAACGTTTTTTTTTACTCCTGTGGAAATTTGAACAGCCAATAATACATATATCACACACACTTGAAATTTTCTGTTGGGACTGTAGATGCTAATGTAGAGTCGTAAATCCGATCTTAACAAAGATGGCGGATGACAACAAGAGTAACAACGCGTGACGTCACACTGAAGGAAACTTACACATTATATGGCCTTCCTTTGGAAGTACACATGTAACGCTTTTCTTTTTTCCATCTTTTTAACTACATGTATTTCAACCTTAGTAAAAACTAAGTCTGAAGATTTCCAAATCGCCTTAATTTAGGGGGGCGCGGTGGCCCAGGGGTAGAACATCGGCTTCCGACGCAAAAGGTCCCGAGTTCGAATCCTGGCTGTTGCAATCCCTACTGGTTGGGTCGGTGTCAGTATAATGTGACCGGCTGAGACAGGAGTCATGGTATCCCCACCCTGTCTCGTGTGTGGCAGCACATAAAATTGTCAGACGTCCGTCTTGGGGCCCGTCCACGATATAGCCTATAAGTTGCTGATGTTGGACGTTAAAACCCAACCAACCAACCAACTCTCTCTCTCTCTTTTCTTTCTCTTTCTCTAATTTATGGCCTTCCTTTGGAAGTACACATGTAACGCTTTTCTTTTTTCCATCTTTTTAACTACATGTATAATTTTATACCAATCACTTGCCATCTTTGGATCCTGGGATATAGCTTTGTCTGTCTCAACCTAAAATTAGAATCGTTTGACTGTTTGATGATTTTTTGAAATACTCTGGTTATAATTTTTTTAGCCACAATCGTCATGAGAATGAAGTATGAAAGATCATGCATTGCACGATTTAGTGACCAGTTTTTTTTTTTACTTTACAATCCAAAACAGACGGTCATATTCGATTAGGGACCACACCTTAGCAGGGGGTCCAATGTTTGGAACAGAACTTCACAATCAGTAAAAAAAACAAACAACGTATAAATGTTTCAGTCAATCTCGGAAACCAGTCATTTTCACAAAATGCCTAAAATTTTAACCATTCCAAAGTAATTTCTGTCTTAATAGACACAAAAATTAATTGGAAATGACTGAAAAGTTTAGTTTTAGCCATTTCCTAAGAATGACTACTTTTCAAGTTTGGTCGATCAATGTTCGTGTACATGACTTTGTATTACACGTATTTCCCTAATGCTTCTATCGGAGAATCTCCCAGGCATGGTCAGTACCATGTCCACTGTCGGAATCCTTGGTCCGAGGCTAACTGGACACCGGCTAGCACCACTGTGGCAGTCTCTCCAGCCTCCATCAATCAACGCTACATGGACAGTTTGACCGCCAGGCTTGTGACTCGATGAAATTTGAGATGGTCGTGTTTTTTTCCACCTTTCTCTCTGTAGGTGTATTGGCATTTTCATATCTTGGCTTCTTTCTGTCTGTTTGTCTCTGTTTCTCTGTTTCTGTCTATCTGCCTATATGTCTGTCTAACTGTCTATCTTTCTCTGTTTTTGTCTGTCTGCCTATCTGTCTGTCTGCCTCTCTTTGTCTCTGTCTGTCTGCCTATTTGTTTGTCTCTCTTTCTAAAATTCTTTGTTTCTGCCTGTCTGCATATCAGCCTGTCTGTCTATCTTTGTTTCTGTCTGTATGCCTATCTGTTTGTCGCTCTTTCTTTGTTTCTTCCTGTCTGCATATCAGCCTGCCTGTCTCTTTTTTTCTGTCTGTCTGCCTATCTGTTTGTCTCTCTTTCTTTGTTTCTGCCTGTCTGCATATCAGCCTGTCTGTCTATCTTTGTTTCTGTCTGTCTGCCTATATGTCTCTCTACGTCTCTCTGCATTGGCATATTCTCTCTGTAAATGTATTGGCATCTTCACATCTCGCTCTCTCTGTTTGTCTCTGTTTCTCTGTTTCTGTCTGTCTGTCTGTCTGCCTATCTGTCTGAATGTCTCTCTTTCTTTGTTTCTGTCTGTCTGTCTATCAGTCTATATGTCTCCCAACGTCTTTCTGCATCGGCATATTCCCATTTCGCTCTCTAAGTGTGCCTGTCTGTCTCTCCTTTATTATTATTATTTTTTTTTGTTTCTCTTCAGTGTTGCTCTTACATCAATCTTGCCTTCTCCTCTGTTTCTAAGTTCGGTGAAACACTTACAGAAAACTGATCCTGTCAATAAACAAAACAACTATGTTTGTAATATCAACTAGTTATTCATTTCAGTCGGATATAACATAATTTATAAAGTGCTGAAGTTTGACGCTAAGCAACAAAATAAACAAACAAAAATGTTAGTCGGAAAATGAACAATACTATGATTTATTTGTCTACAGGCAAAGACGTTTTTTTTTTTTTAAACCCAAACCTTTTCAGAGTACTCTATGATATAAACAAAATATTATGGTACTTATATATTTTCCTCTCTTCACAGCATGTCGTAGTGGTCTGGTTTTTCCTCTTCTCATGTGTAATAACAGCATAATTAATACATGTATCACTGAGAGATGTTTGTCTGCCTTCACATTTCAGCCTTGCACCAGAGGAAAAAGTCCTCACGATAGTCCAATACTGTTGCTGACGACCGACATTATAGGTTGTGCGATCAAAGTGACGATACCTGATGACATAATGACGCCCCTTGGGTGTGTGACTTTCTGGTTGCACATTGGCTCCGTAAGTCTTAATAATTAGAGCTATGATGGACACTGTTGCTGTTTTTGTGTTGTTGTTGTTGTTGTTGTTGAGTTGGTTTAACTACTAATATCAGCACTATATAGGTTATATTGTGGACGGGTTACAAAATTGACGTCTGAGAATTTTATGTGCTGCCACACACAAGACAAGCAGGGATACCATGACTCCTGTCTAATCCCATCACATTAGACTGACAAAGACCCAACCAGTGGGAAGCGAAATCGGTAGGACTCGTTTTGCGTCGGAAGCCGATGTTCTAGTTCTACCCCAGGGCCACCGCGCCCCCGGACGCTGGTGCAGATTTTGACACTATCGTCTTCGTCTTTTCTAGGGGTCCTGTTTCGCAAGATCTCTGTTAAGAACCAAGAAGCCAAACCACGGGAAAAGTCAAGCTCGTTCTTTCATCCAATCGTGCGATGGAGTGGTCATTGGTCAGAGAACATAAACCTGATAAACAGACTGCCCAGCAAAATGGACTGGTCAAGTTTTATCGCCCAGGTCTAGTGGCTACAAGAGGAACATCACAGGATCAGTACTCTTAGCAAAGCATATTGCAGGAACCGTATCAGGGCGACCCATCAAATACATGTATCTCTTGACCAGCGGAAAATATTTCCGCTCACGCAATTAAAAAATGTTCCCGTTAGTTCGAGAACAGAATAGTACATAGCAGGGGGAGGAAATTTTCGGTGTAAAGTGTGAGTTTCAATAGTGAGGAAAGCATTTTTTGTTACCGCCATTGCTTTTACCCAATAGTTATTAATAAAAAAAAAACAAATGGAAAAAACAAACAAACAAACAAACAAATAAACAAACAACCAATCAATCAATCAATCAAACAAACAAAAACAAAACAAGAAGAAAGAATAGTGGTAATGTTTAATTTTTATTATGTTATCTCAAATTGTACACACGAGTTGAGGAACGAGGCGAGGCTGGAGTAATGAAATGCAGTGTTTTGTGTTGCATTTTCCCGCAAAAATAATGATTCCGCATACGCGTAATAAGAATTTACCCGGAGATAACAAGATTTGACAATCATCCTGGTTCAATCGAGTAGTCATGTATAACAATCTGTAACAGCAGCAACAGCAACAACAACAATTACAACACTTTTGTCCTTTTCTAAAGTTTTTTTTTAAACCGTTTTCAAGATAATTTTCAACCCAACACTAAGTTTTGTCATAAAATGTAATAAAAAGTCCAACCATCCTCACCCAAAACCCCACCAAAAAAAACAAAAAAAAAAAAAACCCAACAAAATCACAAAAAAACCAACAACAACACACACACACACATCTCAAATAGTACATGTTGGGGTAAAAAAAACAACAACTGTTGTTGTTGATGTTGTCGTTGTTGTTGTTGTTGTTGTTGTTGTTGTTGTTGTTGTTGTTATTGTTGTTGTTGTTGTTGTTGTTGTTTTGGGGGTACTGTATAACATTATTTGTGAGCTGTTTTTGTTATTGTTAGCTTCGATTGAGATAAAAAAATACAAACAAATTATTGTGTGGTCAACTTTTTCAATATGTTGGTAGGAGCATATTGCTAAAAACGAGGTTATTTACAAGGATGAGTGTCAGAAAAATTTTCTCCTGAAAGCAGTAGATTGAGGAAAACGATTAAAATATGCACCTTATTATAATAGTTGATTTAAAACGAGCATTCTGCATTTGTATCTCATTATATACATGTAAAAACATATTTTTACACATGTCGCATCGTTTTTAAAGTTATTGGAACAATCAGATACATGCAATTATGGTACGTGTCTAAGCGTACATAACTGGGGCCTCTCAGGATTATGTACATGACTGGCCATTGGCTAATAACAAATACATGTACATTGTACTTCGAATAAAGCAACGTTGTTAAATGGAAGAAAAAAAAAGGATACAAATAGATACAATAGAACAAGATAACAATTATTATAATCACACATATTCACAACTCAATAGTTTCGGTGAAAATGTTACTTTTTGCACGTTTTAAACAAACAAACAAACAAACAAACTAACTAACAAAAAAACAACCCCCAAACAAAATAAAAAACAACAAAACAAATCAACACTTACACACATCTCAAATAGTATATGTAGGGGAAAAAAACAACAACAACAATGTACACAACGCGCAAAATTTAATATTTTCACCGGAGCTATTGAGTTGTGATCTTGTGCGCTTACAATAACTATTATAATTCTTTTTTTGTTTTGTTATTGTTGTATGGATTTTCACTACAAAGACAAACGCATTCTTTCGGTTCCTTTTTTTTTAAACAACATTGCTTTACATGAAGAGCTGTGTTTGTTGTTTGCATATGGTCAGTCATTTACATGTACCATTAATTGCATGTATCTGAGTTTCCAATAACTTCTAAAAACGGACTGACATTGTGAAATAATATGTTTTTACATGTATAATATGTAGAATACAAATGCATGAATGCTCGTTTTAAACTCACTAATTATTATAATAAAGTGCATATTTTTACCTCGTTTTCCTCAATCTACTGCTTTCAGGGAAAAATTTTTGCTGAGCACTCCATCCTTGTAAATTAACCTCAGTTTTTAGCAATATGCTCCTACCAACATATTGAAAAAGTTGACCACACAATAATTTGTTTGTATTTTTTTATGTTTTAGTTGATGCCAAAAAAAAAAAACAGCTCACAAATAATGTTATACTAGGAAGTAGTGACATGACGCAACAAAACAAATGAAACAAAAAACAAATAAAAAACAACAA
>RQTK01000386.1:373615-391538 GCA_003991915.1 Elysia chlorotica
AAAGAAATAACAAACAAAAAAAACTTCAACATTCTAACCAAAATTTAAGAATGCAGTTGCATAGAAGTTAATTTTGATAAGAAATGTTGCATTCCAAGATATAGTATTGCGATCAATAATATTAGGGGGAAGCGATAAAAGGTCTAAAGTTATTAAACACAAACATATGTATTACAACAGAAATGAAAAATAAAATAATATTTTAATGAAAAAACAACAACGGAAATGGTGGTTCAGATGCAAGAAAAGAAAGCAAAATTATGGTTAACTTTCTGTCACGGGTGGAACATAATAATATTAATATCGGTAGTTTTGGGTTCATGTTTGTGCTGAATAAGACTCAATAAAGCCAAAACGGTTTCAATGTTAAACTGACCTTTTTTTTAGTTATTTTTCCGTTTGCTCAAATTAGTGATTGCTAGGTCCTATAGCATTGTATAAATCGTAAATCATTAATCACATTTTCAGGAACGTCAGCTTCTTTACTGATCTTTGAACTTCAAAAAGTTTTTCAAGAGTTGGGATTTACAGTCATAATCTATATTTATCAGTAGACATAATTGTTGATCTTTCTGTCTACGGCACACTTTTAAATATAATTGTACATTAGAGGAATTAATGAAGGTTCCGAGTAAAATTAAGGAAACTGAACTTTTAAGATAAGATAAGATATACTTTCATTGTCCATCCACTTCAAGTAATGGAAACAAACTGGTGACGAACTATCAGCTGTAAAATTAGTTTTGTAATACATGTATATAAACTTAGAATGCCCTTATCGAAAACAAATTAATGCCTGTTAAACAAGGGCTACTAGAAATAAGAGGAACGCATTGTGCATTACCTAACAGGGTATTTATATTTGAATGGACTGTACTGTAACTATTATAACAGGTTTTAAGTGTTGAAAATATTTACACTTTGGATGACGGGGACCAATGGGCTATTTTAAGTAGAAATTGTTAAGAGTTACAATATTGGACAGTGCTCAGCAACGATTATAAATAGGCCTCAAGTGCAAATAATTGTCAACTACGTCTATGTCACGTTAAAAAAAAATTCTACTTGATCTCTTCTTTTAAAGAAAAAAAAAAGAAGAAAAGATTTGTGGATGATAAATAATAAGGAGTCGGTTCAATTACGTATTCAAACGAACCCCTTTTTTTTACTATAGGCCTACATTAATTTTTTTCTTTATGCATTCTCTCGATTCTCTTATTAAACTTGTCATCTCTCTATTCTCTTAATGAACTTGTCATGACTTTTTCTTGTTTTTAGACTGTTTTGACTGGTGCCCGTATGAATACCTGATTTGGCGTTTTATTGAATTGTATCTTGTTGTTGTTTATCTATTTCCCTTTATTTTCTTTCTTTTTTTTTTCTTCATCTTCCTATTCTTAGGTTACAGCAGACAAACCAAGCGTGTTAGATATAGCTGAGAGTAACAGACTAGCACGGACATAGGGGCTACCCGTCTGATTTTATAAGCCTACTATTAGCCTACTGCCAAGTTTAGTCTATCTCTCAACAAGGCCATCGAAGGGCAAACAGTACATCAAGCGCCGAGACTTATCGACAGGGATGTCTCAATCCGCGCTAGACAGGCCCCTCCCACACACCCGCTTGGCCCCGCCCACTTCCTCCAGCAACTTCCGTGTGATTGGTTACACAAGGGGTAGGGAAAACTGCGTGGGGGTTGAGGCGGAACTAGCCACTCACTCACTCACTTCTCTCTGTCTACCCGCTGCTACCGTTTTCTTGTAGGGCTTACATTATTATTAATTTGGTATTGTTGTGTTGTTGATTTTTAACTTTATGGCGATACTTTGACTATCATTCTAATGATTGTGGGTTTTAAGTTGTTGTTATTAGCACCCCCCCCCCTTTTTTTTTTCATGCACATTAAGATGTGGTACTTTAATGTTTTTTTATAATTTGTGTTTATTGATCTCTTTCAACTTGTGTCTATATCCACCTTTCTCTCTCTCTCCCTCTTTCTCTCTCTCTCTCTCTCTCTCTCTCTCTCTCTCTTTCTCTCTGTCTCTCTCTCTCTTGCTCCAAATTAAATCTTGGTTAGCGTAACTAGATTCTGATTAAAAAAAAACCTCAATCTCAGACCGCCACCGACCAATCACGCATTGAAATGAAGAGATTTGAACCGCGCGCCCCATTTCAGTGGAGGAGCAATAAGGTCTTTATCAACACTCCCTCCTATCCGCCTCTCTGTCCTTCATCTTCTCCGTTTTCTCCCCTCTACTCCCAGGCCATACGTTCCCTCTCTCCCCTGCTCGGCTGTTTTAGGCTGGCTAGCTCTACCGACCACTTCACGGATTGCGCGATTTACCTGGGCAGAGAAGAGCCTGCCCCTGCACCCCCCTCGAGTTCACACAACCATCAAAGTTTCCTCCACCTCCTCTCCCCTCTTCTCCTTCATAGTAAAATAATGCCCCCCCCCCCCCCTTCCCACTCTACCTATCCACTTCTCTGGTCGCTCGCTACTCTTTAAATTTAATCTTGGATTATTCTCCTATGTTCTATTCTCGCTCCTTTTTTGTGTGAGGGAGAAATCATCCAACACGCAACTTCCCCCTCCCCCCCCCCCTTCCCCTCGCCTTTTCCTCGCAAGAGCCCCTACCACCCTCTCCCGCTTTCCCATGCGCACTGTCCAACCAATAATACAAGGGTATTGAGGCAGAGCGCGTTAAAGCGAGAACGAGAGAAAGGGGGCGATGTCTTGCCGTTCACCCTCCCAATCAAACACGCATGTGATTTACTCCTCATGAGCCTCGCCTCAGTGAGACAACCGCGCCGTCTGCATCTAGGACTACCACCACCACCAACACCACCACCACAACTACCACCACCACAGCCTCGCCGACGTCAACTCCACATCAATATAATACATGCGAAGGCGCAGCAACGCCTATTGTAGATGTATGAGTGTGAGAACAACAGCCCAGCTTTGTGGTTGAGAGACCAGACTGTTCGAGGACTAGAAGAGAATTTAGGCCTATACTGACCAACAACTTTCACTACAGCTTCTGTCGACCTCACTGATTCAGTAATTTGGTAATTCCGTAGTTATTGTGAGCCATACAATTGCACTAAATCCACCATCAAGAAAGACTTTGTTTCAAACAGTAAGTTTGTAGACCTTGTTTTGAACAGTAAGTTTGTTGACTTTGTTTCAAACAGTAAGTTTGTAGACTTTGTTTCAAACAGTAAGTTTGTAGACTTTGTTTCAAACAGTAAGTTTGTAGACTTTGTTTCAAACAGTAAGTTTGTAGACTTTATTTCAAACAGTAAGTTTGTAGACTTTGTTTCAAACAGTAAGTTTGTAGACTTTGTTTTAAATAGCAAGTTTGTAGACCTTGTTTTAAATAGCAAGATTTTTTTTTTAAACAGCAAGTTTGTAAACTTTTAGCCTACTCTCCAGCACTTTAATTCTACAACTTACTGCATGTTTTTAGCATATCGTAGGATAGGACTAGAAATCTAGATCTAGATCTAGGAGCGATTATCAAGCAAAAAGCACTTTGGGTTTTTTACCCTCCTCTCTCACTCTCTTTCAGTCTCAACGAGTGTAGAAATCTAGTGAGTTCATAAGAGCGAGGCAAGTGTTTGTACGTCAGAGAGTGAGGTGTAACTGTAAGTGTCGCCTTTCTAGCCCACAGCTCTCTCTGTCTCAATCTCTCTCACACGTCAACAAGTTTCCTGTGTTGAACTCACCCCAACAGGTTGACTGATCGCAGGGGATTCGGACAAACCCAAACTTAGAATCCTAGATCTAGATCTAGACTCGAGGTCTATTGTGAAGTGATTCGCACCTTTGTGACTTCAGATCAAGGCGTGGTGGTTATTATTACATTGTTAGAATGTCCGAAAACTTTTCATCGCAATTCTACGCAGTGATTCTAAGATTCTAAATTAATGTAAACGACTTTTTTTTTCTTTCTATTCTATGCTTAGGTTATGTTTAATAAAAGCAAGTATTGCTGTTGTGTTCAATAATTAATCAAGACGTGTTTACATTATTGTTAAAGATAAACCACAAAGGTGAAAAATACAATAATTCTTGATTTAGATTTAATTGTATCTGGAACTTGGAGCCAGCTGTGGTTAAATAATTATTTTAGTGTGAACAAAAAAAAAACAACAAAACACCCAACAAACAAATTATTTGTCTACTGGGTGCGCTGTTCTGAATCTACAAGTAGGAATGTTCTATGGACATCACATCTCACTCATTGGATACCCTGCAACAGTAAGAATTATGTTTCTATTGTTGTTGTTGTTGTTGTTGTTGTTGTTGTTGTTGGTGGTGGTGGTGGTGGTGGTGTTGGTGTTGTTATTGTTATTGTTATTATTATTATTATTATTATTATTATTATTATTATTATTATTATTATTATTATTATTATTATTATTATTATTATTATTATTATTATTATTATTGTTATTGTTGTTATTATTATTGTTATTGTTGCTGTTATTGTTATTGCTATTGTTATTATTACACATAAGATTAAATTAAATTAAGACCCTCTTCCTCTCTCACCCACCTCTCTCACCACCGCCACCCCGACACACACTGCATAATTTTTTAATTCTTATTTTTGAAGAGCTGGTTAAATATTTGTGTGATATCTTTCTCACAATTTATAGACACATTAGAGAATATCTACATGTATTATTTCATTATTAATTATCTTGTATAAGAAGAATGTGACCAACAAGTTGTAGCATATTTTCATATGTGTGAGAGAGAGAGAGAGAGAGAGAGAGAGAGAGAGAGAGAGAGAGAAACAGAGAGACAGACAGGCAAAGATACAGAGATAATGAATGAATGGAAGAGAGGGAGAGAACAAGAGAGCGAGAGTGTGGAAATGGGGCGAGGAGGGGGAAGTGGGAGATAGACGGACAGACAGACATACAGATTAAGGGATTAGGCCAAACCAGTGTTATTCACAACACAATAGTGTACCATCACGTAAGAGATGTGAATACATGTGACCGCCAAATGATAACCTTACTGTTATAAATAAAAGTAAATCTTAAAAACCTTTTACTCAATGCTACTATTAATAGAAGACACAAGTGTATTATTTACGGGAACGTGTTTTACGTTTGCCACGCATGTTTATACACTACGAAAAACAACGAATATCGCATGGCTTTCAATAAATGTTGCTCGCAAGTGGCAGCACTTTAAATTGTCAGACGTCAGTTTTGGGTCTCGTCCACAATATAGGCTATATAGTGCTGATGTTGGACGTTAGACCAACTCAGCAACTCCGTATCAACAAATTTTGCACCGCAGTTGATACAATATACATGTATTGCAAACTTAACTCCTTTTGTTGGAATTATGCGACATTTTTTGTAAGCCATAATAGGCACACTTGTAGCTAGCTAATAAACTATGTGTGTATCATTTTACCTGGTTAAGTCTCGTATAAAGAAACACACGGGCACACCTTCAGGATTGAGAAATTATTAAACAGTAACTTTGTAGTGACTGATTACCTATATTATTGAGTTAGGTAGTCAACTTATAAGTTTCGTACAAGGAACGATTCTGGCTTTCAGAGTTGAGAATTAAATAGTAACTTCGTAGTGATTGACTACCTATATAATTAGTTAGGCAGTCAACCAATTCACCCAATTTAAATTATTTTTATTTTTTAAGTTTGTTATCGCAAGTTGAGTTCTCGCATTTTACGGAAAGTCTGTGAAAAGGTTAGGCAATATAATTTACTTGAAAAAAATAGCGATGATAATGATCAGTTTTGAAAATTAAGGATACCTTTTTAAGGAAGTGCATAATTATTTTCGTTTAGCTCACTGATACGATCATATCAAACTTTTACTTTCATTTCCATGGTGAATCGTTAAAGTTACAGGTGTACATATTATGAGTTTGATAAAGCTCTCGTCCAACAGTTTACGTCAAATATTCTGAGTATGCCGTCCAGCTTCTCAGTAAAATTTGATGGCATTTTTTCCTGCACAACGACGGTCGCTTAATTTCATTTATTAAACAAAAACAAACAAACAACAACAACAACAACAACAAAAGCACCTTTCATAGGACAGACCATACAGTGTCTTTATCACAAACCTTGGGGGACTTCAGTGGGCATAACTTCTAAAATTATTTTGGTTAAATCTAGATTTTAGATGTCTTGGTGTGCTTAAAGTTTTCATTTATGTAACAGTCAATAAAAAGTAGCCGATTTTCAATTCTTTGAAAAAAACAAACAAAACAACAGCAACAACAGCAACAACAACTGGTAAATGTATTTATATCATCAATAATGAAAAGCAATTTATTAACTACTTAAAAAAAACACTTTTCATGCATAAAATCATTCGATTTAATAGCCCTATAACTGAGATTCGTAAAAGCCGCATGTTTCTTTGCTATGTATACCTAAGAATCAAGGAGATAAAAGCTATAATTTTACATGGAAAAAATATGTCCAATATCAGATAGATTGATTTTTTGTTCCAATACTGTCGCCGATGAATTTATACATGTACAACAATGACATCCGTTCTCTAAAATTGATTATTGATTCATAAATGGTAATTACAAAAATAAAATGAAAAAATATAAACAGCATAAAAAACAACCGACAAAAGTTATGAACTTCTTGTTTCCTTTTGTTATATAAAAAAAATGTAAATGTAAACAGCAGCTTCTTATTTATTTATCTTTTTTTTGTAATTTAAATTTTGATATAGTCCACAACCATAACAATTTATAAAAAGAAAATGAATTGAATATTCGCAAATATTTAAGCTGTGAATTGATATTTACCATAAAGCTTGCCACGCATGTCCACAGTGCTTTTATGTTTTCTATTTTTTGCACAGCCAAATTTTATGATGAGAGACAATTCACACAATGTTACACCTGTATATAATTTTATATGAAAAGAAATCCTCATAAAAAAATGTAAAACTTAAACAAAAGCGAAGACATCGTAAAACAAGAGTAAGTACTACAAGAGCAAAAAAAAAATAAAAATAAAATATAACAACTAAAACAAAATCAACAAGAAATAATAATAATAATAATAATAATAATAATAATAATAATAATAATAATAATAATAATAATAATAACTGTAATTAAACACAATAAAAAAACAACACAAAAACACAATAGCACAAAAGCAAAAAAAAAAAACTTTAAACACCTCACAACAACCACCCAACAAAAATGATGTGTAGGCCTACTACTAGACACTGCCCAAAATAATCTCATCTAGGCCTGCGCCCACCGCTTCATCAAGGACAATGTCCCCCGCCCTCTCTCTCTTTTTTTTTCTCTAACGGAAAATCTCACTCTCTTTCTTTCTCAAAAACAACAAAACATCAGCATATTTATACAAGGTACTGGCACTAGGACAATAATGGTCATGTAATGATTGTGCTTTCACTGATTAGGCAATACATTGTTCATTTTTTCATGTACATGTTATTCTCAACCCCAAACAACAAACCTACAACTCGTAAATTTAAACTTCTACTCTTCCTGAAGGCTCTGAATCGTCTGTCTGTCTGTCTGTCTGTCTGTCTGTCTGTCTGTCTGTCTGTCTGTCTGTCTGTCTGTCTGTCTGTCTGTCTGTCTGTCTGTCTGTCTGTCTGTCTGTCTGTCTCTTTGTTTCTCTCTGATACCTTTTTTCTCACAACTCTATTGATACCTCTCCTAGAGTGAACCATATCAATTCGAACATCTTGCGATTTAGCCTATGTTTCCACAAACTTGTTCTCACGGCGTTTTTATCTAGAGCTTGTCACCTTCCAAGTACATTGTACATTGCACCTCCCCACACTGCCCCACTAACTGTTTGTCTCCATCGACGCCCCTGGAGTCGTGCGGTAGATAACTCTGTCTTGTCTAGTTCTCCTGATATCAGAGACTTTGCGTGAACGGTGTTAATAGAGAAAATGAAGACGATAGCTAAGGGAATCTACACCGGCGTCCAATCATAGCTCTATCCTAGACTTACGGATCCAATGAACGATATCACGCAATGCGCACCACCCCAAAAAAAAAAAAAATGGGAAAATCCAAACACACTCACAAAAGAAAGCAATAAAAACATCAACAACAAAAAGCAAACAACGAGAAAAGAAAAGTCCGTGTATGATTATGTCATCCATAATCATCGTGTAGATCGCAAGGCGTCACAGATTTCTATTAATATCACTATTAATAGAAATTTGTGCAAGGCGTGTATTCAGGCTGACAATAACACTAGAGAGTTTCAGTCTCTGGTAACACTGCACTATCTCCAGCCTCTGTCACAGAGAGAGAGAGAGAGAGAGAGAGAGAGAGAGAGAGAGAGAGAGAGAGAGAGAGAGGGAGAGAGAGAGAGAAAGAGAGACAGAGAGACACACACACACACACATGCGCGAGCGTAAAATTCACAGGCTTTCTAGACAGCTTGACAAGGCAGTGTAAACGGTAGATAATGTACCTTGATAAAGTCTTTCTTTCTGTTTTCTCTTTTTAAAAAAAAATTCTTTCTCTCTCTCCCCCCCCTCTCTCTCTCTCTCTCTCCCTCTCTCTGGAGCCATGGTAGCCTAGTCAGTGGTGCTCTTGGTTGACGAGCAACAGGGCTGGTGGTAGGTTCGATTCTCATCTTATTATTAAATCATAAACACTTCTTCAGGAAAACCTGAGGGATCTGAAACTAATCTTTCTCACTTTTGATGGACATGATTGAAATTGTCTGTCTTCTGTTTTTCTTTGTCACTGCTTTTGAAATTGCATGCATCTCTGTTTATCTACCCCCCTCTCTCCATCTCCACCATCTCTCTCGCTCCATCTTTCTCCATCTCTCTCTCATATTCTTTCACACTCCCTCAGCAGTATATCTCTATTGTTTGAAATCATATCCGTTTGTCCATAACACTCCATTTGTGTACTTTTTTTTCTTCTAATATTACCGTACTAAAAATTTAATGCTAACTTAAATATAGAAATAGAAAACCCAAGACAAACTCAGCATCTAAAAAGTTAGGAAAAAAGGGTCCGAATTGGCGCTCATGCATATACAAAAGGAACAAAAAACAACAACCCAGACCACAATTATGATTTATTCGTGAAATATTATCTATCATAAAGTTTACAAAATAACAAATGACACAAAATGAGCAAGAAAAAAACAACACGTGGGATGTGGTTTATATAATGAAATAACTGAAATCTTAAATATGTAAAAAAAAAATGTACTCTTCTGACTGCTGACTGAACGGACCATTCTACAAATTAAATAAACATGGTTGGTAAAACTGTCTGTCTCTCAAATACCTGAAGGTCCTAGCATAGACATGTTTTCTGAACTAGGTTGTGAAGATGTCAATGCTTAGGTTTTAATTCTGCAAGGTATCATTTTGTTGAAATTTTTAATTCATTACAAGGCCTAACACTTTAACCTAAGATCAAACACCATACTTCTTTCAAACCTCAACGCAAAAAATACTCGCCAAAACAACCCAAACAGACAACATAAAAAGCCCAGAAAAAAAAACCTCAAAGAAAACCCTCATAATATTAAACTACTGCAATTTACATGGCTTTTGATACGGTTGGCCGAAGCCATGGGCAGTCAAATCATTATCTTTAGGGATTTTGCAGGAGTAGAGAAAAATTGTAAACAAAAATCTGGGACTTGTGGAACAAAGGGACGGCACCGCGGCAGTTCAAGTTACCCGACACCGCGCGGGGAAATTTGGCGTTGAGAGTTCCTCCCTATTTAATTAAACCATAAAAAAGGCCTCGCTTTGCTAGGCAAAATTGTTTACGCAGTGAGCACTACAGAAAAAAAAATAGCCTCGGGGCCAGTTTGGAGGTAGGGGCGTAATGTACAGTTGAGTTGTCCCATAGATAACTTGTTGGGCCGCTTCAAAAAAAGCACACACAGCAACACACTAAACACACACCACAGAAATAAACACACACACACACACACACACATCGTAACATAGAGCACTACTTGCAGTATTCGAAATCAAATACATTTACTGAAGCGTGAGGGCAAAAAAAAAACAAAACAAAAAACGAATTTGTTAAGGGGTGACTATTGAATGGGGATTTTTAATTATTTACATAACTCATGTGAAACTGTGAAGGTCAAGGGAAGAACTGCAAAACAAGGGCAATACCATCACCAGAGTGGAAAAAAGAAATACTTGTGGTAAACTATCGGGGAAAAACAACAACACACACAGAGAAAATATTTAAATGGAATAGAGGCACACTCCTAAATATGAACTCCCACTCCCCCTCCCCTAGATCAGTGTAATGTATTATGTAGCATAGTTCGTGTAAAGAACTGAGTCGTTATAACCACCGGCTCTAAACTGAAATAATTTCAAGGCAAATCTCTCATAGCTCTTGGTATACAAAAAAACAAAACAAAACAAAAACAAAAACAACAACAACAATACAACAACGACAACAAACAAACCAACAAAAACAACAACAAACAAACGGCCACAAAAAACATAGCAACCACGAAAACCAAGAAACAAAACAAAACAAAAAAACATCAACAAAAAACAAAACAACAAAAACAAACCACGTCGAATTTTGTACCAGAAAAAAGTCATGTTTGAATTGCGACTGGTCCAGTTTTTAACCATTCCTTTTCACCAGTTCTCCATGCTATCTTAAATAACATGTGTTTAAAAGTACAGTATTAAGCTAGGATTTTGTGAATGTCTTCAAGGCCCCAAAGTCTTGAACTGAACCAACCGCCTGGAGAAATAACGTGAGCGCAATGTCTATGCCCGTTCGCTCCACGGGGGGCTAGAAATCTTTAAGTACGCCCAATTCTCGCCTAAAGCAACAGGGGCAAAGAGGTCTTTCATGCAACTCTTCAAGGTATTGCTACAAATACGGAACATTAATTTGGTTAGTTTTTATTATTCAACTGATTAGTTTGTCAATGTACTTTTGAAGGACGAATCGAGGGGCAGATAATGTGTGTGACGGAAGAGAGATTGAAAAAGAAAGAGGAAGCGGGAGAGAAAGAGAAAGAGAGAGAGGCAGAGATAGATGGATAGATATATAGATATATAGATAGATGGATAGATAGATAGATAGATAGATAGATAGATAGATAGATAGATAGATAGATAGATAGATAGATAGATAGATAGATAGATAGATAGATAGATAGATAGATAGATAGATAGATAGATAGATAGATAGATAGATAGATAGATAGAGAGAGAGAGGGAGAGAGGGAGAGAGATAGAGAGAGAGAACGGGATAGAGAAAGTAGGGGCATTAAGACCTTTCCGTTATTATCATCACCTAACAAGACGACAAATTGAAGGCACATTAGTCTTAATAAGCGTTCTAAATGGGCGTATTTAGTTTAGTCATATTGTATTTATCCCAAGACTCAGTATTGTATCCTTTTGGAAAGACAAAAATAACGCTCAACGCGGTAATATATCAGAGAGATGACGCAACAGTTTATTAATTCTAGTCATCAATTTATGAGTAGAAAAAATTCATAATTATAATTATTATGACGACTTTAGGCAAAAGAATGATAGAAAAAAGGACTACTCAAAGACTTGAAGCTTAGCCAGTGTTTACCTTTCAAAATTACTCGAACATTTGTGTCTCTGTTTCTTTTTTTATAATCTACCTTTTCGCCTCATCTGTCTCATTTCTAAATTCCATATCTTTATATGAATGTTAAAAGTTCTCGAAGATAAATTATGATAAATATTATTTGTCTTATAAAGCAGGTCTAGATCGAATACAATGTACCATCGAACTAAACGCTATTCTAATGTGATTTTTTTTTTTTAGAATCTGCTTTGATAAATTCGATTTTTTTTTTGGATTTATTGACTGGAGTTTGTTGTTAAGGGAAAGCATACTTATGTATTTATAAAACAATCAATCAAACATGCTTCTTAATATTGTACGTGTAATCGTTGTTAATAATGTTTGCGAGTCTTTTATATTTTTAAGTTAGTGGAAATCATAATGTCAAGAAAGATTATATTAAATTCAATACGCGATGCTAACACATTCAGTGTCTTAATATGTAAAGTTTTATTTATCAAAAATACATTTAAAAAATTAAAAATTTTAATGCATAATAGCATTTGATTTAATACACACCCGGAACATTATCCCAGTATTATTCTCGTGCAATCATCACCAAAATACTACACCTGGAGATTGATTCTGTAAAGTAGTCGAAAAAAATTGGCCGTGGGGTAGAATATCGGCTTCCGACGCAAAAGGTTCAGGTTCGAGTCCTGGCGATTGTGTTCCCTACTGGTTGGGTCGGTGTCAGTTTAATGTGACCGGCTGAGACAGGAGTCATGGTATCCCCGCCCTGTCTCGCGTGTGGCAGCACATAAAATTGTCAGACGTCAGTCTTGGGGTCCGTCCACAATATAGCCTATATAGTGCTGATGTTGGACGTTAAACCAACTCACCAACTCTCTCAATCTTTGTCCTCATTATTAAGGGCCTAGATCCTGACCAAGTTTGCCCCAACTTGAAAAGCTATACGCCCCTGCGCGACCTGATGCAATTAAAACTCCACAATAGCGATGCACCAAATTCGATACAACACCATTGAACCTCATTGCGCACTCAAAGAAAAAAAAATTACGATCTTGAATAAGAATTCACGCCTGCACTTTGTCCCCCATAACTCAGTCTTAGAAGTTTCCCTTTCAAGAACTGTAGGAATCAGCAAGTTCCATTTTGCCATGTGAAAAGTCTTTGGGCATAGACTGTGCGGTCTTGAGGACCTACTTTGCAAGCAAATCTCGCGTCCATTATTTGTGGAAGAATAACCGCGGGTCGGTTGCGTGCTGTTTCATAGTTCAATGTGAATCTATTCAATCCAAGCAGGGTTCCTTCATGTGAGGCTTAGGTATTTTCGCCTTTCTGGAAACAGTAACAATAGCTTTGATAATACAATAACAACGGCAACAAGAACCGCAATAACAACAGAAACAATAACAATAACAATGGTAGTAATAATGATGAAGAGTAATATAATAATGATAAATCCCTGATTCGTAAGAGATTAACGAGGGTTCAACAAAAAAGACCACCGGGTATCATGGTACATAGGTGGTCTTGATTCAACTATAGAATCTGCCGATATCAATGTACATGTTTGAATGGTTGTGTCAATCTGGGAGAGGGGAATGTGGACTGGTGATAAACATGATGTCAGAAATAGAGGGGTAAAGGAGAAAAGGAGAGAGAGAGAGAGAGAGAGAGAGAGAGAGAGAGAGAGAGAGAGATAAGACAGGAGAGAGGCAGAGAGAGAGAGAGAGAGAGAGAGAGAGAGAGAGAGAGAGAGAGAGAGAGAGAGAGAGAGAGACAGAGACAGGGAGAGGCAGACAGAGAGTTACGAAGAGACTGACAGAGAGGGGCAGGGAGAGAGAAAGAGACAGAAAGAGGAAGACTCTATAGCTCAGTAAGGTATTTCCGCTCTGGCACTGCAAAGTGGATTTATAACTGAATTCCATGTCAAAAGCTCTTGTGATTATTATAGTCCAGCGCGGCTGTATTGTTTTCATTGGTCAAAAATAAAAACTGAGTCCTTGACCTTACAACGATGACACCAAGATGTGACCCATATTTTATACTTCAGCCATTCCACTTCCTTTATCCATCTTTTACTTCTTACATCCTTATCAGCAATTATCCAGAAATCTGTCTCATTTCATTCATTTGGATGTATACAACTGACCCCCCCCCCCCACACACACACGCATGCACACAACATACCATCTCATAAATCCTCTTACGTTGAATACATGTATCTACAACTTCTTCAAATGCTGTCCCCCGGTTTTACTCTACGTATCTCAAAACGTTTAAAAAAAAATTCATATGATGAATTTAGTTCATTGAACTATTGACTGGATGTATAAAAAATACATTGTTTCGTACTTGTCTTTCTAATAGGTTCTCACAATTATGAAGGACCCGAGGAAAGCCAAGTGAAAATTGATGCTCGCCGGATGCTTTTATTATCTCAACATCGTCAGATCTGAGCGGAGTTGTCTGTCAGCACAGAGATAAAAACCTCGAAAGGTAAACTTCTGCGAGGAGATAACAATCTTTGAGAATCTGTTGATCTCTGTTAAAGAAACTTTGAACAGACCTGGCACTAGGTTGGCTATCTGAGTGACTTAGTGCGAACTAATCCCACTGTGGAAGAGCTATAAATATCTTGGTAAAAATAGGAGAAGGAGCTATGAATAGCCGGGACCGAAGCAGATCTCCTTGTGGAGGAAGCAGTGGTACCAACAGCAACCGCAACGGCAGCAACAGCAATAACAACAACAACAACAACAGCGGTAACTTCAGTGGACGCCCGTCCACAGCACATCTCACCCAACCGTTCCAGCGTGACAGTTGTGACAACCCCAGTTTGCCGGCAGTCTCACTCGCAATCAGCAGCGCCATGCTTGGTGCTAACACCAGCAGTAACAGCAACAGCAACAACAACAACAGCAGCAGCAACAACAACACCATCACCAGCACCAGCTTCGGCAACGGCCTCCCCAACATCGGCCGGAGCTCGAGCGGTTCTGGCAAGCTGACCATCGAGATACCGTGCACGCTGCCGCCACAGAGCTCCAAGCACGGGGCCAACCTGCACGGGCTGGCGGGGCTGGGCGCCGAAGACCTGCGCTTCTCGGCCCAGATCCAGGAGGCCGTCTCCAACGTCCTGGAGGGCTACGACTGGTCCCTGGTGACCACCCCGACCCGCAGCCAGGGCGGCGAGAAGCGCAAGCCGCACATCAAGCGGCCGATGAACGCGTTCATGGTGTGGGCGCAGGCGGCGAGACGCAAGCTGGCGGACCAGTACCCGCACCTGCACAACGCTGAGCTGAGCAAGACGCTAGGCAAGCTGTGGAGGTGAGTACATTGGGAACCGTGTTTAGTTTGAGTTGAGATTTGCGCTTAGCGTCCAGGGTTTGAATTGGTTTGGTTTAACGTCCAACGTCAGCACTATACAAAGTCAACTGGGTACGGATCCAAAAAACTAACGTCTAAAATGTACGTGCTGCCACAAAGAGACAGTTTCATAATGGGTGAACAAAGAAAAGGAAATTATAAACAAAAGGGATTTAAATAATAACCTTGAGGGCCGTAGAAGACAACTATATAACTATTCGTGAGAAATATCTATACAGCATACAATGTACTTAAACTTTTGTATTAGAGTTAGAAAATATAACCATCTTATATCTTTTATTGTCCAAGAAATGATTATAACCAATAAGCTTGGTATAAAAATCTGTTTTGAAGAAAGAAAAAGACAAGCAGGGACCAGCCACATAAGTTACCAAGAGTTCTTCACATGAACACACACAATAAAAACATAAAGTTAATTTAAGCACTAATTTCTAATAATATAATGTTGGCCTCTGCGTCCTAAAAATAATTTGACTGCTCCTAGGCCCTATGAATGGCCAAAGCGTAGGCCGTAAATTACACTGGGCAGGGGTTAGAACACGCTCGCCACTCTACTGAACGTATAAATGTATTAAGTTTCGTTCTTAAATATAATTATTTTTTTTTCAAACATAGATTAGTACCGTGGGTAAACACAAGAGAGAATGCATGGACGCTGGAAGTTCTTTTCATCTCTCCAGGTTTTTATTTTTTTTTCCGCGAAGCACCGTGTTGACGATGTGTGGACAGGCCAGACCAAACCAGACCGCCAACGGTGTAATTATTCCCCAGGTCGTGGCGTTATTAGCATCTCGTGTTACATACACCCCGGCTCTCGCCTGTTCGGTCTCAGCATGATGTTGAGGTCCGTGGGATTCGTTCAGAGCTGCTGCCAATTGCACCACACGTAAAATGTAGGCAAAAGATGTAGAAAAAATGTCGTAAATACGCTTTATTGGCAAAAAATTGGTAGCTCTACGAATGCAGATTCTATAGGAGGTCCAAGGGAGTCATAACATGCAGAGCTACCAACCCCCCAAAAGTTACTTAAAGTGTAAAAGTGTAGAAAAAAGTAGGATAAATGTGTACAAGTACGCTATTTTTGGCGTAAGGTTTGAAGCTCGAAGGGATGTAGATTCTGGATCTAGCCAGGAGGTCCGGGTCACACTCGCTCAGGTCCTTAACCTCAAACATACTAAAAGATCAGGCCTCGTATCTTTAGTCTTTTTTTTCGGAACGTTTAAGTCCACTAAGATTGCCAAAGAACCTTAAAATTAATACATTTTACAAGAACGAAGAGCTGCGTTGTAGTTGTAGTAGTAGTTGAGTTGGTTTAACGTCCAACATCAGCATTGTGTAGGTAATATTGTGGAGGGCCCCAAGATTGACGTCTGACAATTTTATGTGCTGACACACACGAGACAGGGCGGGGATACCATGACTCCTGTCTCAGCCGGTCACATTAAACTGACACCGACCCAACCAGTAGGGAGCGAAATCGCCAGGGCTCGAACCACGGACCTTTTGCGTCGGAAGCCGATGTTCTACCCCAGGACACCGCGCTCCCAATCTTTCTTCGGAACGTTGAAGTCCACTAAATTTGCCAAAGAACCTTAAAATTGATACATTATACAAAAACGAAGATCTACGGTCAGCAATCTTAACTGCAAACATAAACACCATTAAAACCACTGGGGTAATGCAAGCGAAATCCCTGATCCCAGACTGGGATATAATTTTATTATACAATAGCCATGTTAATATGTTTATATTGCTAGAGGAATTTTGATATTAATTTCATGTACATGTACTCGTATTTCTATGTCGCGTCCTAGTTCTTACGGAGGTGTGAAAATAGAGAAATCAGACTGGGTTTTGTTTTTACACAAGACTTTAATCTGGAACCGTGGGAATTTTATGTTAATACAGGTCTTGTACTGTCTGTCTATCTATCTATCTATCTATCTATCTATCTATCTATCTATCTATCTATCTATCTATCTATCTATCTATCTATCTATCTATCTATCTATCTATCTATCTATCTATCTATCTATCTATCTATCTATCTATCTATCTATCCATATCTCTATCTTTCTTATGTGTTATATCCCTCTCAAAGTACATTATTTTCCTACTTTCTCCTTCTTCTTATTTTTTTTAAAATTATTTTCCTTTGTGTGTTTAACCCTTGCTACCTCCACCCATTCTTGTTTTACAAAAACAATTTCACACAATTATAAACAATACCCTATATAAAAAAAAAATTAAATTCTTTCAATAAATTAGTTTTCCAGATTTATTTCTCACAGAGATAAACATGTTTACTTTTCAAACATTTCTTTACCGTTTTCTGCAGTGTCTAAATCAATGCAATATATTACGCACTTTCTCTCTGTCTGTCTGTCTGTCTGTCTGTCTCTCTCTCTCTCTCTCTCTCTCTCTCTCTCTCTCTCTCTCTCTCAATATCTCTTCTTGCTATGCCTTCCTCTTCCCGTTTTGTCACTCCTTTGTCTCTTCCTTTTATAAATCTCTCTCTCTCTCTCTCTCTCTCTCTCTCTCTCTCTCTCTCTCTCTCTTAGTTCTTCACCCAACTCTCTTGCCTGAAGGTGAAATGCTGAAATGCACCCCCATAATCGCTTATGATTAAAAATCCGGCCGGCCAGGAAAACTGTGGAGTTAAAAAACTTATTCTGGGCACGCCCAAAGCCAATCTCTCACGAGCTAATACTAGCAGTACACGTAGGCATATTATCCCAGTCTGGTTTCATTGGCCTCACGAATCATACGCCACACACACAACATTAGAGATTTTCTATACAGAGCAAGGAGAGTGAACGAACAGTGGTTGAGAAATGGGTTGAAGAGAGAGTTTTAGTGTTTGTGTGTAGATAGATTGATAGATAGATAGATAGATAGATAGATAGATAGATAGATAGA
>RQTK01000386.1:391753-394253 GCA_003991915.1 Elysia chlorotica
TCTCTCTCTCTCTCTCTCTCTCTCTCTCTCTGGCTTTAAAGTTTAACGCCTCTTAGGTTCCTTAACGTCAAAGAAGGAACAATATCAGTTATTTACTCGACGTCGTGTCAATTTATTTTAGTTATAACATTGCAAAAAAAGTAACACTGTGTCTGTTGAATGTTTGTTTCTCCTGTTTGTGTACATCACTGACTGTTGGTGGTGCTGTGATGAGCCGCTAATATAAAGACTTAAGACTGATGCTCTTCTATGAAAGTGATGGATGCTGAATCTAATCATCACCCTGGGCTATTAGCGATGTTCCTGACGCCCAGAGAGTGCTAATAGTGCCAGACCAATGCCAGACCAGGCCCGCAGTTAACGGGTTAATCACTAACCTGGTCTCGCTGTCAGTAGTTTAGAGTCGGAGCAAGGCAAGGCAGTTTCTTTCCTAGTTTAATGTTTCTTAATATGTTCTATAGAGGCTTTGCGATTGTGGAACTCTAAGCGAAGGGGGCGCGGTGGTCCTGGGGAAGAACATCGGCTTCCCAGGCAAAAGGTCCGTGGTTTGAGCCCTGGCGATTTCGCTCCATACTGGTTGGGTCGGTGTCAGAAAAATGTGACCAACTGAGACAGGAGTCATGGTATCCCCGCCCTGTCTCGTGTGTGGCAGCACATAAAACT
The DNA here is from genome assembly GCA_003991915.1 of Elysia chlorotica. Taxonomy (NCBI): domain Eukaryota; kingdom Metazoa; phylum Mollusca; class Gastropoda; family Plakobranchidae; genus Elysia; species Elysia chlorotica. The sequence continues at coordinate 392,417 of RQTK01000386.1, forward strand.
TTCAGGCGTCAATCTTGAGGCCAGACCACAATATAGCCTATATAGTGCTGATGTTGGACGTTAAAACCAGTTCATCTCAGCTCTAAAAAAAATCAAACGAAGGCGATAGGTAGATAATAGAATCTGGACCGACGTCCAATTATTGAAGGCCTTGGGATAAGGGGCTTTATATCACAAACAAAGAAGAGTTGAATTGGGTTGAGTTGGTGTAACGTCCAACATCAGCACTATATAGGCTATCTTGTGGACGGGCCCCAAGACAAGTTGGCTATGGATAGAGCACTGGACTATAAAATCTGTACCACCCACAACTCAACCTGGGACCTGGTCAAGCCTACAGGGGTTTCCCGCTGCCACCGGGTACCCATGTCTAGCCTCTCCTGAGTGACCTGATGACAGGCCTTACGAGAGGGCAGGCTCACGGCGTTTAGACACTGCACTGGTGCATCTGAATTTCCCGGAAGAGTTGGGTGGATAGGTAAATCGTACAGTTTAGCGGCCAAGGCTTTCAGTGGTCAAACACTGGTCTATATAATTTCACCCATGCAGAACTGTTGCCTAGCGTACGCCAAAAATGTTCTTTGGCATCTCTTACGAGAGGGCAGGCTCACAGCGGATTGATACTGCAATGGTGCATCCGACTCTCCCGAGAAAGTTGGTTGCATAGGTAAATCGTACAGTTTAGTGGCCAAGGCTGTCTCTCACTCAATGGTTGAGCACTGGTCTATATAATTTCACGTATGCAGAACTGTTGCCTAGCGTACGCCAAAAATGTTCTTTGGTATCTCTTACGAGAGGGCAGGCTCAGGGCGGATTGATACTGCAATGGTGCATCTGACTTTCCCCGGGAAAGTTGGGTGGATAGGTAGATCGTACAGTTTAGCGGCCAAGGTTCTCAGTGGTCAAACACTGGTCTATATAATTTCATGTATGCAGAACTATGGCAAACCTTACGCCAAAAACGTTCTTTGGCATCCTTGACGAGAGAGCAGGTTCAGGGCGGATTGATACTGCAATGGTGCATCTGACTTTCCCCGAGAGAGTGGCTGGATAGGTAGATGGTACAGTTTAGCGGTGTAGGCTTTCAGTGGTCGAGCACTGGTTTATATAATTTCACGTATACAGACTATGGCATACCTTACGCCAAAAAAAGTAAGCCTTTACGAGATATCAGGCTCATGGCGGATTGATACTGCACTGGTGCATCTGACTTTCCCCGGGAGAGTTGGGTGGATAGGTAGATGGTACAGTTTAGCGGTGCAGGCTCTCAGTGGTCAAACACTGGTCTATATAGTTTCATGTATGCAGAACTGGTTGCCTAGCGTACGCCAAAAATGTTCTTTGGCATCTCAGACGAGAGGGCAGGCTCACGGCGGATTGATACTGCAATGGTGCATCTGAATTTCCCCGGGAGAGTTGGGTGGATAGGTAGATGGTACAGTTTAGCAGCCAAGGCTTTCAGTGGTCAAACACTGGTCTATATAATTTCACCCATGCAGAACTATGGCACACCTTACGCCAAAAATAGTAAGCCCTTACGAGAGAGCAGGCTAACGGCGGATTGATACTGCAATGATGCATCTGAATTTCCCCGGGAGAGTTGGTTGGATAGGTAGATGGTACAGTTTAGCGATGCAGGCTCTCAGTGGTCGAGCACTGGCCTATGTAATTATGCAGAACCGTTGCCTACCTTGCGACAAAAATAGTTCTTTGGCAGCCCTTTCGAAAGAGCAGGTTCAGGGCGGATTGACACTACACTGGTGCATCAAACTTTCCCGGGATAGTAGTTTGGATAGGTAGATTAGCGGCAAATGCTCTTACCTTAGGAGGATCATGT
>RQTK01000386.1:399253-406950 GCA_003991915.1 Elysia chlorotica
CTCTATCTCTCCCCTCTCTCTCTCTTTCTCTCTATGTCTCTGTCTCATCTCTCTCTCTCTCTCTCTCTCTCTCTCTCTTCTCTCTCCGTCAGGACTTTTAAAAATTTTCTTTTTTTTAAACTCCGGAGTCCCTTTAAAACCTGATAATGAGCGTTGCATTGCGATGCGCATTCTAATGAACTACATGGGCTGTGGGTCTGAGAACGGGATTCCCCCGTACCCCGCATCGTGTGGTTTATTGGGAGGAAGCCATGTTGAGAGATCCTTTTGTGGGAGGACAGTAGCAGGGTCCGCCGTGAATGGGAAATCAATGTATTCCGCCCAAGGCGTACATATGACCTCGCAGATTCCGCCCATCTGGACTCAATGCTGTGATAGAGAAAAGATCTGGAATTTCAGAGCGGATCCCATTTCAGGAATAACGCGGTTGGCGCTGCGAGCTAGATTTAGTGCGCCTATGCTTCGAGCGGATATTTATTCTAGTTGGAAGATGGACTGATGGAGTCGACAGAGACATGGAGATATGGAGATTATTGTAGATATAGATCACGGCTAATCGGGAGGTTGACAGGGTTGGGTGGAAGACAAGATCTACCAGTAGAGTGGATTAGAAGGAGAGAAAAAAGAGAGGAGGGTGGGGGTGGGAGAGGTTTCAAGGGTTGAGTAGAGGCGTGTTTGGTTTGGATGATGTGAATTGACGATGGCAGACAAAGATGGAGACTGGTACGAAGAGAAAGAGAGAGAAAGAAAGAGAGAGAGAGAGTGAAAGAGAGAGAGAGAGAGAGCGAGAGAGAGTGAGAGAGATAGAGAGAGAGGGAAAGAGAAATATAGATATAAGACAAGCAGACAGACAAACAATCGGACAGACTTAAAGAGGAAGAATCGGAATCTAAGACTAGATCTAACACCGTAGATTCTATCGCGAGATACTACCGGTACATGTACAACGAAAGCCGAGATTAAAATTAAGTCCGAGTGTATCACGTGACCACGTGATAATGAGCCGTTAAGCCTGCGTGATGAATCAGCGACAATATTGTGACAACTACGAGCGGCCCGGCTCTGGGCTAGCGGCTTTACACGGAACGGGGAGATGCTATCGCTGTTATCTTGCTCCACTTTCCGCTCTTCCATAATACACCGCTAGGTCCAGTGTTAAGTCTTCTCTGACAGCATTAGAAGTATGAGCCCGTGATTTTGGAGTCTTCAATTATGATTGGGGACAGTGTCCAATTGTCGACCTGGAGTGATGGGTACTTGTCTTGCCTGGAAATTATGCCGAGGAATCAGTGTGGACAAGCGATAACATCTTCATAGCGTATTTTCTATTTTTTTTTCCACACAATCGCTCACTCGGCCAATTAGACGGCTAACGTTTTATTTTATTCCACGAAAATTCGACTCTCCTTTAGTTTTCTTCTAGAGTTCAGCGCAGTGTAATTAAATGCATGTAGGTTGGTGGGGTGGGTTAGGTTTTGGAAATCATTCCATTCCCTAAAGTTAAGTTTTTTTTCAACATATCATTAATCTTCGCTGATCATTGTGGCTCATGAAACATGGTTTGAACTTGTTCTCCACACACCCAGCTTGGCCTCTCGAATCCAAAGCAGCCAATTATACAGCTCACAGATTTCTATGTTATTGAAATTTATAGATTATAAGAGAGATCATAGTTACTCTTTTTGAAAAGCTCTGGTGGGCCAAATTTACTTTGAACCATGGGTAATTGTGGCTGTCGGATCTTCCTTTTACCCATTTCATTGTCAGCGTATTTCATTATTTTGTAACTGATCGCCTGTACGATTTACTTTACAAATGTTAATCGAATTGCTCGGCGACGAGCATAAAAATAATAATTGGTGTCTTAAAAGAAACCGTTCAAAGTCAACAGTAAAACATGAGGTATTAATAATTGATGCGTGAATTTTAAGTTAAATTTTCTAAATCCAAAAATAGTAGCAAAGCTATATCTATTATTTAAAAATACATGCAATAAAGATTTAACTAAATACAAATAAAGATTTAGTCAAATAAATACATGTGATACGTTAAAACCACCTTAACATGGTGTTAAGTTGCTCAGGACACCCCTGGCGTGGGAACCTAACTATGGTGGTTTGAGTTTGTCGTCACCATGGGAAAATCAAGATGCTTCACAGGTTCACAGTGCGCATGCGTGCAGAGCTGCTCACTCAAAGATGGTGGTTCGAGTGAGTCGTCACAATCAACTTCCGCCTGTGAGGGGACCATGGGAACATCAAGATGCTTCACAGCTTCACATGCGAGTAGAGATGCAAAGCTGCTCACTATATGCAAACGTTGAAGTGACTCATATACATTATAATACTTTAACTCGTTTACTATGGATTTCCCAGGGCAATAGATTGTCTCTATGATATTTTGAGAGACTTGGAAGGTCAAAAACTATCTAAAAGTATCACAGTAGATAAATATTTAAGGAGTCTATGAGATGAGATAGAACATTCAAAGCGCTTGGTTTGGGAGTAGATTTGTTGTGATTTCCAAAACAATGCCCCAATAAACTAAAACAGACATGGGGAGAAAATACAAACATGATAAAAAAAAAAAAAAATTTTGTTTAAAAATGTTTTAATGAGCTAGGCATTCACAAAGATATACTAAGGAGAACTAATCGAGCGCTGTAAGATTTTAAATGCACAATAAAGCGTCGAGCGAGCAAGCATTGATGGGAATTTATTTTCAAACATGAAAAAAATTGTCATCTTGAGGTCGCAATCATTGACATAACAAACACATTAGTTAAAAGCAATGCAATTACTTGAAAACAAATAGTGGGTTAATACCAGATTCAGTTAGAGCAAGCTGTAACGAACTCCGCAAAAGTGAAAGTAAAAGTGAAAGTAGCGTACCAAGGTCATCCACGGGGGATGCCGGGACGACCTGATCTCTCCGTGTTTGCAGTCCATCTCTAAACATTTCCGGTTCCGAGTGTACCTCCATCAAACACAGCCAACAAATTTATTTTCACCATGCACAAGAGCGCAGAGGAGACAGTTGGAGACAGGAGGAGTGTCGTCTCTTTCAATTAGTGGCCTTGGTATTTTGCGAGTATTAAAATAAACGATGTAAAAACAAAATCGCCGGGAAAAGGGGAAGTATTCTAGTAAATATTTGATAGAATACTTTCCTGAATGCTAAATATTTTTTTTGTTTAGCTTTTGTTTGCAAAAAAACTTGAATGAATTTTTATGGTGATGATTAACAAAAAATAGTCTCATGCCTAAGTCGTATATGACATTTTTGGTACCGAAGCAACAACCAAACATGTATTTAAAAAAAAAAATGGAACAATATCGTCACCAAACGATGAACTCTTGAAGTCACACATGTTTCCATCTCTCCACCAACGACCAGACGTACATGTTTATAAAATTTGGTCTCATGCTTATATATAGTCAACATTATCTTTGTTTAGATTATAGGGTTTGTAATTACAGTAGTTTTGTTAGCTTACTAGTCATGTAAAGATATAAAATTAAGAAGGCTAACGACGAGTTGTAAGCTACCGCGACGTTGCACTTAGAACCCTAATCTTTATAATTGTCTAAAATCAAGACCGCTATTTTCGTCTAGAGCCTAGATATTTATCTTTGTCTAGGGTCTAGATTTTGTATCTATGTCTTGAATCTAGATCTTTATCTTCACCTAGAGTCGAGATATTTATCTATGTCTAAAATCTAGATCTATATCTTTGTCTATAACTTGATGTTTACCTTTTCTAGAATATAGATCTTTATCTTTGTCACGGAAATAGATCTTTATCTTTGTCTAGAATCTAGATCGTTATCTTTGTCTAGAATCTATAACTTTATCTTGTCCAAGATTTAAATACAGATTTAGTGCCATTATTAAGACTAACCTCTCTTTAAAAGTTTTTTCCACGGGAGACCCAAAAAAGCCCAAACTATTACATGTATAATAAGCCGTTTTTATCGTGTGGTCCCATATCCTAAGTGATCGTAGCCAATTGGTATACTGACTGTTAAGAGTGCAATAAAAATACTGTGCGACAAGGATCATCTTCAGCATTTTGGTTAATGAGTCACTGAGTCACTGAAGATGGTCAGAGGAAATATTCACTCCACGTAGAACGGCTTTGAGCTCGTCAGCGTTAACAAAGGCTGCGCATTATGTTTTAGTCTGTGTCGGGCAGTTCAAAGTGTTGCACTCAGGATCTAGGAAGCACTGGCGTTGAACAAGGAGGCTGAGACAGGAACCTTTTCTCAATGACTTCCTTTACCTATCATTCTTTTCCTGTGGTTATATAGAATCAAGTATGATAAAAGTAAAAAAACAACAACAAAGTATCTGAAGTTTAAGTACATATAGGTTTGATTCAGGCTCACGGGAAAGGACCCATCTGCGTGAAGTCTGATGTCGAGACAGTTTTACTCAATGTATTTTAGTGCTAGTACGAGACACATAGATCTATATACACTTCTTGAGAATAGAGCCAATTTTGGTGTGTTTTGGTGTTCGCACCATTCTACACCAACTTGAGAAACTGCTTGAAAACTTAAGGGATGGACGAAGGCTCTTAAACATCACTTGGGGAAAACCCGAAATGCAGACGTAAAAGATGAGCAAGGATTAGCTAGGTGGGTTTATTATGGTCTAGTGCTTGAGAGAATTGTTGCATGTGAGTCAGTTTTGGATAGAGATAGAGAAAGTTATACATAGTGAGAGGCATGTAGAAAGAGAGGAAAAAATAGATAAAGAGTTATTTTCGCTGGTTCTGCATATTTCTTACAGATACCATTTAATAGATGTGTAAACGGGTGATTTTATTATATGCCCAAATAGAGATTCACTCTACTGATTGACTGTCCGAAAATCTTGGAATGTGACAATGAGAGCCACTGCTAGCCAGTCCTCTACATCTTTAAATCTATCTTGTGCCGTTTTGCACTCGTATGTTTCTAAACATGGGGTCAAGGTCATGCTACTGACTTTCATAACACGACAATAATGACCAGGTCAGGGGTCAGGTTGGCCTTAAGTCAAGAGATGCGCCCTCGACATGCGTCAAACAAACGGTCAAACTCTTGACCATTTCTCTTGCGTCAACTTCTTAGAACTATGGTGAAGTGGCACGCTTTTCTTTATATTCTTCGTTACAGTTTTATTAAACCACTATTTTCTCTAGATCCTAGTCTTTATCACATTGCCCTGGTTGAAGGCATGTAGGCCTACATGCAAGAGCTAGAGAAGTGATTTGTGTTAATATATTGTTAGATAATAAAAAAAACTGAAGCAGTTGTAGATGTTAGCATCGCATTTAATGATACCCAATAGAATAATCATTCTAGGTAGAGGATAATCATGGTCTTAAGTCCGACAGAAGAGAGACGGCGCCAAGCAGGACACGAATCTATCCTCCTGGTTGGAAAAAAATCCTTTTAAGCTATGCATCCCTTAGTTTTCCGGATCAATCATATACAAGGGCTGTCACCTTAGATCTAACCTCGGACCTCTTACTCGTTATTGTAAAGCACTGTTGACTCTGCTATCTGGCGACTCAAAACCAAGGAGGAGCAGCCAATCTAAAATGTTTATCCCCCTTTGAAACAACACAAACAAGTAAACTATGATATTCATATGTGATGTCCTGACAAACCAAACTTGGACTTGCCTTGGCAACATAATTCCGGCAAACTTGCCACTCTGTGGTGAGCTGTCCGGTCGTGTCCTGTTGTCTCAATGTCCAAATCAAGGACAAGGACAATGACCAGAACATGCCTGGATGAAACCTGTTGGTCACACGCGACCGACACAAGACCGCAGGCCCGGAGAACGCAACGATCGTGACGGTATCAAGGAAATGTCCACTCTTCCCTCGGACATCGACTTAGGTATCTCGCTCAGGCCCTGTACAAGACAAGGCCCGTCTAAGCCGCTAATCCCAGGTTTCCGTGGGTATTGGTACTCCAGAGATCGGCCCATAACTCCGCGGCGTAGACTAGACAATCTGCGACGTCTAGGCTCGGGCACGTTGGGTAAATTTGCCCAACAAGTCGCTCAGAATGGAAACGACCACAGACAAAAGCCCGAAGAGCTCGGTAGACTCCGGCTTCGGTTCGGCGCATTGTTCGGAACTTGTCCGTTATTCACCTCGGCGTCACTTCACGTGTTGCCTCTGTGTTTGTTTTGTAACTGGATTCTCTATAACAAACTACATGTACTGCCATCGTAGTAGATACTATAGACGTACCGTCCATTTTTTTTATATTCTTGTAAGCGATAAGTCGAGATATGAGATTTCAGTTTAGGGATGTACTTTTGATTTGGTCTTGATCCACAATCACGTTGAAAATTTTAAAATTTACATACATGTACATATTTTTAACTTTAAAAAAGCAAAAAACAACAACAACATGTCTCGAATTTTTCATTACCATAGAGATATAACGTAGAAAAAAATCCAATTGTAATTACTTTGATGCCTTGTTCCTGTCCACACAGTACTTGTCATGTAAACCACAGTAACCATCTCAGACGTAGAACAAGAGAACAAATGTATACTTACAAATAATAAATTCTGTAAATTTTATAATATATTCAAATTTTGTCTGAACGCTCAGCTTCAGAGATATAAAAAGTACTAAAAGGTAAACTAAAAGTACTAAAAGGTCTGTTGCGAAGGGAATATTTTTTCTTTTTATGAGCTCTTTTTCGTATTTTCTCTTAAACAGCCTCAGCGATCTATAATAAACAAGATATATACAACCATTGCTCTGCCACTGCCAGAGCTACGTGTGAATTTGTATAACCTGGCGTACCACCGAACACGAAAAAGTCTGGTTGATTTCTCGTTATAAGCATAAACAGTTTATTCATTGAGCATCTAATTTTCGCACAATGCAGTCACAATAATTGACTATCAGCCCAAATTTAAGGGGCCCAATTTTGTTTTTGCTTCTAGCCGACAATCTTTTTTTTGTTTGTTTAAAGGACTCACAGAAAAGCGTGCGATTTGAAATTACAGTATTGGCGATATAGAACAGTTTTCTGTGTATGGTTTACATTTGTTTCCTTCGAATGCAGGTGTTAATTGATCTATACCATCTAAAATTTTTAACAAATTTAGAACGGATAGACCTTTTGATTGGCTCGTGAGCCCAGTGAAAGTGTTTTAAAAACCCTAAAAAATCAATCTCCTTATTGTTCTAATTAAATGATAGAAATCACACTGTCATATTTTAAATATTTGTTTGCTCCGATGACCAACGACTCCTCAGGCTGTACCTCAGAAAGCTCCCATCTTAAGCTCTCAAGGCGCTTCTCTTTTGGGCCCAGCTAGTTCAGCGCCTTCCTAACGGTATTCGGTTTATGTTAGGGGGTCTTTACCTCTAGCCTGGGGTCAGACCGAGGTGTGCACAGATCAAACCCAGGCCCCGGACCAGATTTAAGCGTGTCCCCCATAGCACCGCGCTGACAAGCCGCCCGTGTTTGGTCAACAGTTAGAGCCGCCGCTGGGACGGCAAACATCTGGGATTCCCGCGTCCGTCAGTGGCATCCGTCAGACTCATTCCTCACATCCGCCGGCCGCTTCTTTCGCATCTTTCGCATCCGTTTTGTGTATATGTGTGTGTGTGTGTGTTTGTGTGTGTGTGAGTGAGAGAGAGAGAGAGAAAGAGAGGTAGGTGGGGGTGGGG
>RQTK01000386.1:414571-424571 GCA_003991915.1 Elysia chlorotica
CCCCCCCCCCCCCCGCTCCAACGCCTGTAGAATCATGTACATCTATGCATTTAAAAGTAAGTAATCTTTGGATGCTGAAAGCGTGTTTCTCTAATATTTTAGTGGTCTCATTGGTTTTCCCGGAAGATGCTTTACGATGACGGGACCTCGAACTGGGATACTAGGAATCGAACCAGAGACCTTACGCAAAAAATTCTAAGTTTTAAATCCACCTTGGAGCAACCCCATCACACCCTTGGCACTATATTTGAAATAAAATAAAACGTTTGTTTTGCGGGGAAAATAAATTGAATTTTTTTTCTATTTGCACACCCAAAATGGAAATTTGGCCTTTAAATAATTCATCAACAATACAAAAAGCTTACGTTCACCGACAATTTAACAACGTACATGTACATAACAATATATAATTGTATGTGTATCTAATGTATTAAGCAATAAATAAGAGTTTAGCCAAAATAAGTATAAAAAAACAATATTCGAAAATGCAAATATAATGCATTCTTCAGCCAACAAAATGAACATAAAGAATGCAAGCCAAATTAATGACAAGACATTTCAACAGGTAACGAAACAATACACCGCCTTGTGTTAAAATGCCTTATTTTCGAACTAAAATAAATTACTATTTAGATGTATATCTCTCTCTATATATATCTGTCATTCAGGACATACAGATCTAATCCCAGACCAACATATTTCAGACGTTTGTTCAAGTTTCACATTGATGTTGAATAAAGAGAAAAAAAATGTGACTTGCGCAGAGAGGACTGTTGGTGACAGACGAGAGCCTAGGTTTTGCGAAGTGTAGAGCGGTGCACACCAAATAGCTCTCATTATTCAATTATTTTTAGCCGCATGTCACATTGTCATGGCCGCCGAGATGAGTAATGGGTTTTGGCCGTCTTCACGAGAATGGAAAAAATCTGCCCTAGAAACAGCGTTTTTTTCCTGTTTTGTTTGAATTGTTTCTGTTTTGTTGTTGTAATAATTAAAACATGCACTGTGAACTAAAAATTATTGATGCTTAAATAGTTACACATTAAATTGGATGTGGAGAGCTGTTTGATCATATTGAATTGGATAAACAATTTAAACACATGAGAACAACACGCGTGGTAACAGTACTATAGATTAACCATTTCAGGTAGACACGCCTTAGTTAAAAGGAAGTAAAAAATAAAACACAAACAAAAAACAAAAAACAACAACTAATAAACAAAAATAACACCCACACAAACAAACAAAGTTCCTAACACCAACAAGGCAAAAAAAAAAAAGAAATAAAACAAAACAAAACAAGGAAAAATAAAAACCAACGAACGTAAACGAGTGATATAATTTTTAATATCAAAACAAAACACAAAACGAAAAGAAAACTACAAGTAGTATATTTTCTATTTAATTTTATATTCTTATTACAAGATATATACATCTTCTATTCCTTAAGTACACAGATGACGCTCGAATAAATATGGCTTATAAATGCATGGCAGGTCAGGCGTCTAAACTACGTAATCTTTGTACTTGGTACCTTAGATAAATAAACTGTTTAATATACATGTACATGTTACAATGATACTCTCTCAACTTCATGGGTACAATCTACTTAGTAGAAAGAGGAAGTACAAAAGGAAGTAGATGTAAATCATTTTTTGAATATTAATGTATTCCCTTCTCTTGATTTAAAAAATGTGATTTAAAAACATGTTCCGAGCACGATGTGTAGACGGGTTATACAATGATACAATGAAACCTATGGTAAACTAACAGACAGTAATCAACCAAACCACTATAATGTACTGGTCAAAATATGAAAGGAAGTAAAAAAACAAATCAAACAGATTGAGTGGTTGAGAAAATGAGAGAGAGATAGCGAAAGAGAGATAGAGAGAGATAGAGAGAGAAAGAGAGAGAGAGAGAGAGAGAGAGAGGGAGAAAGAGAGAGAGAGAAAGAGAGAGAGTGAGAGAGAGAGAGAGGGGGGGGAGAAAGAGAGAGATGGGAGAGATAGAAAGAGAGAAAAAAAGAGATAGATAGATAGCGAGAGAGAGACAGAGTAAGATAGAGAGAGAGAGATAAATATTAAAATAACAAAAAACAAGTAGTTATGCAAAACACAATAAGAGCAACCAACCCCACACAATAGCGGATCTATAAGGATACTATGGACATTAATATATGAGTTGTAAAAAATGAGGCTGTTGGTATAGAAAAACAAACAAACAAATACAAAAAGAGGACAGACAGAAACATAGATGGAGAGAGTGTACTAAAAGAGACTGAGAGGAATACGAGGCCACTAGCGCTGGTGAAACAGTGACTTGATCATGTCCAGCAAGGAAGGCGGTGACACCTGGACCGGACCTTGCCTACACCCAGCTAGTGGACACGAGTGGACAAGAGTGGACATCTCTGGACATCGGTGGACAGGTTTATATCAGGCAGCCTTGCTGTGGATGGCCTGCTTCACTTAGTATGATCATAATTATTACAGAGAAGATTTCCTGGCTCTTGAGTAACAATGCGGACTTGAGGGAGGGTGTGTGTGTGTGTGTGTGTGTGTGTGTGTGGGGGGGGGGGGGGTGAGCATGAGTCGGAGAATTAGTTTAAAAATTGAAGGGATGAGGAAACTTGGGATGGAAAGAGTGAAGCACCAAATAAAAAAAAACAAAAAAAACAAAACAAAACGCCCGAAAGAACTGAGCCATTTCAAGGAAAAGAAAATACTTACGTTGTACATTGCTGCAGAAAAATGTGAATGCATAGAAAAATTGGAATGAAGATTTTCTATTAAAGAAGGCTAAATAAAGCCTAAATATTCCATACCTTTGTTGAAATTTTTGTCGGTTAGTTTAAGTTTGTGTAAAGGAAACTTGGGATGGAAAGAGTGAAGCACCAAATAAAAAAACAACAAAAAAAACAAAACAAAACGCCCGAAAGAACTGAGCCATTTCAAGGAAAAGAAAATACTTTCGTTGTGCATTGCTGCAGAAAAATGTGAATGCATAGAAAAATTGGAATGAAGATTTTCTATTAAAGAAGGCTAAATAAAGCCTAAATATTCCACACCTCTGTTGAAATTTTTGTCCGTTAGTTTAAGTTTGTGTATGCTCTATCATTTTATTATTTCCACACATTTTCAGTTACCTGGGCTTCTTCATAATATCATTGACCCTTAAACTTCAAAATAATATACATTGTATGTAGTGTTTCAATAATTGTGATTTAGCCACTCTATGAGAAAAGGGGACGGTAGTTACTGATTTTAGGTTTTGATGAAGTTAAATTTAAAATTTTAAAAGTCTATATTTCTGTCACGGGTGCTGTTTTAAAAGGCCTTTATATTAAAGGGCTACGAACATTTTAGCCAAAATTATACAGTAACGATCTTTAGCAAGGGAGTACTAAGGCAATGGGGGTAACTTAAAAAAATCATTTTTTTTTAACTACCGTCATTTTCCCCCTGTTCTCTTCTACTATATAATATACATGAATTCAAAATGCATAGTAGTATTGGTAACATTATTAATCAACTCGATGCTCCACCCTTCTAAACGATAGGATAAAGGAATGAACGTAATTTTTGTTTGGTTTTGTTTAATTAGTCGTTACATGTACATGTATTGACTTAAATGTTTAGAACCACCAGGGAGCGTAACTGCAGACACAATACCAGCCTGGCTCTAGGCCTTTTCTCTTTTTCTTCTTTAATGCTACTACATGCGACCACGTTAAGTTGTGTTTATGCTTATGCGTATCCGGTGTGATTTAGAAACATGTTTCAACAAGCGCTGTTCCTCTTGCAACAATTTGCAAACATGTATTTGTTTTCACAGAGTCGTGTTAGACTTTCTTGTAAACCAAAGAAGGTAAAGTAGTGGGACATTTTGCAACTTAGATGTTTGTGCATTCTACCCCTTGAATATAAGTTATGACTTACTGTATGGAGTAAGACTAAGTGTATGGGTTAAGACCTAGAGTATAAGTTAATACCTCATACAAACATGTTCATGTATTCCGCTCTCTCTCTCTTTCTCTCTCTCTCTGGGGCAGCAAAAATATTGACGGACATTGTTCTCGGAGCTCGTCCGCGATATAGCCTTGTTGCTGACGATGAAAGTTAAAAAACCAACCAAGCAACACACAAAACTATCACGTTTCCCCCACACTCTAACCTGTATTTCTAATAGCTTGTAGTACAATGTACATATGTACAAGACTACAATGTATGAACATGCTGTACAGTCTAAATGCGTTACTACATGGTCGCCATTGCGTTTCCTACAAGCATTCTTGCATTGTCTGACACGATTCTATGATTCATAGGCAGTCCTTTGTATCTAGACTTGGTACATGTAATTGTATGAATAATTTGTACTAAGCTAAGTTAATCAGGTGTTATAGTTCATTTATATTAAAAAAAAAACCAACCCAAAACAACCACCCCCTCTACCACGAACTAATTATGAGATGTGCCAATTTAGAAATTAATGTGCATGATACCTGCAGAAAAAAAATTATTACATGTAATTTGAACAATTATTAACTAAACGTCAATTTTAGAAAGCGATAAACTTAGCAACAAAATGTATAAAACTATTTTCGTATGTCCTATTTTTTAACTTAACATACACAAAAAACGAATTTTTTGTCCAGCACGAATTAAGAAGTATTAACAGAAAAGACATACAGAACGTAACGTACATTTAATTGACTAGATTGGAAGCGGCTTACAATTGTCTAGTTATGTATCTTGTGATCTTTGAAACCATATCACGGCACTGTGGCACTCTGCACGCTGGTTGGTGTTCTTTATCTTATCCAAAACACCCCCCTCCCCCGGGCATTTTGATGATAGTTGTACATGAACATGCCCAATGTAATGATATTGATTTGTATTGATACCGACCAATAACACACATACATGAAGTGTCAAAATACACACGGGTATGAAGCGAGTCCTTAAAATGCTAAAATATCATGCATGAACCGATCAAATCTTTTCTAGGAAGAAGCGAACACCTCTCTATCTTTCTCTCTCTCTGTCTCTCTGTCTCTCTGTCTCTCTCTGCTCTCTTTTAGTCTAAGATATTTTACTCCTAGTTTTTCAAGGATGTTGATACTATATCGCACGGGGACTCCACCATGAGATACATGGGATTAGACCAGTTACATCATGCTGACTCAATCAGTATGGATTTAAAAAAAAAAAAAAAGTAACAACGAACTCAGTATGAATTCAAAAGAAGAAGAAAAAAAAGCAACAACGAAGAGATAGGAGAGGGGATCGAATCCACAACCTTCCGAGAAGAAGCCGCGCGTTCTACCATTGAGACCGAAGTCAATCGTTACATCTTTCTTTTGTTTTCACGAAGCAGAAGATTTGACACCAGAACTGAAGATTTGACACCAGGACAAGATCGGTACCGTAAATGCATCTTTTTTCCTGTCAATCTCGAATTTAACCTACTCGAACAAACCCAAACGCAGACCATAGGGTAGACAGGGCTAAAGGGGTGGAGGGGGTGGGGGGTGGTATGAGTATGAGTAAGCCACACTGTCTCGTGCCGCGCGTATTCTTATGATTATGTAATATGACATACTTACTAGACACATTATATATACATGTACATATGCAGTATGTTCATAATAATAGCTCTCCAGGTGCAAAGGTCCACTGCTATGCTTGTACATGGCTGTGGTATCGTGTAACATGCTTCCTGCATCTTGTATGTCGAACCAGGAGCATCGCATATTCATTATTCATAATGCATTGTGGAGCGTTCATTCTCCCTGGCGATTGGTCGATACACTGTGTTTCTCTTACTACAATAAACCAGTCAATACCTACTATTATGATAATGTTTGCATTCTTGCGAGCAGGACATCATCTTCCTCTTCCTTCCCTTCTATAATCGTAGTCTCTATAGGAAATACCTCATTAAAGTAGAAAGGTCACGTGACAGTACAACTTCCGTGTTTGGTCAATGTCCTGGACCAATCAAAACGTACTAGAGAGAGGTGTAGATTTCTGGACACCCCGTTTCTAGGCGGATTCCGATTGGTTGGATTGGCAGGTCGGGTTATGTTTAGTAACAAACGATGTGTATATTTACATACATGTATTATCTTTCCCTAAAAAGAAGAATGTTAAAATGACGATCGTGTGTGTCCCCGTGTGGTTATTATATAATCTGTTTCTTGTCATGGCCGTGAGGGACACAAATATACGGAATGCGACGCATGCTGGATGGAAACATACCGATAAATAGGAACTTCCTAGTCAGTGCTATGTTGAATTAGGAATCGAGACTAATTCTCCCTCAGCCTTATGTATAATTAACGGGTTTTTCTCTCGTTATTCATATATACGGATGAAAAACATCGACATACGATTTTTTGGATTTCCTCACAATAGATCACTGTTCTTAATGATTGTGTCTGAGAACACTACTGAATTATAATTTTTTCTCGCCGTGTAGGATGTCAAGGAGACATTAAGATATTAAACAGAGAGAGAGAGAGAGAGAGAGAGAGAGAGAGAGAGAGAGAGAGAGAGAGAGAGAGTGTAAAAAAGAGAGACATACCTGAGTAATAATAATGTTATATTGTACCCCTCTAATCCCTCTATTCATTACAAGAATGCAACATGAAAACAATTTTCGTTGAAAATTTGATTGTCTGTTCATTTTCAGGGACTTGGAAATTATCGCGTCTCTGTTTTGATTCTCTTGGGGTTACTAAGGAGGTTCAGGGGTAAGTGCAAGGTCTCGGTTGCTTACGACTCGTCGTAAGCCTTCTTATTCTCATATTGTTACGAAGCGTTGTAAGCTACGAGGGCGTTGTACTTACTAAATTTACTGAGGCCTTTTCTAACGGATAGTAACTTTGAAGTGCGGCACTAATTTAATTATGAATCCTCGCGGAGACAAGCTGAGGACAGGCCCGAGTCCATAAGACGCCGTGTCGCCGGGCCGACCCCTGGTAATGAGGCAATAAAAGTCAAACGGGCGCTGCACAGTGGTCAGTGGAGGCCTTGAGATACTGGGGACTTTGGCGAAAACGGGGACGATAGGTAAGGAAATCTGCGTTGGCAACGTGGTTTCCATAAGGTTGGGTTGGGTTGGTTTAATGGCCAACATCAGCACTATATAGGTTATATTGTGGACGGGCCCCAAGACTGACATCTGACAATTGTATGTGCTGCCACACACGGAGGTCTCTATATCAACAGGCCAAGTCACCGAAATGATTAGAGCGAACAGAAAGATATTAAACAGAGAGAGAGAGAGAGAGGGAGAGAGAGAGAGAAAGAGAGAGAGAGAGTGTAAAAAAGAGAGACATACCTGAGTAATAATAATGTTATATTGTACCCCTCTAATCCCTCTATTCATTACAAGAATGCAACATGAAAACAATTTTCGTTGAAAATTTGATTGTCTGTTCATTTTCAGGGACTTGGAAATTATCGCGTCTCTGTTTTGATTCTCTTGGGGTTACTAAGGAGGTTCAGGGGTAAGTGCAAGGTCTCGGTTGCTTACGACTCGTCGTAAGCCTTCTTATTCTCATATTGTTACGAAGCGTTGTAAGCTACGAGGGCGTTGTACTTACTAAATTTACTGAGGCCTTTTCTAACGGTGGATTAAACATTTCCTTAACACCTGAATGCTTGATAGAATAAAACCAGGAGTACAGTAGCTACCAAGATAAACATTGGAGAATTATTTGAATTTGTTTTATCACAATAAAAGTCAAACGGGCGCTGGTCAGTGGTCAGAGGAGGCCTTGAGATACCGGGGACTTTGGCGAAAACGGGGACGATAGGTAAGGAAATCTGCATTGGCATCGAGGTCTCCATAGGGTTGGGTTGGGTTGGGTTGGTTTGGCGTCCAATATCAACACTGTGTATGTTATATTGTGGACGGGCCCCAAGACTGACATCTGACAATTTTATGTGCTGCCACACACGGAGGTCTCCATAACAACAGGCCAAGTCACCGAAATGATTAGAGCGAACAGATATTAGCGGTTTATGCATGACAGTAATCTATCTTATATAATTCATTACCTTTGTTACGGTCTTAGTTCATTTTGATACACAGAGTGTAATTTTTGTTCAGCCTACTCAGCCTATATGTTTTAAATATATTGTGAATAATTATTGGCTATTTGCCTCTTTTGCAGCTCTTGTAACCACGATCGCAATTTTACTCGGTTGGACAATAAAAGTATATCTTATCTGATCTTATCCTACCCTATACAGCAGCAATGAGAATTGATCAAACCGTTCCTACTATTTTAATGGTAGGCTTCACTTGGACTCGGGGCGCGTGGCCCTTGGGTAGAACTTCGGCTTCCGACGCAAAAGGTCAGTGATTCGAGCCCTGGCGATTTCGCTCCCTACTGGTTAGGTCGGTGTCAGTTTAATGTGAACGGCTGAGACAGGAATCAGTATCCCCGCCCTGTCTCGTGTCTGGCAGCACATACAATTGTCAAACGCAAGTCTTGTGGTCCGTCCACATTATAGCCTATATAGCACTGATGCTGGATGTTTAACCAACTCATCTTATATCCTCAGTTGGACTCTAAATGCAAATGTTGTCTACTTCGGTGATTTTGCCTGCTATTTTTTGGAAGCCTCAATCCGAATCCAATCATATCTCTATCCTAGACTTAAGGAACCGTTAGGGAACTATTTCTGAAGTGCTTGATTGAGAATTGATCTAACTGTTCCTACTATTTTAATGGTAGAATTTACTTAGATTCTAAATCTGTCGCCGTATAGGATCCCCCAGGAGAACCTTGGAGACGTTAAACCCGGAGAGGGGGAGAGAATTCTCTCCCTCCCTCTATAGAGAACATGGATTCTAAATGCAAATTAATGTTTGTCTACTTCGGCGACTTTGCCTGCTATTTTGGGCAGTCATAGCTCTATCCTAGACTTAAGGAACGGTTGGGGACTATTTCTGAAGGGCCTGATTATGTCACCGCTATCGTCGATGAATCGCATAGCCTGTAATGAAGGACATCGCCCAAGCCAGATGGACGGCTGTTAAGTAACTGTCCGTTCTGGGGACATGGGTACGTACATTCCTGTCATACAGCCCGTAAACCAGGGGATTAGGTCAGCAGCACGGTCAAGTCCGTCCACTGGTGGTCACTGGTGGTCAGTAAAGGAACAAGCAGGTAGCTCGGAGTCAGAGAAGGTAGATCTTTCCTTACAGCTATTATTAAATTTTTGTGATTTAGGTTTGATGGGTTTTTGGTTTGGTTTGGTTTGCTGGTTATTAACGCTCATCTTCATTATTCTTTATCAGCATTTTTTGGTCAATATAAGGATAGGGAGTGAGAAGAGGTAAAGAGGGGGAGGGGACTAGCGCAGGTTGAAGAGCGTTGGTCACCCAATCGCGAAGTCATTGGTCCAATTGTGCCCTATTTTGGGCCTTTTGCATCGGAAGCCGATGTTCTACCCAATGGTTCTCTATAGAGGGAGGGACAGAATTCTCTCCCTTTATCCGGGTTTAACATTTCCTAGGTTCCCCTGGACGATCCTATACGACGAATTCTACCCGATGGCCATAGAAGATCCTCTTTATTAAACAATGTGATGCCGACCAAGAGTGAATTTCGTTTTCTACGAATAAGAGATTATTACGTAAAATAATTCTAGACCAACAAAGGCTTGGGAAGTGACAAGGACAGCGCGAGGGGAAACATGGGCTCCATGGTAGGTAATGTCAAAGATGAGAAAAGAATTATAGAGGATAGATTTAGAGTAATTCGGATCATCATGACCATGATGTTGATGATTTAGATAATAACGGTGATCATTGCATGGATATTGTTTTGATGATGGTATGGTTATTGCTTGTAATGATAGATAATAAAAAAAACCCCAATAATAAAGACAATCGTGACGAATGTGTCGAAAATTTTAAACTAGTTGAATGGTTTGATGCAAAAAATATCTTGAAATGTTTTACTATAAATAAAAATAAT
>RQTK01000387.1:4673-30536 GCA_003991915.1 Elysia chlorotica
TATATATATATATACTTAGAGATGGTGATTTTATGGGTTTTTTTTCTATGTTTGAGTTTGCTGTGGGGCATTGAAATTTTGTGGGGTGTATAAAACGCCCCACAATATGGCTATCTCTAGGACACTGTTTTGAGGTGTCTAATCATTGCAGACATGTCAGCTCACAACAGTGTCTGACATCGAAATATATACAAACTGATAATTTGGACCCTAGAGAATAATTTCGATGCGGATTTCGATGGCCGCCATTTTATCTACATGTTCTATTTATAGAATGGGAATTCCCGTCACCTCAATTTTCCTAACTTTTGTGTCCGCCTTGTCCGTCCCTGATGGATAAACGATTTCAAGACGAAAAAAACAATCTGACATCATTTGACTCAGGTGGGACTATTATTAATCACAGAAAGACAATAGTTTTTAATTTCACATCTAGAACGAAAACCTTTTCGCCTGATGACTAGAGTAGGACTAGATCGAGTCTCATCTAGGCCTAGATCTAGTGTATAAACATAAAGT
The DNA here is from genome assembly GCA_003991915.1 of Elysia chlorotica. NCBI lineage: Eukaryota > Metazoa > Mollusca > Gastropoda > Plakobranchidae > Elysia > Elysia chlorotica. The sequence continues at coordinate 5,193 of RQTK01000387.1, forward strand.
TTATAGTCTAAATCTAGATAAAAGAGAATGCGATAGGTCTAGATCTAAACTAAATAAAATCTAGATCTAAGTCCGTTAAAACATTTTCGATCTATCTTTATTCTAGGTGATTGTAGCTATACATATTCTCATATCCTCATTTAGATCTAGATCCACATAGTCTCTTAGACATGATCTATATGTTTATATAGTAATGAGACCAGTTCACACGTGACATTGGTCACATGACCCCCTTAAGTCGCTTGTCGTTCTGCTTGGCAGGTTTCTTTGTTTACTGATGTTTTCACATGTTTCACACTGACCCGTATTGTTAATTTTTATATTTCATTTTAATGTATTAGTAGACTTTTCAGTTTTATATTTCACAAACGTTTAATATAGCTTTAATATACTGGACTAGCTTGAGGACAGGGTGACTGTTTTAACAACAGCTCCAACTTTAAATCTCTAGATCTAGATCTAGAATTTGTCAAATCGAAGACTGTTTCAGACGAAGTGACGGTCGGTATGTGTGACCCTGACATGGTACTGAGTGTCAAAAAGGGGAAAATGTGTGTTGCCTATGGCTGTTCAAACCAAGACGCAGATCCAGCGCTGAGAGGAAAATTCAGCTTTCATCAGTTCCCTTTCAGATGGGGGGACCAATACGTCAAGGAATGGACTCTTAAGATTAAGCGAGAGAACTTCTCAGCATCCAAGTACATGGTTGTATGCTCAGAGCATTTTGAAAATTCTTGCTTTGAGTATCAAAACTTTACTGGTAAGTGATCTAGATTTTAAGATCTAAAATAGATCTAGTATTGTTTTTTTTCTAGTCTATCCAACTAGAGAAGAAAATAGACCAGTTTGTGGTCCGAAAGCGTAAAGTCTAATCGGTAGGCCTACTAGTACTACTATTAGATCTACTAAGCAAGTGTGGTCCCTCTAAAAACTAGGGAGAAGACTGAAATGTAAGGATGCATTTAAAATAGGATTGCTGGATAACAATAAACATTGAGTATAGGGTTGATTCGTGTAGTACTGGCATTCACTCGATTGACAGCCAAATTTAGTGGTACCCAAAATCTTACTCAGAGTCAGATGGACTAGTCTAGTACATGTATGACTAACGCATATTTTTAGACTCATGTTAATCATGAAATCGAACTTGAATCCTGAAAAGATATATATATTAAATGAATGTTCTTGTTCATCTACTAAAGGATCGAAATCAAACTCAAGGTCACATTTTTCTCGATTTGGGTGTTGGGTTGTTTAGGAAAACATACTTTATTTTTAAATTGGAGTCTTACAAATTCATTAACATAAGAACATTGAGTAAGATAGTTATGCAGGACATACATTTATTTAGATGACTATTGCAAATGCAGTATATAAAATTTCTATATTCATTAAACACATACAATTTTATTATTTTTCAATTCACAGGAAGACGTCAGCTGAAGCGTGGGTCCATACCAACAATTTTTAAGCACAACCAACAAGACTACAAGACAATTGCTAGAATCGGTATAGAGATAGGCCTATATGGGTTATGCTAGTATTTCTAGAAAAGTATAAGAATTTATCAGACACAAAAAAATAGCAAAGTAGGGCATACCCACTTGGCTTATTTAGTTATTATGAAGACAAACCATATTTGCTAGTAATAGAAATCTGTGGATCAAAGTGTACATGTATAACTAGGACAAGCAGGGTAAGAACTAAGAACGCGCCCGGTAAGCCAGATGAGTAGAACCATAGACATGAGGAAGTTATATAAATCTATGGATAGAACCTGCCGGTTGCCGCTGCCCGCTGACACAGCACAGCAATGGGCCGTGTTCGCGAGGCGAGGCCAAGTCATTTGTCTAGCATAACACAAGATCCAGCTCATAGCCCACTGAGAGCGTGTGTGACGTTACATCCATGGGCCTACACTCTGGTCTAGTCTAAATGTTGATGCTACCCGCCAGATCTAAAGACGGGTAGGCCTAGATCAATAGGCCTATGTGTATCATAATCATCCATTGCTCAGTTTGTTGCTTGCACTGAGATCTAGTACAGTAAACACGCTTCATTACTTTTACAATAAAATTTGCATTGGGTTAACTTTTGCACTGGATTAACTTGCTGTTGTGTTGCTGCCAATGATTAATAATTATGTGATTGATTTGTGATCGAAACTGTTCTCTAGTAATATCGCGTGATAAAGATCTGGAAATGCATACATTAGTTTGCAAAACGTTATCTATCTAAATCTAGTTACTCCACAATGGGAAGAAAATGTTGTGTTCCAGGGTGCAGGACTAACTATGATTTAAACAGTCAGTATAATGTGACCGGCTGAGACAGGAGTCATGGTATCCCCGCCTGTCTCGTGTGTGGCAGCACATAAAATTGCAGACGTCGTCTTGAGGCTCGTCCACATCCTATAATGCTGTGTTGGACGTTACAAAACCAACCTATATTTATTATATATAATATTATATTATTATTATTATTATTATTATTAATTGTAACTCGTCTAAAATACATTGTAGGCCCTACCATGTCGTCAGCGTATTTAACACACCGTAAGCAGCATATATAGCTTTCGTAACCTGTTGTTATTAGATACATTATTTTCTCATAGTAGTTTAACTCTTGACAACACCAACAAAAAGACAAATTAATGTTACATGAAATCTTTGTGGTAGGTATTCCGTTTAAATCATTTAAAAGAAAAAAAAGCAGATTAAAAAGACAAAGCTACTACATTGTGTACATGTATTTCTTTAGACTGTAAGCGATTCTTTATCGGAAGCGTTTATTACTCTCAAAACCATATTGGTTCTTGTCTTGAAATTAACAATTTGAAACATTTTTGATATTTCATATAATAATGCACATAGCAATTACTATTTAGACCCGAACGACGTTTTATTACCAATTCTATGAGTTATTCTTTTAAAATAAAAAATCTCGGGAGATAAAATGATTATCCAAGAACATGCACACCGTGCGATTAGAATTGGGAAGGAAGGGTTACCGTTCTTAATTAAACTGGCGATTTATAATCAACTTTCATGGTATGTTGTTGCATTTAAACTTATTTAGGATATTTTATGACAACATTAAGTATCATTTTAACTGACAACCTTAGGTTTATCAACATTTAAACCCACAGGTGTTCGAATTGTGTACTGAAATGCGAAGGGTGTAACAACTTGGGCGCCATCTTGTTTATGTCGCGGCCATTGTTCCGCGAACATGGACCAAGCTGGAGTTTATCATTTTCCACTTTATTATACAAAACTCGGGATTAATTTACATAGACTCTACTTTCTTATTATATTATTCGTCTGGATTACTTTTCCCCTGACGCATGATTGTGAGGCATAATACTCTCATTGTAATCTGGTAAGGAAAAATCTTTCTCGCTCCGCACAGTATTGTTGCAAAAAATGTTTGAACTCCCACCCATGATATTTAGAATAATGTTTTGTACGCATTTAACAAGAATACAATGTGTATTAATAAAAGGTGTGAGATACCTGATACACTGAGTGTAAAACAGGCAAAACCTCTAAGTAGAGATCTAGAATAGTAAATCATAACGTCAACAACGGTCTAGATCTAGGGCCAGGCTATTAATTAACATTCACTTAAAATATTATAAATTAACATCACTTGAAAGAAACTTGAGATCCCTTTGAAAAGTTTAAGAGCCAATTTGACCTATATGGCCTTCAATCTCAGCATGAGTATCTACAAACTGAAGTGGGATGTATCCATTTTATAATGGTGCGGATTCAATTTGAAAGAAATTTTAAACTTCTATTTTTAGATCCATAAATATGTGGATTGCACAACTCCTGATTCCATTGCAATCTAACCTTGGTGTTTGTTTTGTCTCATTTTTATCTATATATAGATAGGCCTAAGTAGTGAGTTCTTCTTCAATTTCCAAGCTAGTGGAACTGTTTTCCATCTATGCAGAATTATGAAAATATTCTTTTAAGCTCCTTAAAAGCTCATCTTAATAAGTAGGCCTACAACATATATCTCTCTCTTCTCTCTCTCTCTCTCTCTCTCTCTCTCTCTCTCTCTCTCTCTCTCTCTGTTTATATTTTTAAAAATCTGATTTTATTAGTTATTAAAGTCATGTAAACCATATAAATTACAATTTTTCGAAAATAGACCCCCCCCCCCCCAGAAAACATGTGGTTGAGTATCCTTGAATTAAGGCGTATGTAATGTTCCCAAATATTTTTCTAGGATTTTGTGTCCAGTTCCTTTGTCAACATTGACCCTCTTTGTATGAACTGTTTGATTTTCATGGCTTTGTGAAGAATAAACAATATTACATTACGTTGTTGTCTTTTCCAAATGTTATGTAAAATTCTTTTAAATCTTATAATGTAACATTTGATCATGTTTGTCAAACACTCATTTTGTTCAGATATGTTACACTGACTAGTATGAGGCTTGATTTTTTTTAACTTCCGTTATTGAGAAATCAATTGATATCATTATAATCTTAAAATTTAGAGAAAAATTAAACATTTATAATGAATCTTAAAAGTTTCCCTGGCAAAGTATCTTCTAAATAGACTTTCCATCAACTTGCATTTAGTCAAAAAAGCAACCTATTTCTAGAATCAGGAGTATTTAGTTTTTTTAATGCTCAGTAGTACTGTAATGATTTTTTAAATTTTTTTTTAGAATAGGTTTACCACATAATAGTCTTAATACTTCAAGCGGTGAAAGATGAATTGTTAAATTTTTGCAAATTTATTGCAATCCTCTCTCTCTCTCTCTCTCTCTCTCTCTCTCTCTCTCTCTCTCTCTCTCTCTCTCTCTCTCTCTCTCTCTCTCTCTTGTGGGAATGCCCCTTTAATATGTGGGGGATATGCAATAAACAGCAGTTGATTCCTCTGAAATCTGTATCACTAATTTTTTGCAAGTCACAATCCTTGCTATCTATATTTTTCTTTTCCTCTAATTAGAGGAATGTGAAAATGCCTTGGGAGATTTTAACCCCATCCTGTTATATGATGGATATGGATCAATCGGTGGCTGATTTCTTTGATATCTGTGTCACTAATTTTTTGCAAGTCACAATCCTTGCTATCTATGTTTTTCTTTTCCTTTTCCTCTGCTTCAGACTTCGATCTCGGGAACGTGACAATGCCTCGTGAGATCAAACCACCGTCCCGATACGTGACGGAAGATGGACTTGCACCTCAGCTGGCTCGGAGAATTATCACACCTAAAATGACGGCCAAGAGAGGGAGGCCAATGAAAGGACCGGGCCAAGCTTCGACCCCTCGGACTAGCAGACCTCCCACAGGAAGGAACATCAACGACTCGATTGTCATCGGCGATGATGACTCGGATGTAGAGATTGTGGAGCCGCCAAAATCCCTGAAAAGGAAACGCGAGGAGGAGAAAGATCCTGACTGGAACGGGGGGAAGAAGGTGAGCTTGTGAAGTCATCAATTTAACTTGTTAGTGTTACCAGTGATGCCTTTTTTTTAAAAAGTTTTTTTTAAAGGGATTTTCAGTAAAAAGAAAGAAAAATGGTAACAGGTTATATTACTGCAAGTGTAAAGATCTGGCAAGGGATTATTTTGTTGTTGTTCAAGCTCATTAATGTTGACTTTCCGTCAATTTACCTCAGATTTTCTATCCAAAAAAAGGCTGACATGTCATAGTTCAGTAATTATCTTGTTAAGGAGCTATAAATGTTTTGTGATTCTTTTAAACAACTCAGAAGGACTTTTTTAAATACAGTAAAACGTGACTACAGGGGGGATTTTGGTTCCACAAGAAAAATCTGCTGTAATGAAGCTTCCTCTATAGTCGGGTCGAGAATACACAACCGAAAAGTTCAATGTATATATTTTAAATTTTTATCTATTACATCCCCCCTCCCCCTAAACCCAAGCAGAACTAATAAGATTCATATAGTAGATTTTGGAACTGTCCCGCTGTAGCAATGGTCCCGTTGCAGTGATTGCAGCTATAAATACTTGTGCACTGCTGTAATGGTTTTATTGTTGACACATTTCAGAGTTGTTTTAATATCTAAAATCCTACAGATGCCCAAGTCAGGGAAACCTGCACGTGTGCCTGTTGTCAGGACGCCTCAGCAGTCCACCCCTAGAACTCCTCAAGCCTCAGGCCCAAAGACCCCTCATGGTCAATTCTCCACTTTAAAGACTTCCCAGCCTCCTAGAACATCACAACCTGCAGGTTCAAGGTCGGCCCCTCCGCCGAGACCACCGCAGTCAGCAGTTTCCAGAAATGCCCATTCCTCTAAAACGCCACAATCGGCATTTTCCAGAAATACTGCTCCGTCAAAAACACCTCAATCGGCAATTTCCAAAAACACTGCTCCCTTTAGAACGCAGCTACCCCCAGGTTCAAGGTCAGCTGCACCTTTAAATTCTAGAACTCCGCAGCCTTCAAGTTCAAGGCCATCAACTCTACTTCCGGGTATCCCGCAAACTGCAGGCTTTAAAGTCAGATCACAGTGGGCAGGCCCTAGGAATGAGCCCGCTTCTACTCACAGCTCCAGGACTCCCCAGCCCTCTAGACCTCCCGCTGTCCGATCGGCCCAGCCTCAAGCATCTCAGTTCCAAGCCTCGCAGAAAATCGGGCCACGAACAGCCACCTTGACCAAGCCAAAGATTATCCACGCAAAAAACCCTCATCTGTTCGGGCTTTCGTCTCCGGGTCCTACACAGCCTGCACCTTGGAAGCTTGACAGCGTCATAGATCTCTTCATGGAGTGTAGCGATGAACCACTGAGCACTGTGCAGGTCATATTAACAATTATAATAATAATAATATTTATAGTAGTAACGGTACTAACAATAATGATAATCATTACAATAATAATAAAAATAATTATAATCATTATAATAATAATAATAATAATAATAATAATAATAATAATTATAATAAATAATAATAATAGTATTATTAAAAATGATAATGCATATGGTTTATAGAGTCATAACCAATAAACTCAGCTCAGGTAACGGACTATATAAGCATAAAGTAATAGGTTCTTTTCTCATAATTACGCCAATTTTTTGCAAATGTACAGATTTCAAAAACTTCAGAGAGTTCAGTAAGTCCATCAAAGGGTTTTGTGTTATGGTTCAATATGCTTTGCAATTTTATGCAAAAAGATTTAGTAAACAAATAAGGATCCAGTTGGCAAGACTTTAAGGGGATATAAAATAAAGAGTGAAGATTTGTTTCTTAACCCACAACGTCAGCAACTACTAAACTAGGGTCTACTAAACTAGGTTTTATCCTGCGAGGGGATCAGGGGGTTACACAGAAAAACAAAGCCTTTTGCGCGTAATCGTATGACCACCTTCTAAAGCAGGTTTTATTGATATTTACTGGTCAGTGAATCAAGGGTCATTGTAAAGTCATCTTCTGGTTTTGTGGGTGTTTTTTTTTTTAAAGATTAATTGTACATAGTTATAAAGTTGTTTTATTTTTAACCCATGTCTGTACACCATGTGTACTCTGTCGACCAAATTTTCTTTTATACCCAAAAGCTATATTTGAGTAATGCAGAAATACATAAAGTTAATTTTAAAAAACCCATTTTGGAATTGGGTACTGTACAAGTGATTAAAAAAGATGGTTTGTTTATTTATTTGTGTTGAACTTCCCTTTTTCAACACACAATTGTCACACAGGTGAAGTGCGCCAAGCTAGAACAGCAGGTCTATGACAAATCTCAGATGCTCATCAAGGCAGCCAGGGAGGGACGACTCTTGTTCACTACCACCGGCGAGGCCAGGGTTCTGAGTGAGTTGTGTCCCTTTCTTTAGATCCTTAGTTTTAGTTTTTCTGTATAAGTTTGATAGTCTAATTTCATAGACTTACTCTACCTACTGCTGGTTGAGTCAAATGTCAGTATAATGTGACTGTCTCTGTGTGGCAACACATAAAATTGCCAGTCTTAAGTCTTGCGAACTGTCCACAATGTAGCCTATAATTTAGTGCTGAAATTGGAGGCTAAACAGCACCAAACAGCCTCTAGCTTCTGTCGAGTTGAGTTCGTTTACCCTCCAAAGTAATATAGGCTATATTGTGGATGGGCCCTAAAACTGATGTCTGACAATTTTATGTGCCCCCACTCGCAAAACTGGGCGGAGATACCATGATTCCTGTCTCGACCGGTCACATTAAACTGACACTGACCCAACCAGTAGAGGACGAAATCGCCAGGGCTCAAACTACAGACCTCCTGCGTCAGAAGCTGATGCCCCAATCTCTCCAGTATAATTTATTGGTCTCCGATTCAAAATAAGAAAGTATTGAGATGAGTCGTGACTTCAGAATAACTAGCTTTTTTTTGGCTTTTTTAAGTGATGCTTAAATTTTTGTAAATTTACTGATTTTCTATATAAATTAAGTACTTTGATATCAACAAGATGTCTAACATTACTTTTTTGTGACAATCCAGCTTTACTTACAAAAAAAATTTGACTAAGTTGTCATTACTGTGTTACTTCGAGATCACAAAATAATGTGTTTGTTTCTCTCACAGAAAAGCCCTACCAGCCGCCAAAGCCACCTACTCCACCTCCACCAACTCCGCCTGTATCAGTGGTGACTGCCCCGAAAACTCCGCTCTTATCTATGGCGCTCCAAGGAGCAACACTGTGAGTACCGTACTCAAGCTTGTTTGTTTTTTTTAATCATTCACGAGATCCATTATTCAGGATTAATCAAAAAGTCTGATATTTCAGAGATGACATCTTTTCGTAAATAGTGAGTTTTATAAATTCTGTAGTTCTTAAAAAAAACAAAACAAAGAAAAAAAAATTCTGTTGCAACATTCTTCATAAGGATTAAAAACTCATGACAGGTAATGTTATTACTTAACTAGCAAGTAATTGATATTTTGTGTACGTGTATAATAATTCCTATGTAAACATGTACTCATTTTTGTATATTTATTCAGTCTGTTGTTATTCTTTGGGCCTGTCCGTGATATAGTCTACTTCCTGGTGTTGAAAGTCAAGAGACTATTTAATTAATCATTTCTCTATTTGTTTTCCTGGGGGGAAAACTGGCTCAAGTGATAGAGTGTTGGTGTTGGTATCTTGTTGGGTAGGTGTCAGTATAATTTGACAGGCTGAGACATGAGTCCAGGTCTCCCCGCCCTGTCTCGCTTGTGGCAACACATGGATTGTCAGACGTCAGCCTTGGGGTCCATCATCATTATAGCCTATTATAGTGCTGATGTTGGACGTCAAACAAACTCACCTCAACTCATTTGTTTTTCTTACATGGTATCCTCATTCATGGTTTTCAGTGTAAAAGTGTTCATGCATATTTGTGTTTTTTATGGGGCCTATGTATTGTGACACATCCTGCTACAGCCTAGATGCTGAAGTTTGACTTTAACTTTAAGATTTAAGAGAAAAAAATACAAACCATTTTTGTTTTATGATCTTTTAATTATGTAATGTGTCTTCAGGGCTGCCCTTGGAGGATCGCAAGATCTGACCGGTTTATCGTCAGCAGTCAGCCCAAATGCCGTGGTGAGATTATGGCAATAATGATAATTGTAATTATATAAGAATAACAGTTTACAGTTACGATAATAAGAAGTATGATAATGGTGATGAAAGTATAAAATATTAATAATTGTTATTAATAATTAAAATAGTGGTATTTTTAATAATAATAATAATAATAATAATAATAATAATAATAATAATAATAATAATAATANNNATAATAATAATAATAATAATAATAATAATAATAATAATAATAATAATAATTGAAAGAATAGTAGCAGTTACATAGGATCTATTCTCACACAGAGAATTAGGAGGTGTACTTTTATAGAGGCAGTGATAAAAACTCCTGTGCTGTGGTAGAAAATCAGACTTAAATTATTGTCTACATATGATAGCAATAAAAGGAGATATCACAATTTCTTTGGAGAGACGAAGGAAAAAACTTTGTTGCCAGAACAGTGTCAATCAATACCCAGTTACTCACGCAGTTTAACAGACATACAATAAATTTGTATATTTTGTCCGGACTGTATATATTTATATCTCATTTTCATCAAATTTTTCAAGAATAAAAAAAAAATTCATTTTCTTCCATCTTTGTGTTTTCAGGTGCAACAAGTTGGTCCTACTGAAATTTGTAAGTAGGCTGTAGTAAACATAAGCACCATTTTAATGTACTTAAAGAATGGGTGTTTTATGTCTTCTATATTTTGCTTGTTTGGCTTGAAGGTTTTTTAAATGTTATGTACAAGAGTACTCTGCTAAAACGTTTTCTTTTTTTAAAGTATATTTGAACCCTTTTAAGTAAAAAATAAGGATCTCACACCGAGATAGATAAAAAATATACTATATATTCTCTGTCTGTCTCTCTCTCTGTCTGGCTATCCCTTTCTCTCTCTCAATCATTACTCTTTCAACCCATATCTCTCTCAATCATTACTCTTTCAACCCATATCTCTCTCTTTCTCTCAATCTCTTTCAGATCTTCTTCCCTCCCCCCTACACCTGTCTCTCACTTTCTATCTCTCTCTATCTCTCTCTCTCTTTCCTCTCTCTCTCTCTCTCTCTCTCTCTCTCTCTCTCTCTCTCTCTCTTTTTTTTTCTCTCTCTCTCATCCCAGTCCCTCTCTGTCACTTCCCTGCTTTCTATCTCTCTCAAAGTATAATCCCCCCCCCCACTCCCCTCCCCTTCCCTCTTTTCCAATCTCCACAGACAGCCCCGTAGTCGGTACCCACGGTCTCGGCATTCGGTTGCCGCACTGGCAGGCAATGATTCCACCTCCGCCTCCACAACCCAAGTTCACTCCCCTGCTCAAAACTCCGTCACCAGCCAATCCCGCCCCGCCAACCCCTTCCTCAAAGAAGGGACGCCCACCGAAAAGCAAGGGGAGCTCACCCTCCCAGCCGGGAAGCATGTCCAAGAAACAGGCGGCAGTTTTGGCTTTGCTTAGGTAGGTTCAAATTTTCAATCATTTTTGTCTAGTGTCCAGTTATTTGTTAAACTCTTTATTTGGTCTTTCTTCGGAAGGTTTTTAAATCATTTCTGTATTGTTATTTTATGTTTTATCCTTGTCGGTGCTCTGTCACGTTACTTTTTGTTATGTAATGTTTAACCTCAGCAGTCGGTGTCAGTTTAGTGCGACCGGCTGAGACGGGAGTCATGATATCTCCGCCCTGTCTCGTGTGTGGCAGCACATGAAATTGTCAGACGTCCGTCTTGGGGTTGGTCCACAGCATAGTCTATATAGTGCTAATGTTGGACGTTAAACAAACTGCACCCCCACCCTTAACCCTAGAAAAATGTGTTGGGCCTAAAAAGGTAATGCAATATGACTCTAGAGGAAGAGTCACCCTCTTTCGTTGCTAATTGCAAAATGCATGTAGCTGATATGATCTACCAGAGTCCCCATTGTGTAGTGTTGTCTCAAAACCATTTACTTGGTCAAAAATTTATTTGTTAGCTTTCGTCTACTACTGGTTTGGTCTGTGACAGTTGAATGTGACCAGCTGAGACTGGGATCCAGATCTCACTGCTCAGTCTCGTGTGTGGAGCACATATAATTGTCAGACATTGGTCTTGAAGGCAGTCCACAATATAACCTATAAGCAAGCAACCAACTCAAACCCACCCACGGACCTTCTGCCAAAAAGCAAGAGAAGACAGCGAAGAAGAAAAAAGCGACCACTAGTGAGGAGGCGAAGAAGGAAGACTCCAGGTTGAGGTATTTTAGTTCTTCTTCTTTGCCTGGGGTAGAACTTCGGCTTCTGACGCAGGAGGTCAGTGGTTCAAGTCCTGGCAATTTAACCCCATACTGGTTGGGCCGGTGTCAGTTTAATGTGACCGGAGTCATGGTATCCCGACCCTTTCTTGTGTTTGGCAGCACATAGAAATTGTCAAAACGTCAGTCTGGGGTCCGTCCACAATATAGCCTATAAAGTGCTGACGTACGTTTAACAAACTCAAATCAACTTTTGTATATCAGCTTCTCAGCTTTGTGCAGAAACCATGTCAGCAAAACTAAACCCTGTTCTCTTTCTTTCTATTCTGCGTTAAGGTCCCCAGTCATCTAGCTTTCCTTCTATTGTGCATTAAGTCCATCCGTTTTCTTAAAATACTTTTATTCAGCGTTAAGACCCCCAGTTATCTCACTTTCCTTCTATTTTGCATTAAGGCCCCCCAATTATCTCACTTTTCTTCTATTTTGCATGAAGGCCCCCCGTTATCTCACTTTCCTTCTATTTTGCATTAAGGCCCCCAGTTATCTCACTTTCCTTCTATTTTGCATTAAGGTCCCCAGTTATCTCACTTTCCTTCTATTTTGCATTAAGACCCCTAGTTATTTCACTCTCCTTTATTTTGCATTAAGACCCCCAGTTATCTCACTTTCCTTCTATTTTGCATTAAGACCCCCAGTTATCTCACTTTCCTTTTATTTTGCATTAAGACCCCCAGTTATTTCACTTTCCTTCTATTTTGCATTAAGATCCCCAGTTATCTCAATTTCCTTTATGTTGCGCAGATATACACTGGGGAATATGGGAAAAAAAAAAATTTTCAGTCTCGTATTGCAAAGTGTAGATATCTACACCTTCTTGCAAGAGTCTCTATTCTGCAGCGTAGTCTAAAACCCATCCACAGTGTCACGGGGTCACCTGAGACTGGAGTCCATGTCTCCCCTCTCTGTCTCGTGTGTGGCAGCACATATAATTGCCAGACATTGGTCTTGAAGCCCGTCCACAATATAACCTATTAGGAACCAACTCAACTGAACTCAAACCCATCCACAGAGCCTCTGCCAAAGAGCCAGAGAAGACAAAGCAGAAGAAAAAGCTGACTGCGAGGGAGAAGAAGAAGGAAGATTCCAGGTATTTTAGCTCTTCTTCTCCTGTCTTTCAGCTTCCCACCTTCCTGCGGAAACCGGGCTGTCAAAAAATAAACTCACTTGCGGCGTTTCTTCCCTGTGGGATCGACTTTTAATCCCCCATATCTCCTCTAATTAGATTGTTAAAGCCACAGGAAACGTCTCCAACGTAATTAATCTATTCTACCTTGATGGGGGCACGGTGGCCTTGTGGTAGAACATCGGCTTCCGATGCAGAAGATCCGTGGTTCAAACCCTTTCAATTTCCCTCCCTGCTGGTTGAGTCGGTGTCAGTTTAATGTGACCAACTGAGACAAGAGTCATGTTATCCCCGTGTTGTCCCATGTTTGGCCGCACATAAAATTACCAAGATGTCAGTCTTGGGGCCTGTCAACAATAATAGCCTATATGCTGATGTTGGATGCTAGACCAACACAACATCAACATTCTACCTTGTCCAGGACCCTAACACCATAGACCTCCTGCTTCGGAAGCCGGTGTTCTACCCCAGGGCTACCGCGCCCCCCACCATCAAGCTTCTAGGAGAGCTAGGGTTGTCAGTACAGCATTGCAGTAGTTGAAGACTCGTCGAATATAAAAATTAAAAAGGCTTGTGACGAGTTGTAACCTACCACGATGTTGTACTTACCATTGTTTGGCATTTTTTGTTTATTATGAAAAGGAGACACACTACACCAGCGATCAGAAAGTGAAACTAGATCTCGAACGTTTCTCCTTTGTTTTTATTTTATCTGTGTGTGTGTTTGTTTCATATATCTGCAGGAAAAATACTCCAGATGAAGAGGCAGCGACAAAGAGTGTAGTTGAGACGCCAAAAAGGAGAGATAGAAGGCAGACCTCGCAGGAGGAAGATGAATCAGGTGACTGCTCTCTTTCATATTTCTGTATTTCTATACATTCCGTCATCTTCAATGACTCCCTCTCTCTCTCTCTCTCTCTCTCTCTCTCTGTCTCTCTTTCTCTCTCTGTCTGTCTGTCTGTCTCTCTCTGTCTCTCTCTCTCTCTCTCTCTCTCTCTCTCTCTCTCTCTCTCTCTGTCTGTCTCTCTTTCTCTCTCTCTTTTTTTCCCCACTCCCTCCCTTCTCTATCCAGGCAACTGGATCCCTCTCCATTAAAATTATAGTATTACTACGGCAAGAACGGTGGTCTGCGTCCTCCTTCCTTCTCTCCCTGCCTCCTCAAATAACCATACCTCACCCCGTTTTCTGTCCAGGCAACTGGAGTCATGGTATCCCCTCCCTGTCTCGTGTGTGGCAGCACATAAAATTGTCAGTTGTGTCCCGTCCACGATATAGCATATATAGTGCTGCTGTTGGACGTTAAACCAACCCCAACAACAACATCCTCAAATAACCATACCTCACCCCTCTTTTGTCTCCAGGCAACTGGATCCCACTCGGCGAGTATTACTATGGCAAGATGGAGGGAGACCCAACCTACAAGGAGGCGAAGGGAGATTTCAAATTTAAGGTGAGGATAGAGTGAGAGTTCCTTAACTCAACAGAGTCACAGTTATTTTGCCAACAATGTGTTTGTGTGTGTAGGGTGGGGGATCAGAAAACACAATGTTTCAGACTGTAGAAATATAATCACTTCTTTGCCATGCATAGTTTGGTTTATACCCGTAGACTTGCACAGGGTCGCTGTCATTTTGCCAGAAATGCTAATAAAATTGCTTTTTTCTTTTTTTCTTTTTAATTCATATCTTTTGAACTAATAGACATAGACTTAAAATCTTTGCAGATGTGAAAAACTTCAGCTTATTATCTTTCAATAAAAGTAAAGATAATTTCACCCCTTACATGTACTGGATGTGACTCCCTGGACGTTACACAACCAACTCAACTTCCTGCTACCATACTTTTGGAATCTCCTTCCCCCTTTCCTCGTTACTCTTAAGTCTGCGTATGATTTCATTTTGTACACTTAAAACTATGGCAAACTTACGTACAGTAATTACACATGAGATAACTTGTTTTGCTCAATCTCTTTGTTAACATTCTAGGGGGTTGCGGTGGCCCTGGGGTAGAACATATTGGCTTCTGATGCAAAAGGTTTGGGTTCGAGCCCTGTCGATTTCGCTCCCTACTGGTTGGGTCGGTGTCAGTTTAATGTAAACGACTGAGACAGGAATCATGGCATCCCCGCCCTGTCTCATGTCTCGTGTGTGGCAGAACATAAAATTGTCAGACGTCAGTCTTGGGATCCGTCCACAATATAGCCTATACAGTGCTGATGTTGGACGTTAAACTCAACTCAACTCTTGTTAATATTCTAACACTACCTTTTGTCTCTCTCCCCTCCTCAGTGCTGGTACTGTAACAAGATGCTTAACTCCAACGTGGCGGCCATGCTTCACATCCAAGGTCACATCGACTCTGACAAGCAGGTCAACCTTGACCTCAACGACCTGACCTCGTGCAAGCACTGCTACAAGACTTTCAACACGCCGTTTGAGATGCAGACTCACATTGAGAAGGTACGGTTCGAATACCCCGTTGAAAGTGCCTAGTCTGGTAGATTGTTTCTTATGGTTTGATATATATACTAATAGGGTATATGTGGTATACTTACCTTTTGATATGTGTTAGACATGCCTTTTGATATGTGGTAGAGCTTTCAAGTGTTTGATACTTTTCTTTTGATATTTGGTATACTTGGCATATTCTATAGATTATATTTTACCCAAAACATAACTGGTAACCTTTGAAAATTTAGGATTTAAATTAAAGAAAATTGTGTTTTGGTATTCATATGCACAATAATAGGGTGTGGAAAAAGAAAGATGAGCTGTAAACATTCAGCATTTTAACTACAGTTAGCATGTAGGTAGTGTCATGGTCCCATCTTGACAGTGATTCACTGCGTTACACAAGAGATATTTTCTTACGAAATTTGTAGTCAGATTCTTGTAACACCCCCTCACCAAAACAATTTCCGTTACAAAAGGTTTTTAAAATAGCAGGCACGTCAGAATTCAGGAAAAATTATGTAAAGAGGTTATGTTTGCGAATCAATATGCTATGATGCTTTACACCAGAAGCTCAGTAGAAGAAAAAAATAGTGATCCAATCAGCATCCTCGTAAATAGTTTAAAATTTTTATTTAATATTTATTTTTTTATCTCAGGTACACACTAACAAGGCCAACACCCTGTTGTGTCGCATCTGTGAGAAAGACCACGACTCGCGGCACTCTCTGAGGGAACACATGCGACGCTACCACAACGCCTGCGAGATGCCTTACATCTGCCAGCTGTGCCAATTTAGGTCCTCCATGTACAGCGATGTGGTGGATCACTTCAAGAAGGTGGAGACTGAGCTCACTCTATCTATTTATCTTTCTTTCTTTGCCTCTGTCTACTTTACTACATCCTATGCTCTCCCAATTCTTTTTATCACTGATTTTCCTGTGAAGAGAAGCATCTTTGTAGATGTACTTTTGTATCAAGGTGATTTATATATAAAATTAATCCATCTATTTAACTCTGCCCAGAAGAAATTAGTAAACTTATGACTAAACTTTACCTAACGGACTTAACTCTCTCCTCACATGGTAGTCCTGGGGTAGAACATCGTCTACCGAGGCAGAAGCTCCGTGGTTCGAGCCCTGTCTTGAGTATGGCAGCACATAAAATTGTCAGACTCAGTCTTGGGTCCCATCCACAATATAGTCTATATAGTGATGACGTTAGACGTTAATCCAACTCACCAACTCTTCTCACTTCTGACCAGAAACACTCCAACACGTCATCGCTGCTGTGCCTGTACTGCCTGAAGACGTGCAACATCCGACTTACTAATCAGGGCTGGGGGCAGACACTCAACTACTACAACCATCTGCTCAAGCACCAGGTACTGTCGGCCACTCCGTCTGAGTCTAGCGACATTAGAAGCTGCTTAAGATGAACTAGATAAGATTTATATTTAGAAGAGGCAGACCACTGGTTTAATTATGAGTAGATATGGAACATTTTTTTGTAGGAACAAGGAGTGTAGTGGTCTAGTGGTATAACCATGCTCGCTTTAAGTGGCTAAGCGATTTGGTGCCGCTGCATCTATAAGTCGCGGTTTCTAATCCCACAAAGTGCAATCATTGTTCAGCCATTTTCATTAAAAGCCTACCTCTACCACTGTGGAAAAATACCTACAAAAAAAATTCCATATCTACTTAAGATAAACTATGGCTTTATTTACACTTTTTATGGAGTTGATACATTGATATCTGAGTGTTCTCTGTGTTTTCAACAATGCTAATGAAATCACATTATTTTTAGGGTTTTTACCAAATTTTGTTTTTACCACTAAAGATAAAATGACACATTTTGTAGATTTGAAAACCTCAGCTTTTTAGCTTTCCAATAAAATGTCTACACTCACTTTCGATGAGTCTCTGTTGAGTTAAGAATGTGTTCCCCATGGTGTTTGGCTATTCTCTCTTCCCTCCCCTCCCTCACACCATCACACACACATGGTTCTTTTTAAACTGCTGTGAATATTCTTAACTTTTAACCTACCCTTTTCTATACACAATTTCTATACTTTAACCATTAACGGAGATAAAGGGGTCACTGTTGTTAATGTTTTAATTGTCTTAAGACATCATGAGCATTCACTCACTAACTCACTCCCTCCCTCACACACACACATGGTTCTTTTTAAACTGTTGTAAATATTCTTCACTTTTAACCGACCCTTTTCTATACACAATTTCTATACTTTAACCGTTAACGGAGATAAAGGAGTCACCGTTGTTACTAGTGTAATGTTTTAATTGTCTTAACCCACACATGGTTCTTTTTAAACTGCTGTGAATATGTTTAACTTTTAACCTACCCTTTTCTATACACAATTTCTATTCTTTAACCATTAAGGGAGATAAAGGAGTCACTGTTGTTACTAGTGTAATGTTTTAATTGTCTTAAGACAACATGAGCACTCACTCACTGACTCACTCACCCCCCTTCCTCCATTCAGATCAAGAACTGCACCAAGAAATGTCAGCTGTGTAAGCTGGTGTTTCAAAACTCTTTTATATACACTATTTCTATACTTTAACCATTAAAGGAGATAAAGGAGTCACTGTTGTTACTAGTTGTGTAATGTTTTAATTGTCTTAAGACATCATGGGCACTCACTGACCCCCCCTCTCCTTCTTCTCCTTTCCTCTTTCAGATCAAGAACTGCACCAAGAAATGTCAGCTGTGCAAGCTGGTGTTTCACAGCGCGGCCGCCCTCAAGACGCATCGCCAGACGGAGCACCTGCCCAACCAGAAGGGCGTCATGGGTGGGTGGCACGTTTCAGTGATGCCAATTTTGTGGAAGTGGCTATTGGTCCTGTAACCGGACGAATAGCCAAAAGGCTGCCAGCTGCAGATTTAAATACATTATAATATGGTTCCATATGAGACAGTCGTCACAACCAATAGTTAGATCACCCAAGACTGCCACAGGAATAGCCTGGTGGCTATTTGTCCCGTTGCCGGAGGAATAGCCTTTTGGCTATTTGTCCGGTTACAGGATAAATAACCACTTCCTTTTGTATATACCGTAAATTTTACAGATTGTCAGAAAGAGAAAAAAAAAATGTTGGGCATGTCAAATTTCTGTAAAGGTCTATCCAGGGGTTGTGTTTGATCACCAATATGCTGAACTGCTTCATGCGAAAAGGTTCAGTAAAAAAATAAAGATCCAGTTGGCATAGCTGACATTTGAGGCAGCCTTCAACCATGTTGGATTTTATTCCGTCAATCTGTGAAGATAACAATCCACTGAACTCAATGGAGTCTCAGTGATTTTGGCACCAATGCTCATGAAACCGCACCATTTTTAGGGTTTTTCCATAATTCATATCTTTTGAAACAATAAAGACAGAATAAAAGCTCTTGCATTGTGTGAGAACTTCTGCTTCTTATTTTGTAAATGAATGTCTACATTCACCGCTTCCAAGTAGGGGATGTAACTCCTTTAGGTTAAGGGAAACTCTGTGTACCACAAACTAGGTCTATCATTTTTTTCTTTTTCTGTTTTTGGGTGCTTATCCTTTATTTTGCTTGTTTTTATCCTATATTTTGTTTTCATTTTACATCTCATATATTTTAAAAATATGTAAACCTGAAAGGTCTGAATTCGATCTATCAAATCCATGTTACACTACTCTACAGTATCTTTTTTTTAGCCTTGCAGGATCCAAAGTATAGAATAGCATCCCACTAGAAGTGACAAAATCAGCCACACCGTCACAATAAAAAACAAAACGCTTGAAAAGCTCTTGCATGGAAGCTTTTAGTGCTGCAAAATCAATGTGTTTTTGTGTGTGTATGTTTTTTTTTTCTCGTTAAAAAGAAATCAGCAAAACAATATTATGCAAGGCGCACAGAGACAGCTTCAAAGTGTTGTGATATGCACTATATAAATGCCATGTATTAGTATTATTATTGATTTTATTTTTTTGTCGAGGTGATGATCAAGATAGCTGGCGATATGACCGCGTTCGTGGGCGGAGGCAGGAACAGCAGAGGTGGTGCCTCAGTTGGTGGAGGCGCAGGGGGCGGTGGAGTCACTTGGAAGACCGCTCTTGGTGGAGTGAGGTCACTCAATGTACCTGCAGTGAAAAAAGTTGTAGAAATGCGACTGTTAGTGCCATTGACATCCCAGAAGAAAAAGTGTGTCGAGTGTGACAAGCCCATGGGGAAGGCAAGCCACTACAGGTGGGGGTCTTAACTCATAACGGAAGGGAATTGGTCAACCATAACCTTTTCTTGTCTTTATCTTGGCAATCATTAGTAAATTATAGCGAGACCATCTCCATGATATGAGTGTGATCTGATTGTTATAGTTTGTAGTTTGTTTTTAGCATCCAATGTTAGCACTATTTATGGGCTTTAATGTGGACGTGTCCCATGACTAATGCCACACAGGAACTGTGAGGGAAAATCATGACTCCTGTCACAGTTGATCACATTATACTGACACAGACCCAACTAGAAGGGGGGAGTGGGGTGCCAGACACTAGCCTTGGCACCCATCCGCATATTGCTGGTGCTAGAAGTTCAGAAAGAAATAAACTTTCTTTAATTAGGCCCATGTTGAAACAGAAAGTTCATCCATAACAGATGTTTGGTTCTGGACCTGTCCAGGTATAGCCTAATTCCTGGTGTTGGCTGATAAAGAAATAGACTATATATATGACTGTGTTATTCGTATTGACCTGTTTTGTCCACAGGAAGTTGATCTAGTGCGCGATGTGTCGTTTCACGTCTAGCTGATCGCAGGATTATACCAAACCACATGCTTCAAGATAGTTTAGATAAAGATCAAGATACCATTACCATACATTCTATCCATTTCAACACTCTTGATAATTTTAGAGGAAAGAGTTGAGTTTGAATCCGAATGCAGCCCCCTTTCTTCCTGTGTCAAAATACATGTAATATGATTGGCTTAGACAGGAGTCTTGGTACGCTACCCCTGCCTTTTCTTTTAAGCAGCATATTCATAAAGATGTTAGTCTTGATACCCATCCACAATGTAGCCTCACTGCTGGTTTTAGACGTCCACGAAGAAACTTCGCGGCGAAAGGCATATTACTCTAACTGCAAAGAGATAAAGAGGGCACTTACAATATTTTGCGTCTTAACAGGGGAAACAATTTAACTATAATTGTGACCATGTCTTATCCATATCTGTAAATGTTCACTCCACAGAAAGTTAATCCAATGTGGATGTGCAGGGTTCCTATCTATCTAGCCGGTCTCAGACGTACCCCAACCAGATGCTTCAAGACGTTGTTCTTGGGACCTGTCCACAGTATAGCTTAATAACGTATATATTCAATCCACATGACTGTGTCTTATCCGTATCTATTCAATCCACAGGAAGTTCATCCAGTGCTCCATGTGTCGCTTCGCCTCGAGCTGCTCGCAGGCGTACACGAACCACATGCTTCAAGACGTTAGTCTTGGGACCCGTCCACAGTATAGCTTAATGATGACTGTGTCTTATCCGTATCCATTCAATCCACAGGAAGTTCATCCAGTGCTCCATGTGTCGCTTCGCCTCGAGCTGCTCGCAG
Source organism: Elysia chlorotica (assembly GCA_003991915.1). NCBI lineage: Eukaryota > Metazoa > Mollusca > Gastropoda > Plakobranchidae > Elysia > Elysia chlorotica. Next base: position 26,177 of record RQTK01000387.1, read on the forward strand.
GCGTACACGAACCACATGCTTCAAGACGTTAGTCTTGGGACCCGTCCACAGTATAGCTTAATGATGACTGTGTCTTATCCGTATCTATTCAATCCACAGGACTGTGTCTTATCCGTATCTATTCAATCCACAGGACTGTGTCTTATCCGTATCCATTCAATCCACAGGAAGTTCATCCAGTGCTCCATGTGTCGCTTCGCCTCGAGCTGCTCGCAGGCGTACACAAACCACATGCTGGGCTTCCACTCTGGCCAGGCGTCGGCCGTCGCCGCGCTCAACATTCCCAGGGATCGACCAATGGCGATCAGGCTCTACTGTGTCTGCGGCTTCTCCAGTCTCTATGGCAACAGGCTGGGTGAGTGGATGGAGGTTTCAAGTGGCATTTCCATAATTTTTCAGTTCTTAGGATTTGAACTTCAGAGAGCATATTTTACTTTTAATCGCCTGAGGTTTTTCTGAGACTTGATTTGGCCTTTGTTTGTGGATTCTATTTTCTTCTCTTCTTCTTTTTTTTGTTATGTGGTGTTCCATAAGGCAAATACTTTACATAGGCAAAAATTTAAAAAAAAATTTAAAAATCACTAAATATTTGTTTTTGTAAGAGGCTGAATGTAGTTTGACACCACAGCACCTGTCACTAATCTTATCTCATGTCGCGTCTGCTGCCCTCCCGTCTCCCAGCCAATCACCTGGTGTCCTGTTCCAAGAGCTCCTGCTACTCGAACCCACCCCCAGCGCCATCTGGTGACAACTTTGGTGAGTACTGCTAGACGTTGTGGATAACAGACCTTCCCCTGACGCTGCGGGCCTTTGCAGTGGTGACAATTTGTCTGTTCTAATAGGGACTTTTAGTAAGAACTGCTAGACTTTGTGGATACAGACCTCCTCCTAACACTGTAGGCCTTTGCAGTGATGAGAATGTGTCAAAATAGGGACTTTTAATAAGAACTGCTAGACGTTGTAGATACAGACCTCCGCCTTATTGCGGGCCTTTGCAGTGGTGACAATTTGTCTGTTCTAATAGGGACTTTTAGTAAGAACTGCTAGACGTTGTAGGTACGGACCTTTCCCTTACACTGCAGGCCTTTGCAGTGGTGACAATTTGTCTGTTCAAATAGGGATTTTTAGTAAAACCTAAAACTTTTCCCTCTACTAAATGTGAGGCTACCAGGGTGAATCAGGCATCAATCGCACATATCAGATTTGAGCTAGAGCCCTCTTAAACACTTAAGAATACTATATATTGGGCGTATTCATTTAAAAAATAGTTTGAATATCTCTAGCTCTAGAAATGATAGAGTTGTAATTTTTTCAACCTCTTAAAGAGCATTTAATTCTTTTTAACCCACTGCATACTTCATACTTTGTGGCTGTCCAGTGACGACTTTGGTGGGTACCGCTAGACTTAGTAGATACAGATTTCCTTCCTTACGTTGTAAGTCTTGACACTGCTGCCAATTCTTTTGTTCTAGAAATGATAGAGTTGTAATTTTTTTTCAACCTTTTTAAAGTGCATTTAATGCTTTTTAACCCACTATGAATAACTCTAAGAGTAAAGTTTTCGACTTGCGCGTGATTCGCCCTGGTTGCCTCACATATTGTCACAGTGCTACAATTTTGGCATAAGTCATTTTTGTTGCTTTTGAGATAATCAATAGAAACTTTTATCTCCTTCTTTCTGTCTTATATTCGACGTAAGTTTCTAATAAGATAAACCAACAACCCATTAGCACTTTTCTAATCTAAAGGTTTAGTAAGATAGATCTCATTTTTACCTTTACAGCGATATAATTATCACTTGCACTATAAGTCTCACCTATGCCATAATCGTAGCCTATATATAAGAATTTATAGAATGGGTAAATCACAACTCTGATATAAATATAATACTGATAGCAATAACTAGGCTAAACTCCTCATCTCTCTCTGTGCTTCAGGAACCGAACTGCAGGACCCTCGCAAGAAACCCGACGCTTGTCTACTGGATGTGCTGGGTCTGGTCAAGAAAGATTCCCTGGCTCTGTACACATCCAGTAAGTGTTGCCATGGCGACAGAAACACACCTCAAGGTTGTGTTGCCATGGCGTTAGAAACACACCTCAAGGTAGTGTTGCCATGGTGACAGAAACACACCTCAAGGCAGTGTTGCCATAGTGATGGAAACAGCTCTGCTTTCACAAAGATATTGATTGGGTTGGTTTCAGTATAATGTGGAGAGCTTAGACAGCAGTCCAGGTCTCCCTGCACTGTTTCGTGTAAGGCAGTACACGATTAATGTTTCTGACGTCAGTGTTTAGGCACGTTCATTATGTAGCCTATACTGGGTTGACGGTGCACGTTATGCAACCAACTCAGCACGCTGCTATCACAAAGATAGGTCTAGCTCAAGATACCTCGAGTAAGTCTTTACATTTACCCAGTGGTAGAAACATCCAGATTTCACCTGAAATTTGAATAAAGCAGCGGGTACAGTCTGAAATTCCAACAGAGCAGTGTGTACAGATTTCACTGTAGCAAGGAAAAGATATTGTAAAATTTGTAATAAATTCCTGGCCATGTACACCTAACAGTTGAGTGTTACCATGGCAATAGAAACATCGGTACAATCACAAAGATAAGGCTAGCTCAAGACACCTTGTATAAGTGTTTCCCAGAAACATACAGCTATATCCATTCAAAACTTAGATGAAGCAGAAGGTACAGGATACAAAGTTCTTTGTTACAGGGGAAAGAATATGTAAAGATTTTAATGATTCACTGATCATGTGCACCTGACAGTACAGTGTTGCCATGATATAGAAAAGGCTCTGATAGATCTAGCATAGGACACTGTGGCAGAAACATCCAGAGTTAGTCTGAAATTTGAATAAAGCAGCGTGCACAGTTTTCACTGTAACAAGGAAAAGATAATGTAAAATTTGTAATGATTTCCTGACCATGTGCACCTCACAGTTAAGTGTTACCATGGCAATAGAAACATCGGTATAATCACAAAGATAGGGCTAGCTCAAGACACCTTCAATAAGTGTTTCCCACAAACATCCAGATACATCCGTCCAAAACTTAAATGAAGCAGAAGGTACCAGGTACAAAGTTCTTTGTTACAAGGGAAAGATAATGTAAAGTTTCCAATGATTCACTGATCATGTGCACCTGACAGTAAAGTGTTGTATGATAATAGAAAAGGCTCTAATAGATCTAGCATAAGACACTGTGGTAGAAACATCCAGAGTTAGTCTGAAATTTGGATAAAGCAGCGGGTACAGTTTTCACTGTTACAAGAAAAAGATAATGTAAAATTTGTAATGATTTCCTGGCCATGTGCACCTCACAGTTAAGTGTTGCCATGGCAATAGAAACATTGGTACAATTACAAAAATAGGTCTAGCTCAAGACACCTTCAATAAGTGTTTCCCAGAAACATCCAGATACATCCGTCCAAAACTTAAAAGAAGCAGAAGGTACCGGGTACAAAGTTCTTTGTTACAAGGCAAAGATAATTTAAACAAATTAAAGTTTCCAATGATTCACTGATCATGTGCACCTGACAGTAAAGTGTTGCCATGATAATAGAAAAGGCTCTGATAGATCTAGCCTAAGACACCGTGATAGAAACATCCAGAGTTCATCTGAAATTTCAATATAGCAGTGGGTACAGTTTTCACTGTAACAAGGAAAAGATAATGTGAAATTTGTAATGATTCCCTGGACATATACGCTTCACAGTTTAGTGTTCCTGTGGATATAAAAAAACCTTTGCCATCACAAAAGATAGGTCCTGCTGAGGCAGAAGTCATGGTATCCCCGCTCCGTCTCGTGTGTGGCAGCACATAAAATTGTCAGACATCAGTCTTGGGGGTCCGTCCAAAATATAGCCTACATAGTGCTGATGTTGGACATTAAACCAACGCAACAACAACAACACGCTGCTGAAGACACCTCTACTAATTCTTTACAATTACCAATTGATAGAAACATTCAGAAACATCCAGTTTGTACTGTTATATTTCATATATGAATGTTTAAAGGGTGATTGTTATTAAAAATATACTTATATCGTTTGTTTTGTTAATGTTTTAAATTCTGGATTGCGTTAGTACTATGATATTTCGTATATGACTGTTTAAAGAGTGGTTGTTATTAAAAAATATACTATTATCGTTTGTTCTGTTGATGTTTTTAACGCAGGATTGATCAAGCCAGAGTCGCCTCCCCTGGCCCCTGTGGAGATGCCTGAAGTGGACGAGGTGACCAGACCGGCTCGCCGACCCTCGCTGCTCATGGACGCCAAGAAATCCTTCAAGCTGCTCCCCACCAAGGTGAGACACAGGTTTTCCACAAATCGTTTACATTACTGTTA
>RQTK01000387.1:49501-63507 GCA_003991915.1 Elysia chlorotica
ATAATAATAATAATAAATAATAATAATAATAATAATAATAATAATAATAATAATAATAATCATGGCAGAGTAGTACTTAAAATGACAATGCCATTAATAACATGCATAGCAATATGGTGTAAAAGTAATATTTACTAGACCATTATATTACAAGAGTTAATCTGGGCTAGAAAAATGAAATTTTGGTATTGTTGATGTCTACTGGTTACCCTTACTGTTCAGAGCAGCTTATAAATACTGAATTTAAAGAGGGTGCATTCCACCTATTCAAATTATAAATGCTTTTCTTTGATGTGTACAGTACATAAATTTAGTATCTACATAGCTATATATATACCTTGGGGGTACAGATCTTTGGGTTTGGGTATACTTGGTTGCATTTTGATTCAGATTAGAGAATAATGATTCATGCAATTGATAAGACAGGCCTAGTACCCTGCAGATTTTAATTTGTTTCACCTCCTTTGTCTGAGTCAACAAAATAGTCACAATGAGTTTTAAAGCAGAAAAACAATTCATTGAATATTACTTTCTCTGCTGATTTGTTGGTTTTAATTTGATTTACTTTTTTCTCACACCTTTGTTTGACTCTCAATCTACCCATCCTTTAAACAGTCATGAAAAGTTTAAAAACAGAATCATCATGATTCATTGAAATAATACTTCTCCTGCAAGATTTTGTCCATGTAAAGGATCCCTTACGGGAACCTAGGAAAAAGTCAAGCTAGAGATATAGAACAATATTTGCTGGTTTCTTATTTGATTTCCTTTTTCGTTCCTCTTTTGTCTTAGTCTTTACCTACATATCCATGAGACAGTCGCAAAGACTTGAAAAGCGAATCATGATTCATTGAAATTTATATTTAGTTATAATAATAATACATATCTGCAAATATGTTGGTTTTTAATTTAAATTACTTTTGCTTCTTCTTCTCAATTTTATTTGCAGCCAAATGGCGACAATTAACAGCACCAAGGAGAGTAAATGCTCGCGTGTCGTCTCCGTATTCGATTCAGGTCAAATGGCGCGACCCTGGGGTTCGGACAAGGGTCAAAGATGGTCGGAGATACATCCTGCGATACTACTCCTCTGAAACTGGATCGATGCATGATCAAAGAGCTGTAGAAAATAGCACTGGAACTTTTGCCCTCTTGAAAGAGAATGTCCAAGAAAAGTTTATCAGAGTTTCAAAACGAAGAGCCAAGTTGTTTGGATTAAGTCCGGCCACTACCTACAAGATTGATGTGAAAGTTGTCAAAGGCAGAAGATCTAGTCCTTGGAGTGACGTCATTGAAGTTACAACCTTGGAGGAGCAGATAGGTAAATTGAGAATGTGATTTCATCAAAAGTTATGGAACTTAGTTAGGGTCATGAGCTTTTTTGCTAACTCATTAAGCAATGGTGGCTGCAGATGAGTGCTAACTGGTACAACTTATTCTAAAAGTCTTTGAAAGAGAAAGATAACATTAAGTGTGCAAACGCAAAAATATTTATGACACAGTAACATTAAATCATTATAATGTTTCTGCTTGCGGAGCATGACTCATGTTTTCCAAGAAAGTTGAGTACATTTTGTAAAATTACATGAAATTCCATACAAATAGACCATGAAAAAATAGAACACTTAGTTACTAAATTGTATAACTACGTTTGTATTTTTTTTAACCCTTGAAGTGTTATTTTTTTATTTTCCTTTTGTTGCTGTTAGTATTAATATTATTTTTTTTTTCATCATCATCATCATCATCATCATCATCATCATCATCATCATCATCATCATCATCATCATCATCATCATTGTCATCATTATCATTATTACCAGTAAGGTCAGTGCAATTTTAGATCCCAAAAATCACTCAAGAACTTTCCCATTTGACTGCCATGAGACTTATTTTGGTTCCAAGTAGAGGGACAGTTTAGACAGGTTGTTATAACCAAAAATCACTTAAGACAAGTAGAGAGACAGTTTAGACAGGTTGTTATAACCAAAAATCACTTAAGACAGGTAGAGAGACAGTTTAGACAGGTTGTTATAACCAACAATCACTTAAGACAAGTAGAGAGACAGTTTAGACAGGTTGTTATAACCAAAAAATCACTTAAGAGTTTGCCTAAGAACATTTAGATAAGAATTTCTCTCTCTTTATCATCTTTATGTTTCAGATGAAAGTACAGTTCAGAATGTGACAGCAGTGGCAGTGTCTTCAACATCAATATTGTTGTCATGGATACAGCCAGAAGTTACTGATGATGTGATGGCTTATACCCTTGTTACAATGCTGGTTAACGGAAGAAACCGGATTAAAAAAGCTGTTGTTGCCAGCAATGTGACGTCTTATGTAGTGAGCAAGTTGAGACCCAACCAACCATATTGTTTCCGAGTACAGTCCATGAAGGTATTTCTGGAATAGTTAAGATGAATAAAATAGAGGGAATCAATGGGAAGAGACATTGGACTTTTCTAATTCCATGATTCCAGGCCTATTCCATGCGTGCAAGCTATTTTGGGGAATTGAAAAAAAAAATGTATAAAAGGTAAAAGCTTTGGTTTCTATTATATCAAAATAAAAGGTGTGCAGATCAATACAAAGAGGTGTGCACAAGAGCATATATATGAATGTGCACATGTGTGTGATGTAATGGAAAAAAGTTAAATCCTATCATTATCAAAGTTTTTACCGTCTGAAAATTTGAACATTTCCCCATAATAGTATGCATGTAAGGAATAGGTCTTGAAATATAACGGTTATTGTTACTATCAATGATTTTGTTTTGCCTACTGGTTGGGTCCACAATATATAGCTTATATAGTACTGGAATTTGACTTCTCTCAGCCTCTTTTCAATCTATTTTATCCCCTCAGATGGTGGGGCCTCACCCTATGAGCCGTCCTGTGATAGCTAAGCCTTTGACTGCTAAACCATCTGGACTACCTCACTCCCTCAAACTTGTGTCAGTCAATTCCTCGGTGAGTGATACACAGATCTTTGACTGTTATGACACTTGATTTGTCCCCCAATTATGGATAAGATAAGATAAGAATAAGGTAAGGTAAGATAAGATAAGATAAGAATTAGATAAGGTAAGATGAGCTAAGAGAAGAATTACTTCACTAATTTTTTTAAGGAATTTTTTTTTACTTTTCATCAATTTTAAGAACAAGGTAATGTATCAAACTGGTATCTGTCGATTCTTCAGTGAGTGATTGGCAGGGAGTTCTGATCGTTCCACTGCTATGAGGCTTTATTTCGCCCCTATTAAAAAAATTAGTTTATTTTCTCTAATCATAAAAATAAGTTCACTATCTTATCAAACTTGTGTATGTCAATTCCTTTGTGAAGGATACACAGGTTGTTCTGTATTTTGACTGCTATAAGGGTTATTTTTCTGAGTACTTGACTAACTTAACTTAGACGACAGTAAGACAATTGGTTTATTGTCGTCAGTGCTTAAAATGAGATGGTATCTGTCTATTCTCTAAGTTTTCTAAGCACTTGACTGTTATAATGCTTAATTTAGCCTCAGTTTGGAGACATTTTGTTTTTGTTGTTATATTATTATATAAAATCATGTCTTATCAAACTGGCATATTTAATTCCTCTGTGAGTGATAAATAATAACAAGAAAAAAACAACAGAATTGTAAAAAGTCTCTACTCTATTACATAATTAAATCTCATAAATTAACGAATAATTTCCCATTCGTTCCTTATAGCTTGTAGTAGTGTCTTGGAAACCACCCAATCAGAGGACACGGAACGGTCAGCTGACAGGATATAAAATAGCGTACAAGCGAAAGAAATCAAGGAGAAATGAGGCTCAGTATGTGACTGTAGGAAATGGTCAACGGAACTATCAGCTTACAGGTTAGTGACATCAGTTAGCTTTAGAATTGAGGATTAGCGTGTATATATCAAAAGGAGAGACAAAAAAAACATCCTGTTAATGTTCTATAAATTTGGCATAAGTCATTTTTGCTACTATTGAGATAATCAATAAAGACCAGTTTTATCTCCTTCTTTCTCCTTTATTTTGGACACAAGTTTCTAATACGATAAGGTAAAAACCTTCTAGCCCATTTTTAATATGAATATTTAGTTAGATGGATTTCATTATCACCTTCTCAAAAATACATCACTTGCATTTTGGCATAAGTCTTGACTAAAAATGCTATAATGGTAGCACTGTGACGATATCCTCTTTGTTCTCGTCACCTGATGAACTGCCAGAAAGCTGATATCCCTAGTATTACATAACAAAACAAAACCGACATATAGATACAGTAATAATACAGATGCTTCATAGAGCGCCATGTCCAATCAATTAAGCTCATGTAGCTTTTACACATTGAAATCTCATTCAAACATGACATTAAACATTGAAAACAATAATATTGTTAACAAAAAGCATCACACAAGAACATAATTTGCATACCTTTTGCATAATTAAGCTAGACGTGAAACAAATGGTTTTGAAAAGTTCACATATACCAACTTGTCATAATGTTTATTTATTCATTCAATCATATTATTTATCATTAACTTTACTCAATATATTACACACAATTTTGCATCTTGCAATGTTTCAGATGTAGAGCCAAATACATTTTACAAGGTTCGTGTGGCAGCTCAGAACATAAATGGCACTGGACCGTTCACCAAGTGGAAGTCCGTCTATGTAAAGCCTGAGGAATCTAGAGGTAAGAGAGAGAGGAGGGAAGAGGGAGAGAGAGAGAGAGAGAGAGAGAGAGAGAGAAGAGAGTTAGTAATAAACCTCGAACCCTAATCTAACCGCAACAATAGTGTAGCGGTACGTAACACTCACAAACTCACGAAGTTGTAATTTTTCAACCTCTTAAAGTACAATCAAAACTTAATAAGTGCAGTTTCCAAATTGTGCCCACAATTTACCCTGTGTACCTTTAATATGACTGGCTAAGACAGAGTCATGGTATTCCCACACTGTGTCTAGATGACAGTATGTAAACTTGTCAGAGGTTAGTCTTGGGGCCTGTCCACAATGTAGCCCATATTGTGCTGATGTTATACGCTATTCAACAAAACCCTGGTTGCCAAAAAATTGATTTTTTTTCTCCCCAGAAGAAAAAAATCCACTCCCTCTTGCGAGTATAGATTCCGAAGGCCTGGATGCACACACTAACGTTTCTTTGTCAGTGTCACCTCCGATGGATATCAAAGTTGTCAACAAGACAGGAAATGACCTATTTCTGAGGTGGTCAATCCCAGAAACCCCTGCTTGCTGTCCACTGATTGGCTATAGGATCAGCGTTAAGAAGCTCAATGGTAGCTAAAACATAGTGCATTGTTAAGTTCTGTACTTTGTAGGGAATGTCATCTGACAAAAGGATATTGACTAATATGATGATGATAATAATAATGATAAGATAAACAGAAACTAAATGAACATAACTCATATCTCAAGATGTGATAATATTTTAAAACACTGCCTAATTGTTCTATAGTAGTCCTTGTAATAATAATAATAATAATAATAATAATAATAATAATAATAATAATAATCTTTATTATCCAATAATGGCACATTGTTTTTGTGTTTTGATAAGTTACATCAATAATTATATGGTTCACTTACATTGGCATAGAAACACACTCACTCATCCCGGAAAGCAAATACATAATTAAGTGAACACAAGACCAATAAAAAGTCTATAATGTTGGACACTAAGAAACTAACTGTATTTTTTTTTTACCTTGATTTTGTGTATTATCTAAGTGTTAAATATATGAGCTGAAGCAATACCAGAGTTTATAAATGTGAGGCAACAAATGTGAATTAGGGACAAGTTGAAGATTTTACTTCTTCAATGTGTTTAAAAGCATTAAATGCACTTGGAAAGGTTGAAAAAAAACTTCTAGAACCAGAAATAATCAACTTTATTTGACCATGGAAAGGTCAATATAGAGTGATTTTCTATATTGAGAGGGCTCTATCTTAAGACTCATAATTATTGGCTACTTATGCCTGATTTAACCTGGTTGCCTCACAAATGTAAAAGTCAAAATCATTGAAGCAGACAAAAATTTGCAGTCAATTTACTGATTTAGCCCTCTACTTTTTTTAGATGCCTTGTCCAATTTTCTCCACCACTTGAGCTCAGATAAATATTTAGAAATGATGTACCCATAGAGCATAGCTGTCTATCAATTTGACATGTATGTGTGATCAAACCCCAACAAATTAAGATCTGAAAACGGGAGAGTCGAGGTTCATTTGAAGCAGTGAATGAAAGTGGTCAGTCATTCAGTATTCACTGTAATGGACATATAAATTTGCATTATTGCCTCGAAAATTCAGTGGTTAAGTTCCTGCTCCAACTCTGTTCCCCCATTATTCCACAGACTCTACTGTGAGAACGCTGACAACCCGAAATCCTGAGGCCCACATCAGTGACCTTGAACCCAACACCATCTATGAGGTGAAGGTCATGGCCATGAACTCTGCGGGAGAAAGCGAGCCCTCGAGTCAACTTGTGTCCACTGCTGGTTTTGGTAAAGATAGGATGGATAATTTAGGTTGCAGGATTGAGAATATTTTTTCAGTAAAATTTATGATATTGTAGAAAAATGTATACCGGCTGTTGAAAGAAAAGGCATTTTTACTTTCTCTTGTGTTTATAGATTTTTAAACTTTAGTTAATGTTGTTTTATGGACTTTTTGAATTATTAACATATCTTTCTCTTTAAAATAAAATTGATTTTTGTTGAAATTTTTGAGAATTCTACCATAACAGACTCATAACCCCCACCCTTCATCCCTACCTACTTTGATTCACAAATAGAGAAGGTAGACTTTTTTTTAGCTCTTTCAAAGCACAGAAAAATAAAATAAATTGAAACAAAATAAAAAATTTGAGAAGTAAAAAAGTAAAAGTTTTTTATTTTACTTCAGTATTTTTTATAAATCTTATGGATTATGTGGTCAAATCTCTGTTTTGTTTCTCCCTCCCAGAAAATCCCCAAATTATCCGTGTTGAAGGTGCAAAAGTTATCGAAGGGAAGGGCACTCGCCTAATGTGTGAAGCGAAAGGGAAACCTTTGCCTGAGATTGTGTGGGTCCATGAGAGATCTCGCAGGGTTGTGGATAAGGTATGTCAGGAGGGGGAATAAAGGAGTGCAGTGGATGAAGGAGAAGGAGAGAGACATAGACAGAGAGATATAGATAGTGAGAGAGAGAGAGAGAGAGATAGAGAGAGAGATAAGAGAGAGAGAGAGAGAGAGAGAGAGAGAGAGAGAGAGAGAGAGAGAGAGAGAGAGAGAGAGAGAGACAGACAGAGACAGACAGACAGACAGACAGACAGACAGACAGACAGAGAGAGAGAGAGAGAGACAGACAGACAAACAGACAGAGAGAGAGAAGGCAATATTAATGTTTTTAACATTTAACCCACACGATTTCCCTCTCCATCTCAGTACGACCGTTTTAGACCCACTGATATTTACACAAGATCAAACACTTTTGCGGCCTCTATGACCCGAATATCCTTCCTGAAAGTTCCAAGAGCGTTGAGAAAAGATGCCGGAAGGTACCTGTGCATTGCTAGATCTGGAGGGAAGGAAGTCTCTGCTCACATCAATCTGGAAGTTGAAGGTAACTGAGGAAGGCTAGGGAGCGAGGTAATAGTAGAGTGTGCGACTTATGATCAAGGAAAAGAGGGTTCGAATCCTGACACTCAAGGTAACTTAAGAATGGTGACGAGCGAGATGACTTGGTTAGTAGTGTGTGATTTAAAATTGGGGGACACTTGGGTTCAAATCTAGACACTGGAAAAAGGTGGAGAGCAAGGTACCTAAGTTAGTAGGAAGTGCGATTTACATTTAGGGAGCCTCTGGTTAAAATCTAGACACTCAAGGTAACTCAAGAATGAAGGTGTCTGCACAAGGTAATTTTCCTTCTTTCTAAGTGTGCAAGGAGTTAGTATGGGGTATATTATACATGTTCAAAGCTGATATTGAGATATCTCTGTTTTAGTATGCAACGGAAGTATTGGGCTGACCAAGTATACTCGGTTTCAGTGCTGAGTGAGTTAATAATCAAAATTCATTACACCCCTCCCTCTCTTTTGACCCACTTCCCTTCTTTCTAAGAGTGCAAGGAGTTAGTATGGGGTATATTATACATGTTCAAAGCTGATATTGAGATATCTCGGTTTTAGTATGCAACGGAAGTATTGGGCTGACCAAGTATACTCGGTTTCAGTGCTGAGTGAGTTAATAATCAAAATTCATTACACCCCTCCCTCTCTTTTGACCCACTTCCCTTCTTTCTAAGAGTGCAAGGAGTTAGTATGGGGTATATTATACATGTTCAAAGCTGATATTAAGATATCTCGGTTTTAGTATGCAACGGAAGTATTGGGGCTGACCAAGTGTACTTGGTTTCAGTGCTGAGTGAGTTAATAATCAAAATTCATTACACCCCTCCCTCTCTTTTGACCCACTTTCTGCAGAATCTGAGCAGGCGCCAGCTGTCTCCAAGATCCAGGCGATCCCCCTGTCCCCCTCCAGTGTCTCCGTCACGTGGCTACCTCCCCTGAATTATTCCGACAGAATACCGTACTACCAGGTGGGGGGCTTGTCACATTGTTTTTTAAAATATATTATAACATCAAGAAACCAGGGTGGCGATTGATTGAAGTCCTCGCAAAGTATGTAACAAGCTTCAATTCATTGTAATATGTAATATACGCCAATGTCATTTATAATGAATAAAGAATTTCAATTTCTGATTTTCCTCAGGTGAGCTACAGAAAGCTGCAGGGCTCAGATGTAGCCAGGTATAAGAACGTGACACGCGTCGGAACTGAACTTTATGAACTGGATCACGACACAGATTATCTTGTGGGTACGCTCTTCTCAAATCTGCTACCTTTGAAGAAACAGGGAATGGAATCTGTGTTTTTTTGGTTGGGCGTTATCATCATTATCAACACCATCATCACTGTCTAAAAAAAAAACTAGGGAAAAGAGATACACAATACACAAAAGTTGTGGAAGAAAAAATAAGGGTGAATCTTTTTTTCATTTTTTGATGTTTAAAGAAATACACACCACACAAAAGTTGTGGAAGATGAAGTAAGGGTGAATTCTAATCTTTGGCCTCCAAGTATGATTTGGAGCAAACTGGCTCAGGTGGTAGAGTGTTGGTCTCCCAATCTAGAGGTCCCAGTTTCAAAACCCATGATCCATCAAAAATTCATTTGTCTGACTTTGTTCCCTTCTGGTTAAGTGGGTGTTAGTATGATGTGACCGACAGAGACATGAGTTTTGGCACCTCTGCACTGTCTCTGTGTGGAAGCACATAAAATTGTCATACGATAGTCTTGGGGCCCATCCACAATATGACCTATATTGTGGTAATGTTGGACACTAAGCAACAAGCAAATAATTTCCTTTGTTTATTTAAAACAAAAAATTATTTTCACTGTATGACTAAAGAAATAGGCGACACACAAGGTTAAGAAGATTTTAAAATGGTGAATATGTAAGAGACCTCTGACCGCTCACTTTTGATCTTTGAACTGCAGGTGTGATTGCTGCATCTGCCTCTGGTCTGGGAGAGAAGGGCCCGGAGGTCAAGGTGACCACACTAACCAACGAAGGACTCGAACCGGTCAACATCTTGGTGACTGATGTGAACGAGACGGTAGGTAAAGCTCTCTTAGATTGTTTACAGCATATGTGTGACAATGTTGACCAATAAAGGACTCGGACCGGTTCAGGTGGGGGGCTTGTGACATTCTTTTTTTAAATATATTATAACATTAAGGGCAACCAGGGTGCAGTAAGTTTTTTTGCTTAGCGTCCAACGTCAGCGCTATACAGGCTATATTGTGGACGGGCTCTAAGACTTAAATCTGTTAATTTTAGTGCTTCCACACAGAGACGGGATTGGGATACCATGACTCTGTCTCTGGGTGAATCAGGGACAATTCATTTATAAATATAAATTTTGACCTAGAGCCTTCTAGATAAATATTGTCAATGTGCCACAATTTTGGCATACGTTCTTTCACTGCTTTTTAGGTTGTTTTATTTCCTCATTTCTGCTTCAAATTGGACAATTTTTTTAAACCAAACAAAAACATATTAGCATATTTTTAATCTGAAATAAATCACATTTTCACTTTTACTACAATCACTTATATTAATTTTTGATGCAAGTCTTATATCTGCTATAATTATGACAAATACGGGCAAACTGGCTAAGGTAGTAGCTCTTGGAAGTAGCTTACACCGGAAAGTCCGCAGTTCAAATCCCATGATTGGTTAAAAATGTATTTTTCAGATTTAGTCCCCTACTGGTTGTCTGACTGTCTGCTTTTTAGGTTGTTTTATTTCCTCATTTCTGCTTCAAATTGGACAATTTTTTTAAACCAAACAAAAACATATTAGCATATGTTTAATCTGAAATAAATCTCATTTTCATTTTTACTACAATAAATCACTTATATTAATTTTTGATGCAAGTCTTATATCTGCTATAATCATGACAAATACGGGCAAACTGGCTAAGGTAGTAGCTGTTGGAAGTAGCTTACACCGGTAAGTCCGCAGTTCAAATCCCATGATTGGTTAAAAATGTATTTTTCAGATTTAGTCCCCTACTGGTTGGTTTGGAGTCAGTATACTGTGATCGGCTTAGACAGGAAACCATGTCTCCTTGCCATGTTTTGTATGTGGCAGCTCATAACATTGTCAGGTGTCAGTTTGGGGGCCCGCCACCATATAGCCTTTATAGTGTGACGTTGGACAATCTTAAGCAACAAAACAAAAATGACAAAACACTGTGGAGGATACGACACAGTTCAGGCTGCGTATGACAGACTGACATCTTCAATTAATTGGCTTAATGTCGAGGTGTAGTCATACGTTACTACTACTGCGTACTAGTACCATGACGGTAACCGTTCCATCCTTTTTCTTTCCTTCAGGTGTGCTACACTCGGAGAATGCAGAGACTTGTTACACTACTAAGAAGCCGAAGTTTGCCTTACAATAACAATCTGTGTGGAATTAATTTATTTTAACACTTACATTTGCTGTAGATGTACATGCAATGCAACTGATGATGAAATCCATTTATTGTTCAACTGTCAAGCTGTAAAAGCTTTGAGATCTATGTGTTTACCTACTATGTTCCAAAAATATGCATGCATTGAGAAGTTAATTGTTTTGTTTGATTCAAAAAGCCTAGATATCTTAGAAAAAGTATTTACATTTGTATGGAAATGCCTTTATACGGTGTAATTTATGGATCTAAAGTTTTCTAAATGTGTCTATGAAATGGCGATTGATTGAAGTCCTCGCATAGTAAGTAACAAGCTTCAATTCATTGTAATATGCGGCGATGTCCTTTATACTGAATAAAGAATTTCAATTTCTGATTTTCCTCAGGTGAGCTACAGAAAGCTGCAGGGCTCAGATGTAGCCAGGTATAAGAACGTGACACGCGTCGGAACTGAACTTTATGAACTGGATCACGCCACAGATTATCTTGTGGGTACGCTCTTCTCAAATTTGCTACCTTTGAAGAAACAGGGAATGGAATCTGTGTTTTTTTTGGTTGGGCGTTATCATCCTTATCAACATCATCATCACTGTATCTTTTTTTCATTTTTTGATGTTTAAAGAAATACACAATACACAAAAGTTGTGGAAGATGAAGTAAGGCTGAATTCTAATCTTTGGCCTCCAAGTATGATTTGGAGCAAATTATCTCCAATTTTACCAAAACCACAGATTGAACCTTATCATGCTATTACCTCCAATTTTACCAAAACCACAGATTGAACCTTATCATGCTATTACCTCCAATTTTACCAAAACCACAGATTGAACCGTATCATGCTATTACCTCCAATTTACCAAAACCACAGATTGAACCTTATCATATTGTTATCTCCAATTTTACCAAAACCACAGATTGAACCTTATCAGAATGTTGTCTCCAATTTTACCAAAACCACAGATTGAACCTTATCATGCTATTACCTCCCATTTTACCAAAACCACAGATTGAACCTTATCAGAATGTTATCTCCAATTTTACCAAAACCACAGATTGAACCTTATCATGCTATTACCTCCAATTTACCAAAACCACAGATTGAACCTTATCATATTATTATCTCCAATTTTACCAAAACCACAGATTGAACCTTATCAGAATGTTATCTCCAATTTTACCAAAACCACAGATTGAACCTTATCATGCTATTATCTCCAATTTTACCGAAACCACAGATTGAACCTCATCCAAACTAAAAATAGAACTGTATACTGTTATTTTCAATTTTATCAAAACCGCAGATATAACCTTATCATGCTGTTATTTGCAGATAGAGCCTAAAACAGTTAATTTCAATTTTACCAAAACCACAGATAGAACCTTGTCAGGCTATTTTCTTTCACTCTACCAAAACCACAGATAGTCACCTCACAACTAACTAGGCTGTCTATAACATCACCACAGTCAAAACTATTATAGCCCTTGGTTCTCCCATCCTATATGATTCTGTCGCAGGAGGAATAACACAGAAGTCGGTGAACCAGCTGAGAGTCTCTACACTAATGACTTGGGGGTTTGAGGCTTTCTCAGAGTGGGTCAAGCCATGGAGCCAAACTCAAGGTAAGTCTTAGATAGAGAGGGTGTGGGGGAAGGAGGGGTAGAGAGAGAGAAAGAGAGATAGATAGATAGATAGAGAGAGAGAGAGAGAGAGAGAGAGAGAGAGAGAGAGAGAGCAGAGAGAGAGAGAGAGATAGAGTCGGTGTTAATCAGGTTCTGAAATATCGGCAGATTCCATTCCTGCAAGGCCACGAGATGTGAGAGCTCAGGTTGACCATAACGGTACCACAGTGACGTGGCTTAGACCAAGTGGAGGCGCACCAGTGGAGGTTTGAGAAGATAAGATAAAAACAGATAAATTAGATAAGCCAAGATAACTTTATTTCTCCCTTAGAAGGAAATTTTGTGAGGTGATGTTCAAAAGATTCCATCAGCAGTTTTTGTAAAATTAGAAAAAATATAGCATAATAAAGTTTTTTTATGAACAGAAGAATCATCAAAACAAAAACAAAATGTAAAGATTTAGGCCAGGTTGTAAAATAAAATAAATATTAGGCTAAGTCATAAATCTGTTTTGATACAGACCTTTTATTGCGTTTTTTCTCAAAGGTTCGAAAAGTGTAGATGAAATCTTTTTAATATCACCTGGAAAATTTATTGCTATAAGGGGGGTTTCTTCTCTGAAGACTCTCTGTTATCTAGCTCCCCCATGAGTTTCTACACACAATACAGCACAAATAAAACACAAAAATACTTTAAAAACAAAAAAACAAAACAAACAAAGAAAAAATAATAATAATAATGACACTACTACTACTGCTGCTGCTAAAAAACATGTTATACCACCTGATTGGGAACAGAATATATTGTTCTACCACTTGCGCCAGATTGCCCTTCCATTATTCGAGGGCGAAATGGTTTGAAACCCACCATCAGACAATCATTTGTCCGATTTTGTCTCCTACTGTTTGGGTCGCTGTTAGTATAATGTGACCAGCTGAGACAAGAGTCCAAGTCTCCGTGCACTATCTTTCTGAAGAAGCATATAAAACTGTCAGACGTTAGTTATGGTCCCTGTCCACAATATAGCCTATTTAGTGCTGATGTTGAAAGTTGAGCAACAAACAAGTGGTAGGTCTTGCAATTGTCAGATGTTAGTCTTGGGGTCTGTCCACAATACTGCCTGTATAATGCAGCTGTTAGACGTTTACTCAAACTCAACTGACCTAGCATTCCTCTTCTTTCCATCAGGGCTATGTCGTTGCCTACCACCCTGCCAGCTACCCTCATTATGAGGAGCGAGTTCGAGTCGAGGGGGCGGCCACACAGGTTTACCTGGAGAAAGTCAGTGAGTGATGGTACTGTCTGGTGTTCTAACAATAATCATGAATGGAAGAGAG
>RQTK01000387.1:78688-94579 GCA_003991915.1 Elysia chlorotica
TCTCTCTCTCTCTCTCTCTATCTCTCTCTCTCTCTCTCTCTCTTCATCTTTCAATATTTTTTTCTTATGTTTTTTAATAATAATCTCTGACAATTTATGCTTTAGAGTTCCTGATGAAACAAACTTAAATTTAATCTTAAAAACCTGAAGAAAAAACACCCCAGGAAAAAGTCAGGCATTTTTTTTTCATTTTTGGCTGGAAACCCTGATCTGTCAGACAAACCATTATCTTAGCAACATGACGATATTTCCCCCTCTCTCATCATACAGAATATTTTGTGTACCGAAGCCTTGATCAGTCCCTGAACTCTAAGCTGTGGAATGTGACGGCCACCAACCAACGGTATATAACGCTAGGAAATGTAATCCCATACAGGACTATCTACTTTCGGCTGCAGGCGAGGAACGGAGTGGGTTACGGGCCTTTGAGTCCGATTACAGCGTTCAAACCACAGAAAGGTTGGTCCAAGCCTTTACAGCTTTGTTTTTTTTGGGGGGGAGGAAGGGTTGTTTGTCTGTTTGTTGCTTAGCCTACAATGTCAGGACTATAAAGGCAACATTGTGCGCCACTACCAAAACTATCCAATGGTTGACTCTTAAAGTGTGCAGCCGGTAAAATCACACAATTAATGAGCGGCTGTGGTGTGTGGCCGTGGCCGATAAACAGGGCGATTATTAATAGAAACTATCAAGCTCGGGTTTAAGTAGTTAACTCAAGGGCGTCAATTGAGTACATGTACACGGTGACTGTAGACTGTATGTTTTTGCACCTAATAGAAATAAAGGGGGGAATACGCACAAGTTAGCAACTGAGGGACACAATAAATCAAACACAACTAGGGGTTGAAAAATACATGTAAACGTTTTGCCTTTATTGGCTTGATCAACCTCTATTTGTGTTTAATGGCTCTTAAGTGTTGTGTTTTTTATTCCAATTCAAATTCCTTTCTACATTAGCACCTAATATGCAGTATACTTTGTTATTTTTTATTTCGATGGTCATAATTACAAGTGTCTTGCTAAGGTAGTTGACCAGTAATATTCTGATAATTTTACGTGATGTCACACAGTTCACTAAAATTTTTTTCTCTTTCTGTGGGAAAATTGCAAATTATTAGTCTTACTAAATAGATACTTCTCTTCTCTTATTCCTAATCTCAAATAGAATTAAAAAGAAATTGTTTCCCTTCCCCAGGAGAATCGCAAACTAATGGACAGCTAGAGGGTCATAACACGAAAAACCGTGGAACATCACCACACTCCTCGCCGTCTACAACTGAGGTGCCTCGATCAACACTCTCTAAGTCTCAGGCTTTCACTGGCCGAGATCAAAGATCTCGTGGTTCAAGACAAGAGGGAATAGAGCATCATAGAGGAGTAGACGGATGGAGAAATGAATGGTTAAGCAAGGAAAGAAAAGGAATGAAAAGAGAGAGAGAAAAGGGAGAAGGAGATACAGAAGAGGTACCAGCAAAACAAGGAAGTAACAGGACTGAAAAAGATTTAGAAGTTGAAGAGATTCATGAGGAAATTGTAGATACACATTATAAAGATGGCTTGCATGAAAAAAGATCTACTCCTCAAGCAGGTGGTGGTCAAACAGTTACTTCCCCTTACCAAAAGTTAAATGGTGACCACAACACGTCTCACTTCGTCAAGGAAGAACATTTTGATTTATTTACCGACAGTAACAAAACTACACACAGTCAGAGGCCTACACAAACCAAGGATTGGAAGAGTATAGAAACTAGAGAACGTCACAGCCCTACAGAATCCATGGAGTGGACAAGGAAGGAAACTAAAGAAAGTCAAAGGCCTACACATTACATGGACGTACAAACTGCAATGATTGCAAAGTCTACACCACATTATGAATCTACCAGTGAGTCTGCAGGTAAGACACAAGTCAGTGAAGAGCCAAAAGTCAAAGCTGTGTTTGAACCCTCTGGGATTACCACACTCTCTTCCTTGAAAAGAAATGAACGAGACGAGAAACAAGGGCCACAACCTAAATCTATTGAAGTTGTCTTGGAAAATTTTGGAACTATGAGAAACTCTTCCTTTATGAGTGATGAAACCACAAGTTCTACGGTTTATGAGGGTGAGAGATCATTATCTGACAGGGATGATGGAGCGATTTAGTGAGCAATGTATGATGAGGTTCACATCCTGAGAGCTCGAAAAATATGGGTTTAGTTAGAAGGAGGGCAAGGGCAAAGGGGGGTAATGGTTATGGAGAAAGAAGTAGAGACAAGGATAAGAAAAGTCATGATGATGATGATGATGATGATGATGATGATGATGATGATGGTGATAGCAGCGATGAAAGTCAGACAGTGTTTTTTTGGTTAGACAGTTGGGGGTTCTGGTGGCGCATAAAAGTTCTCTGCCATGCAAAGGAAGATCGACGTATCTACAAATTTCATGTTTTGTGAAAATCTATTGAGACTTTAGAAACCTTTAACTCCTTGTTGTTTATAGAAAAGAGTATCAAATCTAAAGTTTTGTTACAAGTGGATGTATAGAATGTTTGTGCCATAGTGATTTTTGTCATCATTGGCCAAATTTTGGCGCCAAAGCAGTTACATTGTTCCGCCAACGACTGTTGACTGTGCTCCCGAAAATGGGGACCAAGGCAAAGAGGTGTATTTAAACAACCTAATGCCTGTGGTTGATATATATTTTACTGAAATATCACTTTATACCTCAAGAAAACGTCATAGAAGTATTGAGAAATTGTGTATTTTATACCACAAGAAAACATAAAAATATTGAGAAATTGCAGTTTGCTGATCTGTAACATAAAAATATAACAAAAAGAAACAGCGTTTGATATACAAATACGTACTAACAGCGACAAAAAAACAACACATACACATGCACTGAGCATTAGGATTCAACACCAGATTCAATAACAAAACAACATTATTAAAGTAAAGGGAAATTTAATTGCACTTTCTTTTTAAAAGGAATACAAGATGTATGGTTTAATTTAAAATGGGCGAAATGAAGTCTGATTTTGAAAAATGTTAAAAACTAATGATCTTAAGACAAAAATATATTTCCTGTACCAGTCTTCTTAATCAGAGAAAGTGTTCATGATT
Organism: Elysia chlorotica; assembly: GCA_003991915.1. Lineage (NCBI taxonomy): Eukaryota > Metazoa > Mollusca > Gastropoda > Plakobranchidae > Elysia > Elysia chlorotica. The sequence goes on from RQTK01000387.1 coordinate 81,793, forward strand.
AAGTGCACCAGTCAAGATAGTGAGAAATGTTTAATACATCATGGTTGATTTGAAATATCAAGTTGCACTCACAAAAAAATTAACCAAGAACACATTATAAGAGTCTTTAGAAGAAAAAAAGTGTAATCATCACGTTATTGGGCAAAACCATGTGAGTTTTCAGTTGTGATTTATTACTTGAATTGAAAACAAAGGACTATGTGATCATTTACAATATCGATTAAAGTGATAAAAAGAACACGTACTTGAAGTGCATCGCAAATTTTGATGATTAGTTTTGACATTCGGTTCTGTCTTACACTTCATGACAATTCAAACATAATTATCAATGAGTTCCAGCGATGCATCATTTACTGGAAAACTCTCCCAAATAGCCTGCCTTGATCCCGGCATCATCGGACAGAGGACTTGGGTTAGGTCTGCTGTTTTCCTTGCAAGTATCCCTCTAGTCTCTGTGCGACACGCAGGCAATTCCGCAGACGAAAATGTCTTCTTTATGAACTCTCCCTCGGCAAAAGTCTCATCTGTTTGGTGCGTCTTTTTGAAGAAGACACTCCTTGATCCCCTGCAAAATTCTACTGCTTCAATCCGTTCTTTGTTATTGTGCGGTTTGAGCCATCGCACCATGCCAGGACAAGTTGGACACATTCGTGTTGATCACGCTACCTTCTGCGACGTATACTGCCATTTATGTTGCTTTGCCTTTCACAAAAGCCCTTTCGTGGATCTGCCTTTGCGGATAGAAATAAAATTGTTGGATACGTCAAAAGTCCAAGCTAAAAAATCATAGAAGTGTTGCAGCTACACTTTTATGCCTTTGTAAGATGCAGCGTGGTGAAAAATGCCTGTATGATCTATAAATTGGCAAAAATTAATGTAGATAGGTCGCATTGCCTTTGCGTGGCAGTACTGTAGGGTTGAATATAGATTCAAGATTGTTGAATAGAGGGAGGCAGGTAGGGACGGACGGACAGACACAGAGACAGACAGACTGTGTGTGTGTGTGTGTGTATCAATTGAGCTTTGCTTATGATTCTGTTATGACAACCAGTTCTGACAAACAATCCTTGTCTAAGTCTTCTTTATAAATTATAGTGGTACAACTGTATGCTAGTCCACTATTTGATGATAATTAGTCTTACAGTCTTATAATATATTCTACAGTACTGTTCCCAAAGTTTGACCTTTACATAATTTATATATTTGTACATACTAGCCAAAAATGTCATATTCCAACTTTACCGACCAATGCTAGTCCAACTATTTTAACTCAAAGTTGAATCCTATGTTTTTCTTATAATTACACCTGTGTAGGTGTTATTTAGAGACTTCGAACTGCACACTGACCAAAATTTAATATTTCAGACTTACCATGTTTTACTGGGCTAAAATCTTATAATTTGACCTATAACCATGAATATGTCTCAAGTCTTTTTTTTTAATACTCACAGCTGTGCTTATTAGACCAATATGTTATATTTTAGACTTGTACTTGGTTAAATTCTTATAATTAGACCTTCAATCATACAAATACATCATGTGTTATAATAAATTGTCCTAAGTCTTATATGTAAACATATATCTGTGCCAAAGACTAGATAGGCTAAGTAGCACCTCTGATATGAGAAACACAGCTCTGTGTTTGCAGTGAAACTTAATGTCTTCTTTTGTTTGGCATAATTAAAAAAAAAAAATGGCAAAATTCTGCGGGGACTGTTTTATTACTCTACCTGAACCCAGCCAGCAAACATGTGAGGATCTTATAGCTCTCATACAAATATTGCAAAAAAAATTGCAAGGGCATTAGGTAACTGATCTGTGCATGCTCGACCAAAATTTTGTATTATAGACTAACAGTAACAGTGTTGACCTTTCCAAAGTCTTTAGGCTTGTTGCCATGTGTTTGTCCAAAGCATTATACATAGACTCACAGCCAAAATAATGTACTGGTTCATAGTGAGATACTCTCAGCTACTGTAAAGTTGATGTCACTGGGGGGCTCATAGCCAAAGATCATTTAAAAATAACAGAGAGTCAAGATTGATAAACAATACAAGTGAATTTCAACTTTTAAGAGACATTGGAGTGTACTGTTCATAAACAGACTTACAGAATGATGTATATTATGTTAATACTCCCTATTTGTTATACATATAGTACATATAGTTGTATAAAATTCCTGGATTTTTACAAATATTCACTTATGGAGAGGTTTAAACAAATTTTTACTATTTTTTGTGTTTACACAGAATTTTGCATGTGGAATTTCACCTGTTGAAATGTTATCTATATTTATTTGCTAAGATCTTAAGCCTGTGTTTTATATGATACTTTGGTACCTATTGTAGTTTTCCTTTGATGTAACAATTTGCATAGTTTTCAGGCGTCTCACAGCCTAATTTAGACACAAACAGGCAAATTTCTTGCCCCTTCTGGTTGGGTTAATCTCATTATAATGTGACCATTTGAAAATGTCCTCTGCCATTTCTTTCCCTCCAGCCCACACACCAGATATGTAACTAACTGACCCTTACACCAGACCTGGTGTGTGTAAAATATTGATCAGAAATTGGTATTTTCATTGAGACAATTTTTTGGGTCCAAACTTTTTGATAGAACATCCTCTTTGCTTTAAAAATGTACCTATACGTATAAAACTATAATTATGCTATTTTCATATTTTGCTTTGTGCAATATCTTTTCTCTGCCCCTTTTTTTGCCATGGAGTTGCTTTAACTCATGTGAAGCTGCTTTGATTATAGTTATTGCTTAACAAAATTTGATTGGTGTAGATAAAATTTTGAGGACACTTGCTTGTTTAGTGTATAGCTTATGGTGTAGTTTCAATATTACATGCTCAGTGTTACTATTAATTTCTCCTATCTTTTGTATATGAGGCAACCAGAAGGAATCAGGTACAAGTTGCCGATATAAGTTTTAAGCTATAGCTCCCTAAACATAGCAAAACAGCACTAAGTTGACCTTTTTATTTCCAAGTAAAAAGAAATGTTTCTGGTTCAATAAATGATAGATATAATTTGTTTTCAACCTAAAGTGCATTATTTAATGCTTTCTAATACTCTATGCATAGATCAAACTCAAAAAGTCAAATTCCAACTCATGCCTGATTCCCCCTAGTTGCTTTACAAGACAGTGTTATTGAGACCCATGCTGCTTAAATTGTCTTCATGTCATTTTGTTTATCTTTCATTTTCTATAAATGATCGCCTGTCTTCCCTCATGCTTTAAATATAATAAACGAAAAAAAAAGAAGAAAAAAAGCGACCAACATAAACCTTCTCATTCCTGCCACCGTTTTTTTAGGTTACAAATATTTAGTCATACACTTTTTGTGTGGTTTAAAGGGCTTAATAAGCACGAAGTTCTGCACATAATTTTTTTTAGCGTGTTTCATATTATCAAGCAACCTGTGTTAAAGAAAATAAAGTTGATCAAATATAGAAAAACTTTCACCTTATTAACCATTTCAAGAACAGTACTAGATTTCTATATTGTTACTGTGCAGTGATTTTGGGATTGGTATTTTCACTTCTTTTTAGATTACACTGTCAGTAAAAAAAATGTTTTATTTTCATATTTCTCTCTCAAGATGGACAAAAGCTTCTAACGAGGTGAAACAAAAACCTATTTGCAAAATTTTTTTTAGATATTATTTTCACTGTTACAAAGATATATGGCTTGTATTTTAGCTCAAGTCTCTTTTATGTCATAATCTTAGCACACTCATGGTATTATATCTTTCACACCTTTGCGTCTTTCTCTTGACAAAAACTTAAAATTATAACAAGAGAAATACATGAAACCTCCCCCCCCAAAAAAACAACAACAACAAACAAACAACAAATAACTAACAAAACAAATAAAACAAACAAAGAGACGTTGAATTGAATCAATGTTTTGTTTTTACTTGAGTTAATTGCAAATGTCGAGGCTCTGCTGGAGGATTCAAACTTGTGAACAGAACCCCAAGGGCTACTAAACACTATTGTAATAGAGTAATAATCATATTGTACAGTCCCACTTTCAACCAGCACTAGTGGAAGAAACGTTTTACAATAATAGAAATGGTAATAATAGTAATAATATTATTAAAAAAATGGAGTCAGACAAAATTTAATTTACATTAAAAATCAAAATCAAATAGAAAAAAAATCAGTTGACACCTCAGTTGTAATAATGTTCTACCTCACTTTTAAGAAACTAAAGATTTAAGAGGTTTTTAAAAATGAGATAGAGCATTATACACATGCAGTAATCAAATGTCACATGTCGTGGAAGACTGTTGTTTGTCACTGTCGTCTGTTTTTACTTCACTTTTAGTAACTTTTAGGTTGTCGTTCACTCTTAAGTCATTTGTCACTTTTTTAAAAGCAGGAACAATAACATGTACATGTATCACTTCACCACTGAATGCTCTGAGTAACATTTCTTTTGACAAGTTTAGGGAAGAGAACAGGAATATCACCAAAAGTGTCTTGCTGAATTTGAAACTGCAATTATTTTACCAATCAAGATGAAATCTTTTTTGTTTGCTAAACAGCAGTTCTTCATATAGATCTTTTTTCTTTGCTAAGTCTAAAGGACAGTTTTCTAACATATGGCTTTTCAAGATGAAATCTTTTTTGTTTGCTAAACAGCAGTTCTTCATATAGATCTTTTTCTTTGCTAAGTCTAAAGGACAGTTTTCTAACATATGGCTTGAAGTTCGAACTTGCATGATGTTCTACAGTCATTACGTTAAATGTAGGCTATTATTATCACAATATCCCTTGTCATCTGTGCGATAGGCATCAACAAGAATTTGTTTGTAAAGCAAGGTCTCATACTTAGATTTTAAATCATTGTGATCTATGTTATACTTGTGATCAATGCTATAAGTATAAATCAATATTTTCATAACAAATAAAAAAAATTCCTTTATAAAAATTCATCAACAGCTAAGATCTTGTTGGACTCAATTAGCTGAGTTTAAGATGTGGGCCACAATACTTTTGTTTTAAGTATTCATTTGCCACAATACTTTTATTTTAAGTATTCATTTTATTCCACGTAGTTGTGAATATACACTATATTTTAATTTAGTTATTTAGTAAACAGATCGAGCCAAAATCAGAATATGTCATTATCACTAAAACCAGTCTTTTTAAATTTTTATCTTTCTCCCTTTTTTGTGTGTGGCTTGAAATCAAATTATAATTCATGAGGACTTAAAAGCATAAAATCCATTACACAATAATTAATATATTTCAACCATATACTATTTAAGTCCATGTTCAGTCCTATTTGAGGTAACCCTAATAACAAATTCATTCCGTCTTAACTAGGTAAAATTCAAATGTACAAAAAAAAACATTTGAATCAAACCAAAAACAAAAACATTTTGACCAAATTATTAAGAAAAGATTTATTGGCCAAATCTATTGAGGAAAAATTTCATCTGATCGGCCTGTTACAGTATATATGCCAATAGTTTGTATAATTAATTTTAACATACAGAAAGTCAAATCATAAGGAACATGCATTTAAAACAAATTTGCATACTAAAAAAAAAAAAAACAAGCATTATGTTTTTGGTAACATAGCCATCCAAAAAAATGAATATACAATCATTTCATTATTTCTTGGTAACAATAACACCAAAATCAGTCAATTAATTTGCCCAATCCATTGCCCTGTCTCAAATTGCCTTGCCAGAAAGCAACAAAAAACATAGTACATTTATCACACGTTAATACATCAGTCTCTTAACTTTTGCTTGTCAACCTGCACATAAAAAAACCCTAACAAAACAAATATGTACAACAATCTTTTCAATATGAAAAAAAAAAAACCCACAGACAATGTGTGTGTGTTTTTTTAAGTTTATCACCCCTTGTCCCTATGGCTTCGCAGTGGTCCCATAGGCCTGCTTGCCATCTTCATATTATCAGCCAGCAATCTAGAACCTTGTAGAACAACTTATCTCTACAACACAGGCATATATTCAAAACATTATTACAACAATATTAGTGCTGAATCTAAATTATGATCATATCTAGTTAATATTCAACTACTCAAGCCCCAAACCAAAATTAAAGTTATAGAGAGTCTAATCAAGATTTATTTGATATTAATACATGTTTGACAATTGCAGTGCTATCTATTAAAACCAAGGCTCTAAACAAGGGGAGGCAAATTATTTTCTTGATGGACATGATGTAATAAAAAAAAAAAAAAAATAATTGCTACATTGTGAATCTTGAGGCAAAATTAATTTACAAAAAAATTTAATTATGATTTCAATTAAGACATATTTGTTTTTTGATATTTGTTAACGTTTTGATATTGTTAATATTAAAAAAAAAAAGTAAAAAAAAAAGGTAGATAAAACAAAAACTGAGTAGAATATAATCAGAGGTCAATAAAAAGGAAACAAGGAAGCTAATATTTCATTCTACCTTTGGCTTATGTGCGGGGATTCAGCTAACTTTTGCACACATCTACAAAAAAAAGCAACTCAGCCCCAACAACATCCATTCTCGTTTTAGGTAGAAAAATTAAGTACCGTGCATTTTAGTAATTTATTTACTATTTAATTAATGACAGAGCGAGCCTTTGTGCATTGCAATTTCAGTTCATACCTCCACAAAACGGTAAAGGTCATGATTTACATTATTATATTCTTATTGAAGTACTTACACCCATAGATGAATAAACGTAGAATTCAAATTTTCACCGACCTAGTGCTCTATTTGTACCTACTCACGTGGATCAGTGATTCACTCTGTAGGTGAAAAATGCACTATTTTTACCTACAGGGGTAGGTCTATCACTTAGTGTAGGTGCAAATCACACCCCAACTTCGACAGGCATACACATTTTCCTTCTTTTTTTTTCCCATTCAAACATCTTGTCATCACATTACTTATGATGAGACTTCCAGAAAAAAAATGAACAAAAATAGTTCTCAGATTTACATATTTTGAAACAAAATTATATCCACATGCTTCATGCTACATATCTGCAAAGTACTTGATAATTTTTTTTTCACTAGACCATTATGTACATAGTTTTAATAATTATATATAAAAAATTTTTTTTTTCAAGGGCAGACTAAAGATTTAACAAATCAAATAAATATGTAACACCTCGAGATAAATAAATGATATTGATAGATAGACCTATAGCTCCATACAGTTTATTGTCACTTGACAAAAGAAATTACCTGCATTAAGGATTGAAAAATCCCTCTAAACAAAATACCAGTGTAAGCCTTACAAAAACCAAAAAATGAGTTAAAACTAAGACTCACATCATTGTTCATGTTCTAAAGTAAAGGTAAATTTTGTCCATTCTCTTTGACAGGGAGTTGAGAAACCAGGAACGAGAGATCTATCTTTCCGAGAAAAATAACAGGAGTCAAGTAATTAGAACTGATGTGAGAGCAGACTTAAGTTTAATAGCAAGTGATGTAGTCAGTAAAATAGTCAACTTCAAACCCTTTTTCGTCAAAAGCAATGAAATGCGGTTTACACTAGTGCATGTTTAGAGGGACGAAATGCCCATACAGCATAGAAAATTAAATTGCAAAAGACGACAGTTTTTGTTATGCTCCTACCTCAGCCAGACACCGTCCTAACCAGTAGGGTTCAAAACCGGACTGCAAAATCAATTAAATTTGGCTTACGCTGGTTTGTGCTTAGGGGGACAAAAATCAATGCCCATACGGTATAGACACCTCAGGACAGTTTTCAACAGGATAGCCCTAGTTACTAAGTTAGCTCCTTAAACTGGATATCAAGAGAGGAGTTAATACACCCAGAGATCAAGAGACGGAAAGCAGTTCTCTATGCATACAAAATTTCTGTAGGTCGCAGAGACAGCAGTTTGTATGTAGCACTCACAACACCTGAGACTTGGAATGATATGGGGAAAGATGTTACCATGACAACAGGACAGGAGGGCGGAAGGATGATTGTAGACTTGAAATGATGGAGGAATATTATTACCATGACAACAGGAGAGGGGGAAAGGATGTAAAAATATATATATATATATATCAACAGTACGTATGTCTTGGACTAGGAAAAGGATTACGCAGAAGCTAGCACAGTATCAATAGGGGGATAAACAATCATTTTGAGAACACTAGGAAAATCACAAGTCTTTGCGGACTGAATTACGAGGCTGAACCATCTTTCAGAAGAGGCGGTGGAACTGTTTAATATGTTGATGGGTTTTGATTAAGAATAGCATTATAGTATAATTTGTCTCATGATACATGTATGGTACACAAATCAGAAATCAGAGTGTTTGTAAAAAAAAAAATCAGAAGAAATAAACCCCCAGTCAAATCTACTTTTGTATGATAGATATTTTTCCCCAGCAGTTTACATTGTACATGGCAATGAAAGTGGAATTGGAAAATAAAGGGTTAATTTCATGTAAAGGACAATATTTGATAAATATAGGTAAAAATAATTTCAAAGAGAAAAATTGAAATCCATCAACTAGAATATTATCATAAAAATTAATATTCAAATTTATCACGAACATCTGGCATTTGTCAGTTTCTATGGCAACCAAATAGAGAGGAATGCAGAGACTTAAGAATAAAGAAAAAAAAAAAAAGTAAGATGGAATATACTCTGGCTGGCTGATCGCATAAAAAGCACTAAACAACATACACCTGTCCATACCATGTAATGATGCTATTGGAAACTTTCTCTTTGGCTATGCAGAACTACCCCTCAACACTAAACAGATTGGGAAAAAAAACAGAAAACATGGGTTTGGCTTTAATTCCTGTCACAGTTTTTTTCTATTTTGTGAAATGTGCTATGTCATTTTTAAAGTACTAAAAATTTACAGTAATTCAGGAATGAGATATAGATATAATATACAACTGAATTGACAAATCTCGAATATTGAGCTAGACAACTCGTAAGTATTTTTTCAAATTATTTATAACAAAGCGTAAGGCCCCACTATGGATATGACAGAGAGAAAGAGAAAAATTCAACAACTTTTATTATAGAGAAACATCTCACAACCACAGTAGTACTAGTAGAAATATTGCTTTTGAGGAGAAGACACAGTAGGGGCCTACAGCAGAAAAAACTCAAACTCATCAAGTCCTGAGACCCTTAGAAACCTGTGGTAACTTGTGAACCTCATAGAAACAACACTTAGAAACCTGTGGTAACTTGTGAACCTCAGGGAAACAACACTTAGAAACCTGTGGTAACTTGTGACCCTCGGGGAAACAACACTTAGAAACCTGTGGTAACTTGTGAACCTCAGGGAAACAACACTTAGAAACCTGTGGTAACTTGTGAACCTCAGGGAAACAACACTTAGAAACCTGTGGTAACTTGTGAACCTCAGGGAAACAACACTTAGAAACCTGTGGTAACTTGTGAACCTCAGGGAAACAACACTTAGAAACCTGTGGTAACTTGTGAACCTCAGGGAAACAACACTTAGAAACCTGTGGTAACTTGTGAACCTCAGGGAAACAACACTTAGAAACCTGTGGTAACTTGTGAACCTCAGGGAAACAACACTTAGAAACCTGTGGTAACTTGTGAACCTCAGGGAAACAACACTTAGAAACCTGTGGTAACTTGTGAACCTCAGGGAAACAACACTTAGAAACCTGTGGTAACTTGTGAACCTCAGGGAAACAACACTTAGAAACCTGTGGTAACTTGTGACCCTCGGGGAAACAACACTTAGAAACCTGTGGTAACTTGTGAACCTCATAGAAACAACACTTAGAAACCTGTGGTAACTTGTGAACCTCATAGAAACAACACTTAGAAACCTGTGGTAACTTGTGAACCTCATAGAAACAACACTTAGAAACCTGTGGTAACTTGTGAACCTCATAGAAACAACACTTAGAAACCTGTGGTAACTTGTGAACCTCATAGAAACAACACTTAGAAACTAATAATAATAATAACAATAATAATAATCATAATAATAATAATAGTAATAATAATAATATTAATACTTGATGAATAAAATTAAAAAAGAGAATATTTGACTTAAGAAAAAATCACTTCATTGGTAGGGAATGGACAAGAAAGGATGGAATAGAATAACATGAAATTAAGCAATAGAAAATTTAGTAGGAAATGGTTTTAGTTCTATGTGCCTCAATTTAGCTTTTTTCATTTGATTTCATCAGAGACCAATTTAACACATACACATAACACAACGACAATCAAGACTAGGGTAGAGAAAGTTCATCGTTACAACCAGTAATTTATGGATTGAGCTACAAAAATATACAGTACTTAAACTTAATAATAATAATAATAATAATAATAATAATAAAAATAATAATAATTTAAAAAAATGATAATAATTATTTATAAAGACTGTTTATCCGATCTAAAAATAAAGTGACAATTTAACCTTGCCAAGAATCATACAGAAGCAACTTACTCTGGAAAGAGGTACAGTAAAACTAAAAGATATAGTGATGTGGGAATCTCCTAGAAAGTTGAATTAAGTACAAGCTTGAGATTGTAAGCAACTTGCTCACTCAATGAAATCACAAAATAGAGCCCCTATGTTCGCTGAGATGTCAAAATAGAGCCATGACATTTGCTGAGAAGAAAAACAAAGAAGAAAAAAAAGCATAAACAAAAAAAAAAAAAAAAAAAAAAAATTACACTTTAAAAAAATTTGAGAAGAAATTCAATGACCAAGTTGGTATATCTTTAACACTGAAACTGTGAAAGATCAGAAAATAATTTGACATTATTTATAAAGTAAAAGATAATCTTTTTTCCCCAATAAACATTTCCCATTTAATCAACAACTCTAGTCTCTCTTGTGTAAATAGTTTGACTGTAAACATAAAATCTGAGGATAGACATAGAAAACTATAGACAGATATTATTTTTTGTATAAATATTTTAACATGCAAGGTACTAAATTAAATGTGGTTTCATAAACTTTTGGCATTGAAAGGATCAATATTGATGAAGAGTGGAAAATGGAGGTCTGACTGGAAAAGTTACAAAATGTTTCTCTTGAACAATATTTTACTTCAGTGATCAGTGTTCATTGTGATCAACTTACATATAAAGAAAGACAAAGAAATAGAAAAGTAACATTGACAGAGCATAGCATGAGAGTTGCATTAATGACAGTGTTTTGATCTTTGTGTGACTTGTGCATAAATTTATCAGACATACACTGGGAAAATAGAACCCTGAAATCCCAGCTGAACAAAACGTAGAACGTGAAGTCTGGAAATGTCTTCACAATCAACATCTCGGGTCATGGCCTGTGGCTAAATCATTTCTGCGTGCGCTCCAGTGAAGATAGAAATTGGTTGGTTGGGTTGGTTTAACGCCCAAGAGAAGCACTATATAGGCTATATTGTGGACGGGCCCAAGACGGACGTCTAACAATTTTATGTGCTGCCACGCACGAGACAGGGCGGGGATACCATGACTCCTGTCTCAGCCGGTCACATTAGAATGACACCAACCCAACCAGTAGGGAACGCAACAGCCAGGATTCGAACTCGACCTTTTGCGTCGAAAGCCGATGTTCTACCCCTGGACCACCGCGCCCCCGTGAAAATAGAATTCCCATCAAAAGCTCAAGTATTGCAAGTTACAGTGTTTTCTCATAGTGCGGTAATTTTTTCTCTATTATGAAGTATTATATTTAACTTACAGATAAACAATAGAAACTTTTCACTAAAAAAAGGGAAAAAAAAAAGCCCACCTGGTACGCTCATGTGATTATTCATTGCTGTCTTAAAGTATAAATATAAAAATATCATTTCTTAAGTTAGACTATTACATCTGTACAAATAATCTACATATATTGTGAACAGTTTATGGAATGAAAATTGAAATAAAAAAAAAAAGAAAAAGAAAGAAAAATTCACAAATGATAAAAAAAACAAAACAAAACACTTAAAAACAAAGCACCTGTATATTTCATAGTTACAGTTAAGACAATCTTTGATCATAGAGCATAATTTCGCCTGCGCAAACAAGCTCAATAATAGACATTTCACAGGTTGAAAAGGAAAACGAGGCCAATGCCACTCATTCTTGATCCAATCCCTCATCGGTTCCCGGACTGGACCCTACCCCGACCCTAGAGAGTTTCCGTCCAGGTTATTGTAGGACTCGAGTCATACGCATTATAGTGCTGAGCCTTTAAGTACGGTAGTCCAGTATTGTCCACTACATCACAGCTAAAGATCTGCTATGGCGATTAATAGTAATAATACATTCAAAGCTGGAAGTTTGACAATTAGACAATCATAATGAAGTATTAATAATATCAACAACCACCACAAATACAAACATTAATAATAAAAATAATAATAATAATAATAATAATAATAATAATAATAATAATAATAATAATAATAATAATAATAATAATTTAAAAAAATGATAATAATTATTTATAAAGACTGTTTATCCGATCTAAAAATAAAGTGACAATTTAACCTTGCCAAGAATCATACAGAAGCAACTTACTCTGGAAAGAGGTACAGTAAAACTAAAAGATATAGTGATGTGGGAATCTCCTAGAAAGTTGAATTAAGTACAAGCTTGAGATTGTAAGCAACTTGCTCACTCAAGGAAATCACAAAATAGACCGCCTATGTTCGCTGAGATGTCAAAACAGAGCCATTGCATTTGCTGAGGAGCAACTGACAAAAAAAAAAGTAGAAAAAAAGCATTAACAAAAAAAAAAAAAAAAAAAAAAATTCACTAAAAAAAAAAATATTCCAAAA
>RQTK01000387.1:105565-122332 GCA_003991915.1 Elysia chlorotica
ATATTAATGATAATAATGTTGGTAATAATACTGAAAAAATAATATTAATTATAATAATAAACAACAACAACGACAGCCTTTGTATATCTTTGTTAGTCGTTTTCTCCAACTAATAATTTGTATAGATAAATGCGTATAACTTTAGTGCTTTTTTTATCGTACTGAACTCAAATTTGAGTTACAGTTAGGTCTTTAAAAAAAAAAAAAATTTGCACAGAAATTTCCCTCAGTTCTTTTTTAAGAAAATTTTTTGTCCTTTTTCCAATATTTCTACAACTGTCATTTTTTTTCATGCAACTACTACACCACAAAATCTGCTCTATTTGGTTAATATACTAATCCCTCTATTACAAATTAGTATAGTTATTTCAAGCATATGCACACCAAGTTTCAGGTAATTCGGATCATAAAATAATACAAAAATCTTTAGGGAAAATAACTAAACAACGTTGAAAAATCCAAAATGGCGTCAAGATAATTACATTTTTCTCTCTCATTTTTTTAATATCTAATAGTTACCTAACACACATGTTTGAGGGATTAAGCTAAGACTTTGTTTTTCGAAAGAAAAAAAAATGTCTGTATGTATTTATGAGCAGATGCCGTTAACAACCTGACTAAGGCAAACAGGAAAATGTTTAAGATACTGGTCACAGTAAACCATTTTTTCTACCCATCAACACCTTTATAATAAATCATTCCCATCCTGTCTTGCATCAAATATATGTTTTTTTTTATGGACCATACAAAAACTCTTCGTGCATTAATTTAATGCTCATTTAGAAGGTCTATGGACAAAATATTGTGTAGCTGCCTTTTTAACCCTTTGCAGTTACAATAACATTTCTCTTAACCTGCAATCTGTTAGTTAATCAGCGTTCTCCGAGCCTTATTGCATAGGAGTGTGTCTGTTAGGTGTGTAATGGATTGAAAGAGTACACCATCGACAATGTATGGCGGTTTTTGAGAGGTTTACACTGAAATACTGAAAAATTAAAAAAATTATGACAATTTACCACTGGTTTTGGATACAATTTACCACTGGTTTTGGATAAAACACACTGACTATAAATGGCAATACATCCGGGACTGATATTGTTACACTGACACAGTAAAACAAAACATAAGCAACAGAGTATAAATTTAGGAATAGAACCAGTGATAATTGTTCAACTTAAAAAACAAACAAACAACAATAGCAACTAGTTACCAATGTTAAATAATACAGTTTGTGGCATCAATGCAATATGTTTTGTATGTGAACTGAACTGATCATAAAAGTAATCATAAACATAAGACACAGAAAAACAAATTTGTCCCTTTGAACATCGTATTCTTACAGTAACAATGGTCTACCTGCGCTAAACAATACATCTCTTTGAACATCATGACTTCACAATAACAATGGTCTATCTGCCTTCTCTACCTATATAGACATAGCACCTTGTTACTCTCAAGAACATGCCACACAAGGGCTAAAAATAAGCTAAAAATAACATTCAAAATTAATTTTGCCTTGTCCTATCTATCTTCTCTATGAAGAAGAAAAAATCATAAGAATTGAATGATTCCAACCAGAGTTTTTAACAGGGACAATTTAAGTTTGGTCGTATAATAATTTCTCTAGAAAAAGAACCAATTTACTTTAAACCTCTCTCTTTCAAAAGTGATTAAATATAAGTCAAAGAGGGTGAAACAAGAACAAGTTGATGATTAAGTTTTGAGCTAGAGCTCACTAAGAACTGAATTACTACTCTATATTGACCTCCTTAACTTTCAAATAAAAATAACTATCTCTGATTCAAGAAATGATGGAATTATACTTTTTTTTTAAACCACTTGAAGTGCATTTCATTCTTCTTATAACAAAAAAACCCAAAAAAACTCAAAAAGTTAAAAATGTGACTTGTGCCTAATTCACCTTGGTTGCTTCACAAAATGTGGTTTATGCCAGTAAGCATGTCTTCAGAGGGATGGTATACGTCCATGCATATATATACATACATCATACTAGCTAGACACAGACAACGTTCATCAGACAATGGTACTACTATTGGCAGGCTACGAACCAGTCAACAATGGGATTCATAATCATACATCATGTATCAGATAGACAGAAAGTAGGGGGGAGTGTGGTTGGTGTATATATATATATATCTATGTATATATAATATCTACCTAGCTCGGAGCTCACAGACATGGATGGCTTCACCCACTGCCACTTCTCTGGCAAGCCTGTGACTGTCATCGTCATTAGCAGCGTAACGAGACAGAGAGAAGAAGGTGTCGGAAAAAGCGGCAAGAGTTCTAAAATTTTAACCTTTTCCCATCACACGACACACACAATTTACTGTGCGCAATGATGTGCTCTTGTGCTAGCACCTCTTTGCATTAAAATGCACCTCTGCCATTTCAAAATAACCATTGTAAAGGATTTTACCTTTTATTAATCTTTAAAAAATCTCCAAAAATGTCCTCGAACAGGGAAATAGGCCTTGAACCATAACATGTGATAAGGTTAAATTCGACACAACTATGAAGACTTTTTTGAATTTATAGAAAACCAACAAAGCTGAGTGTTGAATACAGCTCACATTTTCCAACTATATGGCAGAACTTTGTTGGGAAAAAAAAAAAAAATGTGTTGGTATCAAGCACTACTTTGGTTTTACAAAAGCTGTGAAAGATCTGTCGAGGGAGGAGGGAATTTAGAAGCTTTTCGTTCAAGCAAGATGTGCCAAGACGAAGCGAGGAAGCCACAAACCTTCTCCATCCTTGAGTTTCTTGGCGTAGACCTTGAGAAGTTTCTTGAGCTTGCAAATCTGGTCCGACTGTTTGTCTATAGACTCCCGCAGGTCCTGGTAGCAGTCACAGATGGTGGGGGGAAGGAGGGGGGGGGGGATAGAGCGGAAAAAGAAGGCATGCAAGATTAGTCTAAAGCTGTGTATTGGTTGTCCGGATTAGTTTAGTACATGGTTTATACACTCGGTTTTATAGGGTATCGGTATATCAGTTCTGTGTTAGTTTGCATTTGACATTTAACATATGTATCTGTTTGAATGAGATTATATATATTAATCTTTATAGTTTTAGTAAAGTATATCTTGTTTATGTTAAGCTCCCCAGAATTACTAATGCACTCCAACAGCCATGCTAAGCCCCTCCCACCCCAATGGCAGACCTACCAGATTACTTGGGCTGAGTGGAGCATAAACACATAAGCCCCTCCCACCCCAACGGCAGATCTACCAGATAACCTGGGCTGAGTGGAGCATAAACACATAAGCCCCTCCCACCCCAATGGCAGATCTACCAGACAATCTGGGCTGAGTGGTGCACAAACACATAAGTCCCTCCCACAACCATGCTAAGCTCTCCTCCCAGCATACCAGATTCTCTGAGGTGAGTGATCTCATGCTGCTTCAGTTATGTTTAACTCCGCCCACATCACTAAAGCCCACCTACAATCTTGCTAATCCCCGCCCCCAACCTACCAGATCTCATACTGCATGGTGGCTTCCATCATTGCAATTCCCATCTTCATCAATGTTCAACCCCGCCCACATTATTAAGCCACACCCACTTACCATAGTTTCTGAGATCAGCCGCGTGATCCTGTGCTACCTGTTGGCCTCCATCATGTTTAATCCGGCCCACAACCACACTAAACCCCCCGCCCAAAGTACCAGATTCTACAAGGCCCGCCTTGTGATTTTGTGCTTCATTTTGGCCTCGATCATGTTAAACCCCTCCCACCTCACTAAATCCCTCCCACAAACATGTTATTGTTAAGCCTCGTGCACTAACCAGATTCTACAAGGCCCGCCTTGTGATTTTGTGCTGCATTTTGGCCTCGATCATGTTAAACCCCTCCCACATCACTAAACCCCTCCCACATCCTCGTGCACTTACCAGATTAGATTCTACAAGGTCAGCCTTGTGATTTTGTGCTGCATTTTGGCCTCCATCGTATTAAACCCCACCTACATTCCCACATCACTAAATCCCTCCCACAAACATGTTATTGTGAAGCCTCGTGCACTTACCAGATTAGATTCTACAAGGTCAGCCTTGTGATTTTGTGCTGCATTTTGGCCTCCATCGTATTAAACCCCACCTACATTCCCACATCACTAAATCCCTCCCACAAACATGTTATTGTGAAGCCTCGTGCACTTACCAGATTAGATTCTACAAGGTCAGCCTTGTGATTTTGTGCTGCATTTTGGCCTCCATCGTATTAAACCCCACCTACATTCCCACATCACTAAATCCCTCCCACAAACATGTTATTGTGAAGCCTCGTGCACTTACCAGATTAGATTCTACAAGGTCAGCCTTGTGATTTTGTGCTGCATTTTGGCCTCGATTATGTTTAACTCTGCTCAAAACCACACAAAGCCCCGCCCCCAAAGTACCAGATTCTACAAGATCAACATTGTGATTTTGTGTTGCATTTTGGTCTCGATCATGTTAAACCCCTCCCACATCACTAAACCCCTCCCACAAACAAGTTATTGTGAAGCCTCGTGTACTTACCCGATTAGATTCTACAAGGCCGGCCTTATGATTTTGTGCTGCATTTTGGCCTCGATCATGTTAAACCCCTCCCACATCACTAAACCCCTCCCACAAACAAGTTATTGTGAAGCCTCGTGTACTTACCCGATTAGATTCTACAAGGTCGGCCTTATGAGTTTGTGCTGCATTTTGGCCTCGATCATGTTAAACCCCTCCCACAAACGAGTTATTGTGAGGCCTCGTGTACTTACCCGATTAGATTCTACAAGGTCGGCCTTATAAATTTGTGCTGCATTTTGGCCTCGATCATATTAAACGACTCCCACATTCCCACATAACTAAACCCCTCCCACATCACTAAACCCCTCCCACAAACATGTTACTGTGAAGCCGCACCCACTAACCAGGTTCTCCGAGGTCATTAAACCCCTCCCACATCACTAAACCCCTCCCACATTACTAAACCCCTCCCACATCACTAAACCCCTCCCACATCACTAAACCCCTCCCACAAACATGTTATTGTGAAGCCTCGTGCACTAACCAGATTCTCCGAGGTCAGCCGCGTGATCTCGTGTTGCATCGTGGCCTCGATCCTCGCCTCGGGTCCCAGGCTCAGACTCTGAGGACGAGATAAACGTAAAGGTGAAGGTCACGGTCAAAGCGAATGGTAAAGGTGAAGGCGTGAAAGTGTGTAAGAATCAAAAACAAGATGTATACAGTAGTAGGGAAATGACAGTGGGGAAAAACAAAACATGTATGTATATATATATATATATATAACAACAACAACAAAAAAACTAAAAATATCAAACATTTATATGTATATCTCAGTCAATATCATGGTATTAACGTATAAAGAGTGCAGGCGAGATGTCTACAAATAATGCGTCCAGATCTAGATCCTAAACAGACCTTTCTATAGAGAGTATGGAAAAAATGTAAAAGCAAAACAGCAGAAACAAGTACCTGAGACACCACCAACCCTTGACACCCCCCCCGCCTTTTTACATGTCCCTATAGAGAAAGATTGCTAAACACAATGATTACATTTTTATCCAAAAAAAAGTTAAAATTAAAAAAGCATAAAGACAGTTTGTGTGTTGTTGTTTCTTTTTCTCTTTAAAATAAAACGACACCAATGTTTTGTAGCTGTAAATATTTTTAGAATAAAACTGCATCAAGTTTAAACTTCGTCTTTTCATAAAACTTGTCATTAGTATAACAGTTAAAAACGAGGAATGGCAAAAAATGTGTCAGAGATAAAAAAAAATATTAAATAACAATAACAGAGCCCTGAAATTCATATTGATGCATCCCTCAGTAGGTTAGTAAGCTTTGCATGCCACATGTTGGACATGCCACACGCTGACATGTCAACATGTTGGACATGTCACACGTTGTATTTAACATGTTGGAGAAGCCACACGTTGTTTAACCTTATACCAGTCTTGGGCATGCCATATGTTGGACATGTCACATGTTGGGGAAGCCACATGTTGTTTAACTTTATACCAGTCTTGGCGATGTCACACGCCGAATGTCAATATGTTGGACATGTGACATGTAGGACATACCACACGTTGTATTTAACATGTTGGAGAAGCCACAAGTTGTTTAACTTCATATCACTCTCGGACATGCCAAATGTTGGGACATGCCAAAGCCACACAATTGGATATGGCATAAATGTCATAACTGATGACGGGTGTGCAGCAGTATAGCATGCGAAATGGTGCGAAATGGTGCGCCATGTACGCCACATCGGACATTCCACAGGAGTTGGGTTTGCTGTGGTGTGAAATAGGTGGTACTGCTCGTCGTTTTGGGGGAATAAAAAAACATGATTGTGAAAGATAAGGAGAGGAGTGTGTGCGTCAGGAGGTTGGGAGAGGGGGGATGGGGGGGGGTGTCAGGCATCTTAAGAAGGTATGGGAGGGGCATCATGCCTGTGAGTGTGAGTGCTTGTGTGTAGGTAGGTAGAGGAAAATCATGCCACATGTTGGACATGCCACACGCTGTATGTCAATAATGTTGGACATGTGACACGTTGGACATACCACACATGATTTTTAACAGGTTGGAGAAGCCACAAGCTGTATTACTTTATATCACTCTTGGACATGCCACAAATTGAATGTCAGTATGTTGGACATGTGACACGTTGGACATACCACACATTGTATTTAACACGTTGGAGAAGCCACAAGCTGTATTACTTTATATCACTCTTGGACATGCCACATGTTGTATGTCCATATGTTGGACATGCCAAATTTTGTATTTAACATGGAGAGGCCACAATATGCTTAACTTCATACCAGTCTTGGATATGCCACATGTTGTATTTAACACGTTGGAAAGCCACACGCTGTATTACTTTATATATCACTCTTGGACATGCCACATGTTGTTTAACTTTATACCAGTCTTGTGCATGCCATATGTTGGACATGTCACACGTTGTATTTAACATGTTGGAGAAGCCACACGTTGTTTAACCTTATACCAGTCTTGGGCATGCCATATGTTGGACATGTCACACGTTGTATTTAACATGTTGGAGAAGCCACACGTTGTTTAACCTTATACCAGTCTTGGGCATGCCATATGTTGGACATGTCACACGTTGTATTTAACATGTTGGAGAAGCCACACGTTGTTTAACCTTATACCAGTCTTGGGCATGCCATATGTTGGACATGTCACACGTTGTATTTAAGATGTTGGGGAAGCAACAAGTCGTTTAACTTTATACCAGTCTTGGCGATGTCACACGCCGAATGTCAATATGTTGGACATGTGACATGTAGGACATACCACACGTTGTATTTAACATGTTGGAGAAGCCACACGTTGTTTAACCTTAGAGGGAGAGGCAGACAGACAGATATGAAGAGTCAGACATACATACAGAGTTACAGACACATAGTAAGAGATAGAGCGAGACAATCAAAGAGAACAGGACAAAGAGATGTGGAAAGCGAGGCAAGGAGTCAGTCAGAGAGATAAAGAGACAGCCATAGAAATAGAATGGCTGTGCTGTAGTATAGGATTTACGTGAAGGAATAGGCTACAATATGGGCTTTCATCACTCATGCCTGTGCAGTAGTTGTAGTTGAGTTGGTTTAACGTCCAACGTCCGCAATATATAGGCTATATTATAGATGGGCCCCAAGACTTACGTCTGACAATTTATATGTGCTGCCACTAACGAAACAGGACTCCTGAGAAGACTTCTGTCTCAGTCGGAGACATTAAACTGACACCGACCCAACCAGTAGGGGGCAAAATCGCCAGGGCTCGAACCACGGACCTTTTGCGTCGGAAGCTTATGTTCTACCTCTGGGCCATGCCCCCGCGCCCCCGGTAAAGCCTCAATGCCTGTGCAATTATAATACCTCATTTTGTTTGTACAAAATCAACAAATCATACAATCATAAAGCGCAATCATTGCCTATATCTTGACAAGCCCTTTGAGCCCAGGTCTAGCTTAGAGCTATACACTCTCTCACTTTCAGCATTATGTTTAATAATGTCAACAAATCATACAATCATAAAGCGCAATCATTGCCTATATCTTGACAAGCCTTAGGGCCCAGGTCTAGCTATACACTCTCTCACTCTCAGCATTATGATTAATGATGTAACAGCTTTCCTGGTGTTCAGCGAGCCATACACTGGATTAGGCGACTGCAAATTCAGTTGAATAAATGCAAGGCCGAAAAAAAGGAAAGAAAAAAAAACAAAAACAACAACAACAACATAGTGATTTAAAGATCTATGAAAATTATTAGGACATAGATCAGTCTGCAGCGGTGAGAGTTCGTGCCCATGGGTATATCATAATTGTAATCATAATATTATATGAGCAAGGCATGATTGGATAAACCAAGGAGAAACAAAAGAACGTGTGTTATAGTATTGATTGTGTCAATGGTTAGGGCTTTGTTGGTGAACGCGCCGATACCTACATTGGTTTGTTGTCGAAGCTGGAGAGAAAAATAATGTGAAGGGAATAAAATAAATGAATATATGGAACAGAACTATGATGCGAATAAGCATCAGTGGAACTACATGCCATCAGTATATCAGTATCCTCGCGCGTTCATTGTAAATTTGTCAAATAGACATTCAACTGATTTCAGTCTATAATTTTCTTAGTCGCGTTTGGACAAAAAGGTAAGTGTTTTAAAGAGATTAATAATAAAGTCCAGCCTACACTAACTAAACATTCAGAACAAAAATGTTGACTGGCGACTGTGCCAATTTGTTTCGCGATATGAATAACTTTTAAATTTTGTAGAACGGTTTATACTGCTGCTGCTGTTGCTGCTGCTGCTGCTGCTGCTGCTGCTGCTGCTGCTGCTGCTGCTGCTGCTGCTGCTGCTACTACTACTACTACTACTACTACTACTACTACTACCACAACAACTACTAAAACTACTATTACAGAATCAAATATTTTTTCAATAATAATGCAGGGTTTGGAACTAGTCACAAGTTAAGTACCGGTTTAAAAGGCCATTTTAATATAGAATCTATTAGATCCAAGAAGGCAAAACTGACTGATAACCATACTATGACAAAAAAGCAAACATATCTATAAGTGTAAGAACTAGATTAATCGTTGAAGGTGGCTTTAATACATGACATTGTAAATAGATGTACTTATAACAAAAGGAGTCGAGATGGTACATGGTGCAAGAGGTAGGACATTGGGCACTAATAGGAATATACCCGGTTCGAGGACGACATAGGGCAACATTTATTACACAACCACCAAATCAGTAAGTTGGTTATACATTTTTACATGCAACGTACTAGGTGATCTTAGCACAATAGTACCGCCACCAATACACGATCACCCCTACAGTTTGACTTCGGAGACACAGCTCTACTCATCGTGTAATCTAGGCTGACCAATCAGCGAGTTCCGCGTACAGTTTAGACCTGGTTCATGACTTTGTACCATGATGCCTATCGCGTTGTCTAGCCTGACCAATGAAATACGGTTACATGTAGTTTACACGTAGTAGTAGTTGATTTGGTTCAACGTCCAACATCAGCACTATAAAGTCTATATTGTGGACGGATCCCAAGACTGACGTCTGACATTTTTATGAGCTACCACACACAGGACAGGGCGGGGACATCGACCCCAAACAGTAGGGGGCGAGATCGCCAGGGCTCGAAACAGGGACCTTTTGCGTCGGAAGCCGATGCTCTACCCCAGGGCCACCGTTATAGGTAGTAGTAAGTACATGTCTGACTAATGACCTTTTTAACCACCATCACTTGATCTACACTGACTAATGAGCGATCGGAAAAATACCACTATATCTATCACGTGATCTACACTGACCAATGAGAGATCGGGGGAATACCACTATACCTATCACGTGATCTACACTGACCAATGAGCGATCGGGGAAATACCACTATACCTATCACGTGATCTAGACTGACCAATGAGCGAGCTCCGTGTACTGACCTGACTGATGACCTTCTGCTGCCGCTCGTTGTCCTTTCTCAGCTCGCCAAGGTCGCCCGCCCATTGCTTCTCTTTGCGTTTGAGTTCCTTCTCAGTTTTCTCCAGCTGCGTCTGAAGCAGTCTGTGAATGGGGGAAGAGGGGGGGGGGAGAGATATATGTGAATGGACGCTAAAGGAACAAGTGCATATATATGTAATTATGTCATAAGCTTCGCTATTGATCTCTCAGGCTGGGTCTCAACTAGTCTGTGGACTTGGAGGTTTGGGGGGAGGGATGTACGCTATGGGCGTGGGCGGACAGTGCGTCTGATATGGAACATGTATGGCTGCGAAAGAAAAACGTCATTCATATAAAATATTACAACCATTTATATTGGGACCATTAAAAACAAAAATAAAAGAGAAATAAAAAAACGAACGAAAAAAAACCCACATCGAAATTAGAAAAAAAAAAACATAACATAAACAAACCCAAAGAAAACACCACAAAATATAGTAATTGATAAAAACTTCTACAGAGGCAAAAACACATGAGCAAGAAAAAAACAAACAAATAAACATAAAAACAAACAACAACAACAGCAACAACAACAACAACAACAACAACAACAACAACAAGGACAGCAATAACAACAACATTAAAAAAACAATAACAACAACAGCAACAACAACAACAACAACAACAACAACAACAACAACAACAACAAAAAATCCACTCGACTCAAAAGCTAACAAGGCACCTGGCGTGTCTCTAAGTAGATGTACAAAACAACAAGTACATTGTATTCCCAACCCAAACAGCGGAGAAATCCGAACATTCCAGGCGAGACAGGGACCAGTCCCGACAGCCGGTACACACCTGGTCACACTCACACTGGGCGCCTTGCGATGACGGCGCCCAAAGCGGAAACAAAAACGGCAGGTTCGAAAAAACGTGTCATATATAGGCGTCAACTTTATGGCTATACTATAGACTAATTGAGACAATGAGCGAACAGCTTACACCCTCCCCCCCCTTTTCCGCCCCAAAATTGATCCGAATGTAGGTAATAATAATTGATCCGAATGTAGGTAATAGTTGATCCGAATGTAGGTAATAATTGATCCGAATGTTGGTAATAATTGATCCGAATGTTGGTAATAATTGATCCGAATGTAGGTACTGTTTATAACCCGATGCCTAATGGGTGTGATTAGGTTATAAGTTATCTTCGCATGAAACGCGAAGTCTGTAGTAATTAAGGGGGCCTTTAAAGAGAAACGATAAAACAACTACTGTCGTCTTTGGTAAAGCTAATAAGTACTTTTCAAAGACATCCAAGATGTGCTGACATATATTACATTAACAATCTAGGTACATGTATATGAAAAACCCCTGCCTAATTTAAATTAGAGTTACACGAATAGTTAGTCCCAGAGTACAAAATAATGGAATTTGTTCCGAGTATCTTTAAGCCCGGCTTTGCAAACACTTCCCCAAGTCCGATATCACCGTATGGACCAGACCACTAAGCCCGTAATCGTGTGTAAGACCCTGACAGTTACCGGTGACAAACAGTCCCGTCGGTTCGCGGAAACACTCGGGCTAAATAAATTAGCGAAGGCTACGGCGGCGTCGAGATAAGGGATGGTTGTAGATCCTCTAGTTGGATGAGAGAGAGAGAGAGAGAGAGAGAGAGAGAGAGAGAGAGAGAGAAGAGAGAGAGAAAGTGAGAGAGAGAGAGAGAGAGAGAGAGAGAGAGAGAGAGAGAGAGAGAGAGAGAGAGAGAGTAAAATCTTACAAGGCCCCTGACTTGTCTCTAAATACACTAAAACAACTATTCCCAACCCAAACAACGCAGAGATCCGAACATTCCAGGCAAACCAGGGACCAATTCCGACAGCCGGTACACACCTGGTCACACTCACACTGGACGCCTTGCGATGACGGCGCCCAAAGCGGAAACAAAGACGGCGGTGAGGCAAAGTCGTAATTGACCCTATAACGTACACAGGTAATATTTAAAACCCGCTGCGTAATGGGTGTGATTAATGTCATAAGTTATCATCGCATGAAACGCGAAACGTGTAGCTGTGTTGTTGTTGAGTTGGTTTAACGTTCAACATCAGCACTATATAGGCTATGATGTGGACGGGCCTCAAGACTGGCGTCTGACAATTCTATGTGCTGCCACACACGAGACAGGGCGGGGCTACCATGACACCGACCCAACCATTAGGGAGCGAAATCGCCAGAACTCGAACCCGAATCTTTTGCGTCGGAAGCCGATGTTCTGCCCCAGGGCCACCGCGCCCTCCTCCTAAAGAGAAACGTTAAAACAACTCCTGGCGTCTTTGGTAAAGCTAATAATTACTTTTCAAAGACACCCAAGATGTGCTGACATAATTATATTACATTAACAAACTAGGTACATGTATATAAAACCCCCTGCCTATTTTAAATTGGGAAAACACAAATAGTTACCCCCAGAGTACAAAATGTGGAGTTTGTTACGAGTATCTTTAAGCCCGGCTTTGGAAACACTTTCCCCAAGTCCGATATCACCGTATAGACCACTAAGCCTGTAATCGTGTGTAAGACCCTGACAGTTACCGGTAACAAACAGTCCCGTCGGTTCGCGGAAACACTCGGGCTAAATAAATTAGCGTAGCGGAGGCTTCGGCGGCGTCTAGATAAGGGATGGCTGTAGATCCTTTGGTTGGATGAGAGAGAGAGAGAGAGAGAGAGAGAGAGAGACAGACAGACAGACAGAGAGACAGAGACAGAGAGCGAGAGAGAGCACCATCCAACAACAACACACACAGACAGGCCTACCCAATCTTGAACAGGTAGTCGTTTCGGGAAAACCCGCAGTTCTTACACATCCCGGCCGTGGCGTCCAGCCCTCTCTGGTGGAACATCTGGAACGCGTCACTGGGAATTCCCGCTGCTCCAGGTGCTCCAGGGATACCGCCGCTATTGTTCACTGCTGCCGGGATGTTGGGCATACTGTTACGCCGAGACATCCGATTGGTCGAGCCCGCGAAAAATTCCGACCCAGAATCCCCTGCCCCCAGTCCCACGTGACTTCCGGGAGGGTCATCAGAGTTCAAGGTCTCCGGGTCGGGTCGAAAGAGGTTGTCCAGGCTGGCCGAGAGGGAGCGGGGTCGAGTCCCGAACGGGGTCTCTACGGAAGGGTACGGGCCCGTGTGTGTTGGGGGCAGATGGGTTGGAGAGGACACCCTCAACTGTTGGTGCCAGGGTTCGGATCTATCAATATCAAAGTGATTGCTGGGGATATTGTTGTTGTTGTTGTTGTTGCTGCTGTTGTTGTTGTTGGTGGTGGTGGTGGTTTTATGTGTACCGCTTTGACGCAGACCACCATCGAAAGCCCGTCTCAGCTTGGGGGAGCTTTGGGACTCGGGAGGCCCATCAAACTCAAAGTCTTCGACGTTTTGGGCGTGCGTTTGTTGTTGTAGTTCGTGCCCGTGGTGAGAATGTCGATGGTGGGGATGATGTTTTGGGTGTTGTTGTTGTTGTTGTTGTTGTTGGTGGAGGTGTGAGTTAGGGTTCGATGAAGATGTTGATGCTGAAGGCAATGCGGGCTGTGAGGAGGATGTTTGCTGGAACTGGTGATGATGATGGTGGTGGTGGTTGTTGTTGTTGTTGTAGTAGCGATGATGATCCTCCTGCTGTAGTGATAACTCCGTCTCAGAGTTGTTGCCGTCGTGGATGAAATACTTGGACAGGCCAGGGAGCCCCGCGCTCCGCATCGGCAAGGTGGCCGGGGGATAGTCCACCCGATTATCACTCGCGGGGTACAAGTTTGAACCGCCCGCAAAGCCAATCCCCGCCGCTGCGGAGAAGTGCATCTTCGCGACGTTGTTGTTGATCTCCTCTCGAAAATTTCTGGGTGGGGACTCGACCTCTTCGTCATCGTCCTCCCCCTCATCGTTATAATCCTGAGGTCTACCAACTCGGCCCTCGCCCTCGCCCTCCTCCTCCTCAGCATCCATACTCCCGTGCTGGAAACTGGAGGAGTGACGCAGCCATGACTCCGCCTTCCTCACGCTCTGACTCTTCCTAGTCCTCTTCTTCCCTCCTCCTACTCCCCCTACTCCTCCTCCTCCTCTTCCCCCACGTTTCGGCGTCCGTGTGGAGTCAGGCCCACCAACGCCATTCCCCGATGATTCCTGCGACGTTGGCTTCGAACCACGAGACTGAGTCCCTTCTTGGTTTCCCACACCTTGCGCCTCTCTAGGCGTGCGGTTATCTTGACTACCACCGCTGTTGCTAAGCGTCGCGTCGTCGTCATCATCATCACCATTATCATCATCATCATCATCATCATCCTCAACCTCACTATCGCCCATCATACCGGAAGTAAAGTCTAACATGTACGGGTTATTCCCCCTGCCTTGACTTTTGCCCCCGCCCAGAAGCAGGGAGAGATCCACGCCTCCTCCCTCCTCACCCTCTCCTCCTCCTCCTCCTACGGGGTAATCAAAGTCAATATCCTCGTCTCTGAAGTCGTTCATGTAATCCTCGTCCTCCTCGTCGTCTCGGGCCAAGAAACTGGCAAAGTCGTCCGCCTCGATGATGGTGCGCCTGCTCTCAATGCTGTCGTGGGAGCGGTTGTGCGCGCTAACCTCCTCACCCTCTTCCTCCTCCACCTCCTCATCCTCCTCCTCTCTGTCCTCCAACTGCTCTGGGCCTGGGTTTTCAAGATTCCCGCTATCCTCCTCCTCCCTCTCTTGGTACTGGAGCTGCTCAACATCCGGGACTTCCCGATGTCGGTTATTATCGTCCGTGGATCTATATTTAGCTTGGGGATTCCCCTTAGCGTTCGGAGCGCCGTTTCCGACAGACCCCGGCTCGATCCCGCTGTCTTCTTCACCCTCAACACCAACACCAACACTGTTGTTGTCGACGTCGCGGTGGTTGCCATGGTTACCGACGCCATCAAAATCGACACCATCACTAGTGCCGCTGCTGTTTTCAAGGCGGCTGCCATGGTTACCGGCACCGTTGCTGGCGCTCATCATCCTTCCAGAGTCAGGGTAGGGTAGCCCGTGGCTCTGCGCCGAGACTGATGACGGTGGTGGTGGTGGTGACACCGGTAGCGCGCTCGCCTCCTACCACTACCTCTACTACGGGTCAAATCACTTCACGACCATCAGCTTATCGTGACAGAAGTCCCCTCTTTGTCAGAACAGAGGCTCGGGGCGAGATATACAGGGGACCACCATGGTGGTGGAGGGCATCAGAGAACGTCCGTGGAAACAAGGGCTAGGATAATTGAGTACAGTCCAGGTTGCCGATATATATGTAGAATAATGTCTCAGAATTACAAGGCTTAGCGTATCAGTGACCGTGTGTCGAAACAAGGGCTAGGATAATTGAGTACAGCCCAGGTTGCCAATATATATGTAGAATAATGTCTCAGGCTTACAAGGCTTAGCGTGGAGGCGAAGCCTTACCTTATCACAAGTACGTGTATGTGCTTCTTAATGCTCGTGTTGCACTACTGTAGTTGAAGTTCGCATTCAAAGTATTCAAAGTCTTTCACCGGTACAGTGCGTATACCTTGTTTCGTTTGCCCTCTGCATGCCCTTGCAATACCACACGTACAACCTAATGTTTGTATATGTAGTTCGCGTTCAGGGTCGATCACAATAACAGACCAGTCGCCTTGCCGCTTTGCATTCATATATATACATGAGTCTAGCCGTGCAAAAGGACTGGTACTACCTAACTTAATAGTTGTATGTACTACTGTACTTGCAGTTTTCCTCCAGGGTCAGCCATCAGTACATACAGTGTGATCACTTTACAGCAGGCACTTATTTGAGTGGGGTCAAAATCACAGCGACTGAAAGCACCTTTTCAAGTACATGTACCTTAAAAAATAATCACCTATTGTTCTTAAAAGTACTTGGCGACTTCTAAAATCAGTACACAAAAAATTAATTAATATACATCGTATTATATTTTATTAAAATTTATCAAGCCGTATATCTATATTATACCTAATTATCGGAAAATTGCTGGTTTACTATTCAAACGTTCTTGTAATTTATCTAATTCATGAAAATATTCTTCATTTTCATATCTCAATTTAAATCACACAATTGGGAACATCATAGATCCTTTGCACACATAGGACACTACGTTTTTTCCTTTACAATGGAATGCACCACACACCAGAGAACAGCACTGTAGAATGTCTAGGTTATATATATGTAACTAAGCGAATGCCCAATGCATGTGGTAGGTATGACGCCATACACATAGCATCACAGAGCACACACCAGCATCAGTTGATTTGGGTTGCTTTACTTTCAACGTCAGAACTATATAGGCTATATTGCGAACGGGCCCCACGACTGACGTCTAACAAAATATGTGCCGCAACACACGAGGCAGGGCGAAGAAACTAACAGCACCACTAGACTTGACGAATTGACAGATAATTGCCCCTAGATACATGTAGATCTATTCCTAGCAAAGGTAGAACATTAGAAAGAATGCACAATGCATTTTTTTTTTAGGTATGTCGTATTACAACGGACACCACAGAGCACCAAACAGCACCGCACGACTTGGTAAAATGGTTTTAGCTTCTAAAATACTTTAGTGAAGGGAAAAGTCCGGTAGACTCACGGACACTTTGCAGAGTCACATTGCGGAAATTAACTGATAGAATCGTCTTAAAAAAATAAAATATCTCAAAACATATCAACGAGCGATCAGAACAGCCCCCCCCCCCAAT
>RQTK01000387.1:132530-152942 GCA_003991915.1 Elysia chlorotica
GATAGATAGATAGATAGATAGATAGATAGATAGATAGATAGATAGATAGATAGATAGATAGATAGATAGATAGATACATAGATAGATAGATAGATAGACAGATAGGGACAGACAAAAAGAACGAGACAGCTAAACAGTAAAAGTAAACGAAGACATCCTACAATAATATTGTCTGTCTGTCTGTCTCCAGCCCCAGGGCTCGAACCATAGACCCCCTACGTCGAATACCGGTGTTCTACCTCAAGGCTACCGCAACCCCCTCTCGGAACGGTAAACGACGAACCAAATGACAAGCGATCTGTTATCCACACTGTACTAGATCTAACTGGATACACAGAGAGAGAGAGAGGGGGGAGAGAGAGAGGGAGAGAGAGGGAGAGAGAGAGAGAGGAGAGAGAGAGCGAGAGTTAGATAAAAAGAAAGCAGGTTTGGAGAGTGCGGGAGAAAGACGGGAGATGAAGATAGAGAAAGGCAGTAAAACTAAAACAGTGCACAAAGAATCCTACAACCATAATAATATATTCGTCAGTCTCCATCTATTCGTCTCTCTGTCTATTCCTCCTCCATCTCCAACCCCCTGTCTCTAGCTACACTCCCAAGTCTTTCTCGGCAATGTAAATGATGAGAAACAAAGACAAGAGATCAGTCATGCACGACGTTCTAACTGGATACATACATAATTATAGAGCTCTGGGTCTGTTCCCCTTCAGGTTTAAAACTAAAGCAGCGCGAGGAGTAAAAGAAACAACGACAAGAAGAAGAAGAAGAAGAAATGTGCTGCCACACACGAGACAGGGCGGGGATACCATGACTCCAGTCTCAGCCGATCACATAACACTGACACCGACCTAACCAGTAGGGAACGCAACAGCCAGGATTCGAACTCGTGACCTTTTGCGTCGGAAGCCGATGTTCTACCCCTGGACCACCGCGCTCCCCAAGAAGAAGAAGAAGAAGAAGAAGAAGAACAGCAGCAACAACAATAACAACAACAATGAAAACAACAACAACAACACCAACAACCACAACAACACCAGCAGTGACAACAACAGAGAGAAGACCAACAGCAACGCCAATCACACAGGCTGTTATAAAATGAATCCTGAAAAACAGCAAACTGTAAAGTCTACGTTAAATATAACCGGACTTGAACGCGAAAAAAAATCTGGCACGGACCGACATATCTTGTTTGCCTGCGAATTTTCGAAGCAGAGTTGCCAGCAAGGCTAAGCCACCCTGGCAAATTCCAAAAAATGCCAAGACCAAACAGTGGGCCGAAAAAAATACACCGAGGCCGCTCTGAAGTGCAAAGCTGCAAGCCAAAACCTGCGAGGTTTTCTACTGGTACACAACGTTACACAAAATAAATGTCATGTACATGTATGTATTGACATTTTCAGCCCAAAGTACACATGTACAATCACAATACTGGGAGAGCACCTATTGATTATCACACACACACACAGACACTCAGTCTCTGTCTGTCCGCCTGTTTGTTTGTCTGTCTCTCACTCTTTGTCTGTGTGTGAGTGTCTCTCTCCCTCTTTCTGTCTCTGTTTTTTCTGTCTGTATTTCTCTCTCTCTCTTTCTGTTTCTGTTCTTTCTGTCTGTCTCTCTCTCTCTCTCTCTCTCTCTCTCTCTCTTTCTGTTCTTTCTGTCTGTATTTCTCTATCTCTCTCTCACTCTCTCTCTCTCTCTCTCTCTCTCTCTCTCTTTCTCTCCCTCTCTCTTTAACCCTCCACGCCTCAGGGAGAGGGCTACCGATAAAGGCTAATGAGGAAACCAGTATGTGATATGCGTGAGATTATAAATCACTAACCACGAGAAAAAAAGACAAAACATCTTCAAGACAGACGGTTCAAAGTCTAACTAAGAACGGGTGGGTTATTATTGGTACAGATAACATAAAAGTCAAACAAAACGGCGTCGATAGAAACGTGATAAACATTCAAAAATCCTATCCCGACACCCCTTTCCCCCCACAAAACTTAAAATCGACGTCCTTGTTGGACAACAACAGTACAGCATCAATATCAACAGCAACGACAACAACAACAACAACAACAACAACAACAACAACAACAACAACAACAACAACAACAACAACAACAACAACAACACTAACGACATAACAACGAAGTAAACAATGGCAGCAACAAGAAACAAGGAATACAACAAAAGCAAAACTGACAAAAGCAACACCAACAATAGTAACAACAATAGTAACAAAAAACAAATACAACAAACACCGCCAAGCATCCTTACCTGTTAAAATTTTCTGCGTCATGCAGGCCAGCTCTTGTTCGTTGGCCTCGTACACCAACAACAACAACAACAACAACAACAACAACAACAACAACAACAACAAATGCAACAACAACAACAACAACAACAACAACAACAACAACAACAAATGCAACAAAAACAGCGGCAAAAACAGCTTTAGATCTAGAGTATCTATCCCCCCTCCCTCTCTCCCCCCTTACCTGTTGAGATCCTTCTGCGTCTTGTAGGCGAGCTCCAGTTCGTTGTCCTCGTTCACCAAGTTATCATGGGCGCTATACAGCAGCAACAACAACAACAACGACAAATGCAACACAAACAGCCTTAGTTCTAGAGTATCTATCACCCCTCCCTCTTTCCCCCCTTACCTGTTGAGATCCTTCTGCGTCTTGTAGGCCAACTCCAGTTCGTTGTCCTCGTTCACCAAGTTATCATGGCCGCTATACAGCAACAACAACAACAACAACAACAACAACAAATACAACAAAACAGCATCAAAAACAGCTTTAGTTCTAGAGTATCTATCACCCCTCCCTCCCTCCCCCCCTTACCTGTTGAGATCCTTCTGCGTCTTGTAGGCCAACTCCAGTTCGTTGTCCTCGTTCACCAAGTTATCATGGCCGCCGTAGGATTCCCGCGCGATGCTGTGTGACGTAATCGTGCGCTCCGCCAACATGGCCTTCAGGTGCAGACACTCTTCGCGACGTCTCTCAAGCTCGTCGGTCATAGCCTCGAACTGGGCTGCGAGTACAAATGGCGGGGAGAGAGAGGAGGAGCGTCGGGAGAGAAAGGGTTAATGTTGGGTTGTGGTTTTATGCATTATGTGTTTAGCCGGTGGTGAAATAGTGGTAGATAATGAACTAATAGTTTACTTATGTGAAGGTTGGTTCAGTAAAACTAGGGGTAGTTGGGTGTGTATGGGTGATCTTTGACTTATGTCTATAACTTGGAAGCGATGGCCATTATACAGAGAGAGAGAGAGAGAGAGAGAGAGAGAGAGAGAGAGAGAGAGAGATAGGCCACTGGGTGTTCTAAGAACAGTATTAAGAGATGGGGTAATACTGCCATTTGCTGGGTGGGGGTGAGTGAGTGAGTTTGTTTTACGGTAAAGGATTGCAGCATGGGTGGGATAAAAGCATTTGAGGGGGTCCCCTCTTGCTTGTTTGTTTGGTTGTTTGCATTTTGTTTGATATTTACGATCTACTTAGGCGTGTAATTAGACTAAGGTCTCCATTTGCAGCGAGGCTTCCCAACAACAATAGACAGATTTAGTAAGGAAATGTTGAAAGATATAATTTATTTTGACTAACAGGATGACACACGCCGGGTGGCCGTGTAAAGGAGTGACACAGTAAGAAAGATATGAAAAAAAAAGGAGAATAAGATAGAAGAAAGGAAGGAAGAAATGAAAGAGTAAAAAATTAAAAAGAAAACAGATGCATTGCACATGGCGCTGATACAAGCAATGGAGCGAAAAAATGAAAAGAAGGGGGGAAAGGGAGGGGGGGGGGACACACAGATAGCTAAGTCGATGGTAAGTGCTCTGGACAGACGAGCGTGGAATCCGAGGTTCGAGTCCAGTCAAACACAAACAAACACCAAAAAAGACCAAATTATAGCGTCAGATAGGTTGAATAATGTCCTTTCTCAAATTATGTAAATTAATACTAAAGATTAAAAGTAATTTAGGGTTAAAATGCACAAACAAGGCGTAGCTTACGTCTCGTCATAAGAATATGACCATGAGAATAAGAAGGCTTACAGCGAGACGTAAGCTACGTCATGTTTATGCATTCTACCATAATTATGAACAATATATGGTGTTATAAGACTGAGGTGACGAGAGATTAAATTATAGTGACGGAAAATGGGTGCACAAAATACACTGCCATTTGCTGGGTGGGTGGGCTTGCAGCATGGATGGGTGGGATAAAAGCATTTGAGGGGGTCATCTCTTGCATGTGTGTTTGGTTGTTTGTATTTGGTTTGATCTTTACAAACTACATATAATTAGACTAAGGTCTCCATTTTTAATTGTAGCGAGGCTTCCCAACATCATTAGTTTTAGTAAGGAAATGTTGAAAGACATAATATATTTCGACAACTTGGCGAGTTTTTTTGCGTGGCCTAAGCCTGTTTCTAGGACTTGGGAAGCAATGAACAGATAGGTACGGAGGAGGGAGAGAGGGAAAGAGGGAAAAGGGAGAGAGAGAGAGAGAGAGAGAGAGAGAGAGAGAGAGAGGGAGGGAGAGACAGAGAGGGAGAGAGAGAGAGGGGCACACTGGTTAACTGCTTAAATTAGGGTTACAATGCACAAACATGACGTAGCTTACGTCTCGTCGTAACAGTATAAGAATAAGAAGGCCTACGACGAGACGTAAGCTAGGTCATGTTTGTGAATTCTACCCTAAGCCATTAGGGATTTGTGCCTCTGACTTGGGAAGCCTTAGTAGATATGTGCAAAGGAGGGAAAGGGAGGGGCAGAGGGAGGAGGGAAAGGGAGGGGGAGAGGGAGGGGTGAATCAAGATGGCGTCTCACCATAGAAACCATTCATCTGCTTGTCGAAATGATCCGAAGAGTCTGTGAGGGAAAGAAACCGTCATAACGACGGAGAGGAGGAAAAGGAGGAGGAGGAGGAGGAGGAGTTGGAGGAATAAAAGGAGGATAGAGAGAAAGAGAAAGAGGAAGTAC
Source organism: Elysia chlorotica (assembly GCA_003991915.1). Classification (NCBI taxonomy): domain Eukaryota; kingdom Metazoa; phylum Mollusca; class Gastropoda; family Plakobranchidae; genus Elysia; species Elysia chlorotica. Next base: position 137,506 of record RQTK01000387.1, read on the forward strand.
GAGAAGACAGCGACGGAGGAAACGAGAGGAGTGAGGGAAAGAAGAGGATAGCACACGCCAGTGAGGCAGTGTGAAAGAGTGAGACAGTAAACGGAAAGGTATAAATAGAGGAGAAGATAAGATGGATAGAACGAAGGAGGGAGAAAAAAATAGAAAACAGATATCAGAGTTATTATTGTGAGTGAATTTGTGGGTGGTCGAGTTGTTAGAGCACACAACATGTTCAATCATCAGTAAATTTGGCGGCGTCATTATTTATATTATACATGTAGGTCCTACATGATTAACAAAATGTCACAAACTCGAACTTAAGAACAACGGACAAAATAAAAAAAATGTGTATTTATCATAACCCCCCCCAACAGTTTCAGATATATTAAGCCTTCTTCGGTAAAAAAATTGAAACGCGATTCAAGCCCAAATTGGCTGATTGGTTTCTTTAGGCCCAACGTCAGCTATTAGGCTATAATTACATTATCGTCGTCGGACCCCTAAACTGACGTCTGAGAATTTTACGTGCTGCCACACACGGTGTAGTAGTTAAGGGGGATATACCAAGACGTCTGTATCAGCCGATCACATTGTACTGACACCGACCCATGAGAGCTATCATTTCGGACGATCTGGTTCCACTTATGGTCATTATTTTGTTTATTTATGGGGTTTTTTTTTTAATCCGAAAGAGATGAGATGGGGTGGTGATTTTACAAGTAAATTAAAAAGACTGTAAAACAATTTAAAAAGTTGAGCTCATTATTAAAAAAAAAAAAACAAACAAAAAAAAACAGTTTACAAATCAACACCTAATGCTACAAGAATACTAAAAAAGAGAAAAATGCAACATGTAAAAAAAAAATGCATGTATTAGAACCAAGGAAACAAATGATAAGAAATTTGCAACTGGAAATAAGCAGTAAAAAAACAACAACAAATAAACAACACAACCCAATAACACATTTCCAACCCCCGAAAAAGAAAACAAGAAAACAAAACTAAACAAAACAATAAATGGCATAATTTTTTTCAAGTTTGAAAAAAAAAACAACATTTCACTCATTCTAGATGGGCTGCAGGCAAATTAACAAAATGAATTTCCAAAAATAACCAACAAACTAACAATCATTCACAAGGCAGTAGAATATTGGAAATAAAATCAACGTCAATCATAAAAAAAGTGCACTTCTCACTTACAAAAAAAAAAAGAGAAGGGAAAGACCAAACGTCAGTAGGTAAAAATAATATTTGACTTTTAACAAAAAGAGGAGGGAAAACCCCAAACGTGAACGTGGAAAAAAATTGGACTTTTTTATTTGAAAAAAGAGGAGGGAAAACCCAAATGTTAGCGGGAATTTTCGGAATGCGAGCTTCTCTCCACTTTGATAGATTGAAGCTGTCAGTGAAGTCGTGAGATCAAAATTACAGAAGGGGGTGAGAGTGACAGAGAGAGAGAGAGAGAGAGAGAGAGAAAGAGAGAGAGAGAGGGAGAGAGAGAAAGAGAGAGAGACAGAGAGAGAGACAGAGAGAGAGAAGAGGGGAAAAGAGAGAGGAGAAAGAGAGGGAGAGAGATAATGAGAGAGGGAGAGGGAGATATAATGAGAGAGAGGGAGAGAAAAGGAGAGAGAGAAAAGGAGATAGAGAGAGAAAGGGGGGGGTGGGAGAAAGGGACAGGGAGGCGCGAGAGAGATGACAGGAGTAAGAGAAAGAAAAAGAAGAAAGAGGGAGAGAGAGTTAACGAGGGAAGAAGAAGATAGAAGAAAGGGAGCGACGAAGAGAGATTGAGACAGGTTGGTTGGTTGGTTGGTTGGTTGGTTGGGTTTGTTTAACGTCAGAGAGGAAGAAAGAACATGACAGGGGGAGAGAAATGGGATAGTAAGAGAGAAGGGGAGATGGAACGAGATTATTAGAAAGGGGGACAGAAAGAAAGTGGGATAGAGAGGGAGAGAAAAGGAGAGACAGAGAGAGATGAGCGAGATAGAGAATACAGTTTAACTAATGAATAAAAAAAAAAAAAAAGAACTGAGGTTCAAAATATTGTTTTTCAAAAAAGCAAGAAAGAAAAGTAAGAGGTAGATTAAAAGTTGACTGATAAAGATAAAGAAAGCAGTATCAAATAGAGAGAAAGTGGTAGATGTACAAAACGGAATGCAATGCGAAAGAGAGATGGAGAGATAGAAAGAGATATAGTGATAGAGAGATAGAGTGACAAAGTAGAATTAGAAAAGGCAAAATAAAGGGGAAAGAGAGAGAGGTAGATTGAGAGAGGTAAGTTCACACAGAAGGAGAATAGACAAGAGGAAGAAAAAAAGAGAGGAAATAGAGAGATAGCTAGAGAGAGAGACAGTGAGTTTAAAAAAAGATAGTGAATGGAGGAAATATATAGACAGAGAATGATTGAGAAAGAGAGAGAGAGAGAGAGATAAAGAAAACAAGAAAACAAAACTAAACAAAACAATGAATGGCATAATTATCAAGTAAAAAAAAAAAAACATTTCACTCATTCTAAATGGGCTGCAGGCAAATTAACAAAATGAATTTCCAAATACTCATTCTCAAGAGAGTAGAATATTGGAAATAAAACCAAACTCAGTCTGAAAAAAAATTGCACTTCTTACTTGAAAAAAAAGAGAAGGGAAAGACCAAACGTCAGTAGGTAAAAATAATATTTGACTTTTAACAAAAAGAGGAGGGAAAACCCCAAACGTGAACGTGGAAAAAATTGCACTTTTTACTTTTAAACAAAAAGAGGAGGGAAAACCCCAAACGTAAGCGGGGAAAAATGTTGGGACTTTTTTATTTAACAAAAGAGGAGGGAAAACCCAAATGTTAGCGTGAATTTTCGGAATGCGAGCATCTCTCCACTTTGATAGATTGAGGCTGTCAGTGAAGTCGTGAGAGCAAAATTACAGAAGGGGAGTGAGAGAGTGACAGAGAGAGAGAGAGAGAGAGAGAGAGAGAGAGAGAGAGAGAGAGAGAGAGAGAGAGAGAGAGAGAGACAGAGAAAGAGAGAGCGGATGAGAATCAAAAAGATAGTGAATGAGAGAATGAAAGAACAAGAAGGCGACATGCTTGTTCCACCATGCATGTATACCTTCCCAAACGGGGCCTTCACCATCTGTCACTCTGAAAACCTGCACTTCCTGATCTGTGGGGGGTCAAAGGTCAATGGCGAAAACACCAAGAAAAGTATCTAGATCTAGATCTAATCCAGTTGGGTTGCTTTTAAATCTAAATAGAGAAATCATTCTTTAGATCTACAAGCTGTGTGGTTAGAACAAAAGAAAAACTAAATGTTAGTGAAATACTGAGAAAAAGGGAGAAATGGAGAGAGAGAGAGAGAGAGAGAGAGAGAGAGAGAGAGAGAGAGAGAGAGAGAGAGAGCGAGTGAGAGTGGGAGAGAGAGAGGAATTATTTAGATCTAATCTAGTTGGGTTGCTTTAATGTTGACGTCCAAACCTACAGTGTACAGTTTGTGTTGCTAGAACTAGAACAAGAGAGCGACAAAGAGACAGACGGAGAGAGAGAGAGAGAGAGAGAGAGAGAGAGAGAGAGAGAGAGAGAGAGAGAGAGAGAGAGAGAGAGAGAGAGAGAGAGAGAGAGACAGAAACAGAGAGAGAGAGAGACAGAGAAAGAGAGAGACATAAACAAAGACAGAGACAAAGTGAGAGACAAACAGAGAGACAGATGCAAAGAGATTTATAAAAGAGAAAGTAGGCCTATCATATTTTCATTGTACACTGCCAAAGTCAACCTCCAAAGGGCTTTACTATTTCCGATAACACCAACTTACATGAAGTGACATTTTGTTGTAGTAGAAAATCAGTCAAGTGAAAGAATGACAAAAACCACGCATGGACCCCCACCCAGAGAAGTGGTTTTCTACGAGGGTTGGGTTGGGGTTGGGTTGGTTTAACGTCCAACAGCAGCACTATATAGGCTATATTGTGGACGGGCCCCAAGACGGACGTCTGACAATGTTATGTGCTGCCACACACGAGACAGGGCGGGGATACCATGACTCCTGTCTCAGCCGGTAACATTATGCTGACACCGACCCAACCAGTAGGGAACGCAACAGCCAGGATTCGAACTCGGGACCTTTTGCGTCGGAAGCCGATGTTCTAACCGAAGAGGAGCGCTCAAATCAGGTTTTAGGTTGCACGGGGCCTTGGGCCTAATAAATTTGGTGAGGGGGCCCCTTACTCCCTTATGATTGTCCTGGGATGCATTATTTTATATACAAAGCGTTTTAAAGGGGATTGATTTTGTTGAGGGGTCTAGAGCTCCTCCTTAAAACTGACACTGACTCAAAGTCCATATTAAAAAAAAAAAAAAAAGTTAAATGTTCAAAAATCCCACAAACATCACTTACAAACACACTCAAAACGTAGAAAGAATACATAAAAAATGTTTTTTTTAAATGAGCCTATAGTAATAAAGCTTTTTGACAGTCAATAATAAAAAAATCCCACAAACATCACTTCCAAACACACTCAAAACGTATCAAGAATACATTAAAAATATAGAAATAATATAAAAAAAAAAGCCTACAATGAAAAAAAAGCTCTCATTTTGTATATACCCATCTACTTAAAAAAAAAAAGTAAAATGTACAAAAATCCTTCAAACATCACTTACAAAAACACTCAAAACGTAGAAAGAATACTTAAAAAAAAATAATCTAAAATTAAGCCTACTTAAAAAATCTCTCATTTCTTTAATACCCATCTACTTTGACAACAGCAAAAAAAACAACACACAAAACCATAATTATTAGGTGGCGCCTCACCCAAAAACTCCTTCCCTGCCTCCGAGATGTTCTTCTGGGACGAGTGCTCAAAGTCTACAGTGTCGGCGATGGCCTTCATGAGTTTGGACACCTCGCGTCGCAGCTTGTCGTTGTCGTTCTGCAGCTCTTGCATCTGGGGGGATAGACAGAATGTGGCAATGAAGGAATAGAGGGATGGACAGAATGTGGAAATGAAGGAATAGAGGGATGGACAAAAAGATGGACTTCATGAGTTTGGACACCTCGCGTCGCAGCTTGTCGTTGTCGTTCTGCAGCTCTTGCATCTGGGGGGATAGACAGAATGTGGGAATGAAGGAATAGAGGGATGGACATAATGTGACAATGAAGGAATAGAGGGATGGACAAAAAGATGGACTTCATGAGCTTGGACACCTCGCGTCGCAGCTTGTCGTTGTCGTTCTGCAGCTCTTGCATCTGGGGGATGGGAGGAATAATGGGATGGACAGAATGTGTGGAAGGTCACGATGGAAGAATACAGTGGGGGGACAAAACGTGATGATGGATGGAAGTTGAAGATGTAGGGATAGACGGGTTGGACAGAATGTGTGGAAGGTCATGATCAAGGAATAGAGGGGTAGACAGAACAGTAGAAATGATGGAAGGTAAAAAAAATGGAAGAATAGAGGGATAGACAGAATGTGTGGAAGGTCAAGATGGAAGAATAAGGGATGGAGATGGGCGGAACAGGAAGACGGATGGAAGTTTAAGACGGAGGAATAATGGGATAGACAGAATGTGAGGATGGATGGACGGTCAAGATGGAGGAATAATGGGGTGGACAGAATGTGTGGAAGGTCATGATGGAGGAAAAGACGGGTAGGAGAGAACAGAAGTACGGGTGGAGGAAGGTCAAGATGGAGGAATAATGGGATGGACAGAAAGTGTGGAAGGTCATGATGGAAGAATAGGAGGATGGATGGAAGTTTAAAATGTAGGAATGTGGGAATAAAGGAATAGAGGGATGGACAGAATGTGAGGTCGGTTGGAAGCTTGAGTAGGAGGAATAAAGGGATGGACAGAGCGTGAAGAGGGAACAATACAGGGATTGACAGAACGTGAGGATGGAGGAAAAAAGTGATGGACAAAACGTGAGTTGTGAGGAATAGAAGAATGGACGGAGCCCAAAATGAATAATAGACGAATATGGACGGAAGGTAAAGCTGGACTTTTGGATGTTTGCTTATCAAGTTTTTTTTATTGGTGAGATCGCATTAAAAAGGCTCTGCTTGCATTTTTTTCTTGTAAATTTTGAGATAACAGCACAGTACGGTCCAAACTACGTACAACTCATCAAAACAAAATTTGTAGACATTGCAAGCTCGGTTAAACAATAAAACAAAAAATTAGGACTAGTGGCATAATTTCTAAATCTGTTATCATCGTAACGTTTGATTGCATTTTTCTCAAAGGCCCAAAAAGTGTTGATATGAAAGGTCTTGCGCTATCAACTCAGCATTTATTTTCATTAAAAATAATTATAAATCTGATTTGGCTCACCGGGCTTGAGATTAGGGGCGTTGGGGGGTTGGGTTGATTTAACGTCCAACACAAGCACTATATAGGCTATATTGTGGACGCGCCCCAAGACTGACATCTGACAATTTTATGTGCTGCCACACACGAGACAGGGCGGGGATACCATGACTCCTGTCTCAGCCGGTCACATTATACTGACACCGACCCACGGACTTGAGGTACAGAAAGTGTTAACGTAAACTCGCTAACTGTTTATCATCTCACCCTAAGAGAACCGAAAGCCGAATCGGCCACGATGGATCCTCTCCCAGAATCCTCCTCCATGTTTTCCAGCCTGTCTCGGAGTTTCTTCCTCTCCCGCTCAAGATCCTTGATCTTCGACTGCAGCTTCAGCATGAGTCCCACGTCAACATCACCACCACCACCACCACCACCACCGCTACCACTACCACCAGCAGTGGTACTAGTCACATCTCCACCAGAGGGTGTTGTTCTACCGGTGACGTTGCTGCTGCTACTACCGCTACTCGACACGCTGCTGGGTGGCAGTGGAGGTTTCTGGAACGAAGATAGGAGGAAAACGATCGTCATCAATGAAGTTTGTCTTAGAGTTTGTTCATAAAGCATTGTCTACATTAATTAGTATTAAAGCTATTAAGTGATAGGAGGAAAAGGATCGTCATCAATGAAGTTTGTTCATAAAGCGTTGTCTACATTAATAAGTATTAAAGCTATTAAGTGATAGGAGGAAAAGAGGATCGTCATCAATGAAGTTTGTTCATAAAGCATTGTCTACATTAATTAGTATTAAAGCTATTAAGTGATAGGAGGAAAAGGATCGTCATCAATGAAGTTTGTCTTAGAGTTTGTTCGTACATCATTGTCTACATTAATTAGTATTAAAGCTATTAAGTGATAGGAGGAAAAGGATCGTCATCAATGAAGTTTGTTTTAGAGTTTGTTCATAAAGCATTGTCTACATTAATTAGTATTAAAGCTATTAAGTGATAGGAGGAAACGGATTTTCATCAATGAAGTTTGTCTTGGAGTTTGTTTGTACATTGTTGTCTACATTAATTAGTCTTAAAGCTATTAAGTGATAGGAGGAAAAGGATTTTTTCATCAATGAAGTTTGTTTTAGAGTTTGTTCTTATATCTTTGTCTACATTAATTAGTATTAAAGCTATTAAGTGATAGGAGGAAAAGGATCGTCATCAATGAAGTTTGTTTTAGAGTTTGTTTGTACATTGTTGTCTACATTAATTAGTATTAAAGCTATTAAGTGATAGGAGGAAAAGGATCGTCATCAATGAAGTTTGTCTTAGAGTTTGTTCATAAAGCATTGTCTACATTAATTAGTATTAAAGCTATTAAGTGATAGGAGGAAAAGGATCTTCATCAATGAAGTTTGTTTTAGAGTTTGTTCATAAAGCATTGTCTACATTAATTAGTATTAAAGCTATTAAGTGATAGGAGGAAAAGGATCGTCATCAATGAAGTTTGTTTTAGAGTTTGTTCATAAAGCATTGTCTACATTAATTAGTATTAAAGCTATTAAGTGATAGTAGGATAAGTATTTTTTCATCAATGAAGTTTGTCTTAGAGTTTGTTCATAAAGCATTGTCTACATTAATTAGTATTAAAGCTATTAAGTGATAGGAGGAAAAGAATTGTCATCAATGAAGTTTGTTTTAGAGTTCGTTCATACCTCGTAGTCTACATTAATTAGTATTAAAGCTATTAGGTTCCCCAAAATTGTTTTTGATTTTGTTGCTTAGCCTCCAATACCAGTACTATATGGGCTAAGTTGTTTTTGATTTTGTTGCTAAGCCTCCAACATCAGTTCTATATGTTTTTGCTATATTGTGGAAGGATCCCAAAACTGACATCTGACAACTTTATATGCTGCCACATAGAGAGAGCAGTCACATTATAATGACCCCGACCCACACAGTAAGGAGCAAAATCAAACAATCAAATTTTTAACTAATCAACAGTTTCAACCCAGGGACTTCTCAATCAGGAAACCAATGTTCTACCACTTGAGCCAGTTTGCCTCCCATCATAAACCATGGATACAATCTGAAAGATGAAACACCTCTAACTCTATTCACCATAACTATTATATTCAATGTAAGCATTTACTTTCAAATGTTCTCATTTCAGCTTAAGAATATTGAGAAAGTTTCACTAAGTTATTTATGGAAAAAGTACATTGCACAAACCTCCTCCCCAAAGTCTGCGTTTTAAGTACACCATTGAGCTATTATATGTTTAAAATAAATGCTGGGACGAAAGTTTATTCTTTAAGCCTGAATGAATTTTTGCTTTCTTCCACCACAGGCCTCTCACCTTAGCGGCCGCGTCATCAGCGCCATTCATCGGAGGTTCTGGGGCAGGCCTGGCCCCGAGCTTCCCGCTGCCACTTCTCTTCCTGGCTGCGGTGTCGTAGCCCTGGTCCTGGGGGTGAGAAGATGATGGAGTAAATCAATTCAACGATTGTCGTCTGACACAATATGACAATAAAAAAGAATCAGTTTCATTATGTGTTAAATTAGCTCAGGACATTGACAATAATAATTGGTATTTATCACAACACAAAACACTTGGTACATTTTGGCTGTGGTGTCGTAACCCTGATCCTGGGGGTGAGAAGGTGATGGAGTAAATAGACCAACTTAAATCAATAATTGACGACTGACATAACATGACAATTTAAAAGAATAGGACATCGACAATAATTAACTATTTAGAAGAATCCGTTTCATTATGTGTTAAATTAGTTAAGGACACCGGTTATATTTTGATATTGAATATAACAGATTTGTCACAATAAAAAACACGGTGTACATTTTGGCTGTGGTGTCGTTACTCTGATCCTGGGAATGAAATGACAATGGAATAGATAGATCAAATTAAATCAATGATTTTGCCTGACACAACACGACAATTTAAAAGAATTTGTTTCATTATGTGTTAAATTAGTGGAGGACATTGACAACAATTGGTACTAAATATAACAGATTTGTCACAACACAAAACATGGTGTACATTTTGGCCGCGGTGTTGTAACACTGATCCTGGGGGTGAGAAGGTGAGGGAGTAAATAGAACAAATTAAATCAATGATTGTCGCCCTCACACAACTTGACAATTTACAAGAATCCGTTTCATTATGTTGTAAATTAGTGGAGGACTTTGACAATAATTGGTACTAAATATTAAACAGATTTGTCACAACACAAAACATGGTGTACATTTTGGCAGCAGTATCATAACCCTGATCCTGGGGATGAGAAGGTGATGGAATAAATAGACCAAATTAAATCAATAAATTTTGCCTGACACATTATGATAATTAACAAGAGTCAGTTTCATTATGTGTTAAATTAGTTGAGGACATTGACAATAATTGGTACTAAATACTGAACAGATTTGTCACAATACAGAACATATGGTGTACATTTTGGCTGTGGAATCTTAACGCTGATCCTGGGGGTGAGACGACAATAGAATAATTAGAACAAATTAAACCATTGATGGTTGCCCTCACGCAACTGGACAATTTACAAGAATCAGTTTTATTATGTTAGGTGAGGACTTTGACAATAATTGGTACCAAATATAACAGATTTGTCACAATACAAAACACATGGTACATTTTGGCAGTACTGTCGTAACCCTGATCCTGGGGATAAGAAGGTGATGGAGTAAATAGAACAAATTAAATCAATAAATTTTGCCTGACACATTATGATAATTAACAAGAGTCAGTTTTATTATGTTTTAAATTAGTTGAGGACTTTGACAATAATTGAAACCAAATATAACAGATTTGTCACACCACAAAACATGGTGTACATTTTGTCTGTGGTGTCGTAACCCTAATCCTGAGGATGAGAAGGTGATGGAGTAGATAGATCAAATTAAATCAATAATTGACGACTGACAGACACAACATGACAATTTAAAAGAATAGGACATCGACAATAATTGGTACTAAATACGACAGATTTGTCACAACACAAAACATGGTGTACATTTTGGCTGCGGTGTCGTAACCCTGATTCTGTTAGATAAGAAGACAAAAGAGTAAATCAATTCAACGATGATCCACAAACATAACACGACAATTTAAAAGAATCAGTTCTATTATGTGTTAAATTAGTTGAGGACTTTGACAATAATTGGTACTAAATATTAAACAGATTTGTCACAATAAAAAACACGGTGTACATTTTGGCAGTAGTGTTGTAACCCTGATCCTAGGGATGAGAAGGTGATGGAATAGATAGACCAAGATAAATCAACGATTGTCGACTGACAATTTACAAGAGTCAGTTTCATTATGTGTTAAATTAGTTGAGGATTTTGACAATAATAATTGGTACCAAATATAACAGATTTGTTACAATAAAAAACATGGTGTACATTTTGGCTGCGGTGTCATAACCCTGATCCTGGGGATGAGAAGGCGATGGAATAGATAGACCAAATTAAATCAACAATTGACGACTGACAGACACAACATGACAATTTAAAAGAATAGGACATTGACAATATTTGGTACTAAATATTGAACAGATTTGTCACAATACACAACACATGGTACATTTTGGCTGTGGTGTCGTAACGCTGATCCTGGGGATGAGAAGGCAAGGGAATAAATAAAATAAATTAAATCAATAAATTTTGACAATTTACATTATGTGTTAAATTAGTTGAGGACATTGACTATAATTGGTACTTAATATGACAGATTTGTCACAACACAAAACACGGTATACATTTTGGCAGGCGTGTCATAACCCTGATCCTGGGGATAAGACATCAATGGAGTAAATAGAACAAATTAAATCAATGATTGACGACTGACAGACACAACATGACAATTTAAAAGAATAGGACATTGACAATATTTGGTACTAAATATTGAACAGATTTGTCACAATAAAAAACATGGTGTATATTTTGACTGTAGTGTTGTAACCCTAATCCTGGGGATGAGAAGGTGATGGAATAATTAGAACAAATTAAATCAATAAATTTTGCCTGACACATTATGATAATTAACAAGAGTCAGTTTCATTATGTTGTAAATTAGTTGAGGACATTGAAAATAATTGGTACTAAATATGACAGATTTGTCACAATACAAAACATGGTGTACATTTTGGCCGCGGTGTCGTAACCCTTATCCTGTGGGTGAAAAGGCAATAGAATAATTAGAACAAATGAAATCAATGATTGTCGCCCTCACACAACTTGACAATTTACAAGAATCAGTTTTATTATGTGTTAAATTAGTTGTGGACATTGACAATAATTGGTACTAAATATTGAACAGATTTGTCACGATACAGAACACATTGTACATTTTGGATTAGGCATAGAGGTACATAGAGGTACCTCATCGTCTTCCTTACGATCAGTCTGTATCATGCCCGAGGCAGACGAATCAAGACTTATGGTGATGAGAGAATGGGGCTCTACCAGAAACTGGTACTCTGGTAACTGGTACCAATAGTGGATTACTTGGACTCTAAGTTACTGTAGATCTGGGTTGTTTTTCCACAGAGGTTAGTAGTAGGCATTCAGTAAAAATGGCTGAATAATGATTGCGCTTTGGGGGTTTGGTTGGAACCCTTAAGTTGTAGATGCTATGAAATACCCCTACTTGGATTACGGTAAAGTCAGAGCTGAGAATGCTCCAACACAACAAGGCTGAAATCTAGGGACCTTCTAACAAAAAGACAGAAAGTATGTTTTGAAAACAGATGAAAAAAGGAGGAAACTAGACAAAAAAGGAGGAAACTAGATTTTAAAAAAAGGAGGAAACTAGATTTTAAAAAAAAGGAGGAAACTAGACCAAAAAAGGAGGAAACTAGACAAAAAAAAGTGGAAACTAGACCAAAAAAGGAGGAACTAGATTTAGAAAAAGGAGGAACTAGATTTAGAAAAAGGAGGAACTAGATTTAGAAAAAGGAGGATCTATATTTAGAAAAAGGAGGATCTAGATTTAAAAAAAGGAGGAAACTAGATTTAAAAAAAGGAGGAAACTAGATTTAAAAAAAAGGAGGAAACTAGATTTTAAAAAAAAGGAGGAAACTAGATTTTAAAAAAAAGGAGGAAACTAGATTTAAAAAAAAAGAGGAACTAGATTTTACAAAAAAGGAGGATTTCAGCCTAACGGAGGAGGATTCTCAGCCCTGAAAGTAGAGAGACTCTGAGAGAGACATACCTCATCATCATCCTTGCGGTCGGCCTCCGTCATGCCTGAGGCAAACGAGTCCAGACTGATGGTGCTGATGTCGGAGGCTCCGCGATGGTGACCTTTGGTCGGGCTCGTCAGTACCTGGTAGGGGAGAGGGAGGGAAAGTTGTTGAGTTGACGACATTAGGTCAATAACTTCGTAGAGGGCAGCTGGCTGACACTACACAGTTCGCGTGAAGAAAGCTGAAAAAACTCGTCTCAACTAGCAAAAAATTTATTCACCTCAAGGGACGACATGCTGCCTGCTTGAAGTCTAAGTGCCTCGTTAGACCGCATTGCAGTGCCATTGCAGTGAGTGACTCAGAGTGAGACCGATCAACTGTAGGTCCATTCTGATGTCGGAAACTTTACTGCGCATTGAGAAAGTCGAAGTTCCCCACAACGAACTGTGCTGCGAGTTATAACTTGGCAGAAACTCTCCCTGACCAACTCACCTGCATCTCTCCCTGCAGGTTCTCCAGCCTCTGCTGCAGTCTGGCGTGTTCCTTGACGAGTTTTTGATGGTGCGCTCTCTCGCTTTCAATCTCGTGCACACATCAGCGCTTTCGCATAGAGAGAGAGAGAGGAGAGAGTAGAGAGAGAGAGAGAGGGCAAGAAGGATTAACTTATAAAATTTAATCAGCCATTGACTGCGTCAACTATATATTCAATGTTCAGTTTACTTTTTTTCATCCTTCCAATTTCAGTTTAAGTACACTGAGGAATATGTACTAAAATTTTCTGGAAAAATGTAATTCTGCAAAGCACTTCCAAAAGTCTACTTTATATGCGTAAAGTTTTCACTTTGCATAAATATTGTGTCTCCCCTACGACTAATCAGTCAAGGCAAAGAGGGCATAAACGGATTCAGTTTTCAAGATATGCCTTCACAAATAGTCTCATTTAAAAGAAGAGTTTTTTTCTTTCTTGTTCTATATCAAACTGAGCACATGGATTAAACCTCAAAACTTTGAGGATGAAGGTGGAAGAGCGAGCGAGTTGGTTTCCCTTGTGTCCAATGAGTTGATTTGGTTGTTTGACTATATAGGCTATACTGCCGATGGGCCCCAAGACTAACATCTAAAAATTTCGCGATACGAAGACAACGCAGAGATATATCAGAACTCCTATCTTAGTCGATCACATTATTCAGACACAGACTAAAAGAGCAGGTGACGACATTAGATCAATAACTTGGTATAAGGCTGTTGGCACACACAACGCAGTTTGCGTTCAGAAGTCAGACTTCCTCACTATGCAGTTCACTTGGAGAAAGCCTAAAAAACTCGTCTCAACTAGTAAAAACTTGATACACCTCAAGGGACGACATGCTGCCTGCTCGAAGTCGAAGTGCCTCCTTAGACCGCATGGCATTGCAGTGAGCGACTCAGAGTGAGACAAATCAACTGTAGATCTAGATTTCTAAGCTTAGTGAAAGTGAAACAGCAAAGATGGTCCGTTCTGACGTCATAGATTTTACTGCGCATTGAGAAAGCCGAACTTCCCCACAACAAACTGCGCGGCGAGCACTGACTTTGAAATAACTTGGTAGGAGGTGCAGTGACCAGCTCACAATCTCATTTAAAAGAAGAGTTTTTTCTTTCTTGCTCTATATCAAACTGAGTTCAATGGAGTTAAACCTCAGACCTCTGAGGATGAAGGTGGGTGAGCGAGCGAGTTGGTTTCCTTGTCCAATGAGTTGATTTGGTTGGTTAAATATATAATCTATATTGCAGATGGGCCCCAAGACTAACCACTGAAAATGTTGCCATGCAGAGACAACGCAGAGATATATCAGGACTTCTGTCTCAGCCGGTCACGCTATCCTGACACGACTAAATGAGTAGGGGACGGTATCAGGTCAATAACTTGGTAGAAGTCGCAGTGATCGCAGTGACCAACTCACCTGCATTTCTCCCTGCAGGTTCTCCAGCCTCTGCTGCAGTCTGGCGTGTTCCTTGACGAGTTTTTGATGGTGCGCTCTCTCGCTCTCAATCTCGTGCACCATCAGCGCTTTCGCAGCCTCCACTTTCCCTTTCACATAGTCTGGCAGGAGTGGGGGTGGGGGATGGAGAGTAAGATAGATAATGAGTTAAATCAACAGAGAATAAAGGAGTGGGGCGACAAACCTTCAGCTTGTTTGACATACTCTTGTAGGGGGGAGAGAAATATAGGAGGAGAGTTAAATCAACAGAAAGGAAAGTTGGGGAAGGGAGAGGGGGTGGGGCATAGAGTGAAAGGGGAGAGGGGGGGCATAGAGTGAAATCAACAGAGGGGAAAATGGAAAAGGGGGTGGGGGGTGGGGGGCGAATATAGAGTTAAATCAAAAGAGAGGAAAGGGGAGAGGGGGGTGAGGGGCCATAGAGTGAAATCAACAGAGAGGAAAGAGGGGAGGGGGGTGACAAAGTTAAATCAAAAGAGAGGAAAGGGGAGAGGGGGGTGAGGGGCCATAGAGTGAAATCAACAGAGAGGAAAGAGGGGAGGGGGGTGACAAAGTTAAATCAACAGAGAGGAAAGTGGTAAGGAAGGGCGGGTGTGAAATAGAGTTAAATCAAATAGAGTTGGTGCACTAGCTGCCTCCAGCTTCTGTTTCACACACTCTGGTTTTGTTCAGTTGAATTGGTATAACGTCCAATTGTCAGCATTATGTCTGCTCTATTGTGGACGAGTCCCAAGACTGACGTCTGACAATTCTATGTGCTGCCACACAGAAGACAGGGCGGGGATACCCTCATGTCCTGTCAACAGCCAGTAATCTCCCTTTCAAATTGTTGTTGAGTAAAAAATCTTAACCTTGCAACAAATCAAAATATACAAAAAACAAAAAAACAAAAAAAGCACAGAAAAGTAAATAAACAAGCATATATGCAATATGCAGTTGCACCTCCCCCCCCCCCCACCCC
>RQTK01000387.1:225526-237899 GCA_003991915.1 Elysia chlorotica
CCCCCTCCTCCTCAATTGCTTGCCACCGTCTCTTTTCTCCTTACCTGAATGGGGAGCGCGGTGGTCTAGGGGTAGAACATCGGCTTCCGACGCAAAAGGTCCCGAGTTCGAATTCTGGCTGTTGCGTTCCCTACTGGTTGGGTCGGTGTCAGTATAATGTGACCGGCTGAGACAGGAGTCATGGTATCCCCGCCCTTTCTCGTGTGTGGCAGCACATAAGTTGCCCGTCCACAATATAGCCTATATAGTGCTGCTGTTGGACGTTAAACCAACCCAACCAACCAACCAACCTTACCTGAATTCTTCTAGACTGATCACTCCGTCATTGTTGGTGTCGGTAACGCTGAGAAGCAAGGTGATGAGATCATGTAGGGCGTCTGCAGGGTCGTTGTCGTCTCCCGAGTGGATGATGCTTGTCTGTGTGGAGAGAGGGATGGAGAGGGAGGGAGAGAGAAGGAAAAAAAAGCAGAGAGTAAGACGGAGGTAGAGGGAGGGAAGGAGGGAGAGAGAAGGAGGTAGAGGGAAAGAGGGAGGGGGAGAGAAGGGGGTAGAGGGAGGAGGGAGGGAGGGAAGGAGGGAGAGAGAAGGAGGTAGAGGGAAAGAGGGAGGGGGAGAGAAGGGGGTAGAGGGAGATAGGGAGGGAGATACAAGGAAAAGAGAGGAGAGAGTGAGACGGAGGTAGAGGGAGGGAGAGTGACAGTGAGAGGGAGGGAGTGAGACGGAGGTAGAGGGAGAGATGGTGAGAGAAGGAGAAGAGAGGAGAAAGTGAGACGAAGGTAGAGGGAGAGAGGGAGAGAGAAGAAGGTAGAGGGAGAGAGGGAGGGAGAGAGAAGGGGGTAGAGGGAGATAGGGAGGGAGAGAGAAGGAGAAAAGAGGAGAAAGTGAAACGGAGGTAGAGGGAGGGAAAGTGACAGTGAAAGGGAGGGAGTGATACGGAGGTAAAGGGAGAGAGGGAGGGAGAGAGAAGAGAGGAGAGAGTGAGACGGAGGTAGAGGGAGGGAAGGAGGGAGAGAGAAGGAGGTAGAGGGAGAGAGGGAGGGAGAGAGAAGGGGGTAGAGGGAGAGATGGAGGGAGAGAGAAGGAGAAAAGAGGAAAAAGTGAGACATGGGTAGAGGGAGNNANNGNGNNAGNNANANGGANNGAGNNANACNGAGNTAGAGGGGGGGGNGGAAGGAGAGGGAAGGAAGGAGAGAGAAGGAGGTAGGGAAAGAGAAGGAGAAAAGAGGAGAGAGTGAGGCGGAGGTAAAGGGAGAGAGGGAGGGAAAGAGAAGAAGGTAGAGGGAGAGAGAAGGAGAAGCGAGAAGAGAAGAAGACGGATGTAGAGAGAGATAGGGAGGGAGAGAGAAGAAGAAAAGAAGAGAGAGTGAGACGGAGGTAAAGGGAGAGAGGGGGGTAAAGAGGGAGGGTGTGGAAAAGCCAAGTGATGAGATCGTATAGGGCGTCTGGAGGATCGCCGTTCTCTCCCTTAGTCAGTCACATTCTGACAACGAACCAACAAGTTACAGAAGATAACAAAGGACAAAATACATTTTTGACCTATGTTGGTATTCGAAGTAAATTTGACTTTCGATAGCCAAACTGGTTGTGAATTGACCCTAAGCAAAGATAATGTTAGTGTTCAACATACCCAGGTGTAGGAAATACAGCATTGTCCTGAACCTCCAAGCTCGACTGCTGTTACTATAATAAAGTATTAATATATCCTGACCCTGAGTAAAGACGTTATGTACCCGTCGTCGAGTCGTCCCATTTAAGTCGTACACAGAGGACACGTGATACCCAAATTTATCATTCTTGTGTGACATGTCGACCCAAACTGGTCATTTATAGTGTGACATGTCAACCCAAACTGGTCATTTATAGTGTGACATGTCGACCCAAACTGGTCATTTATAGTGTGACATGTCGACCCAAACTGGTCATTTATAGTGTGACATGTCGACCCAAACTGGTCATTTATAGTGTGACATGTCAACCCAAACTGGTCATTCTAGTGTGACATGTCGACCCAAACTGGTCATTTCTAGTGTGACATGTCGACCCAAACTGGTCATTTATAGTGTGACATGTCGACCCAAACTGGTCATTTATAGTGTGACATGTCAACCCAAACTGGTCATTCTAGTGTGACATGTCGACCCAAACTGGTCATTTATAGTGTGACATGTCAACCCAAACTGGTCATTCTAGTGTGACATGTCGACCCAAGTGGTCATTTATAGTGTGAAAATGTGGACCCAAACTGGTCATTTTAGTGAAAAATGTCAACCCAAATTGGTCCTTCTAGTGTGAAATGTCATCCCGAACGTAGATGTCAACCCAAACTGGTCATTCTATTGTGAGATGTCAACCCAAACTGAGATGTCGACTCAAACTGGTCATTCTATTGTGAGACATGTCAACCCAAACTGACATGTCAACCCAAACTGGTCATTGTGAGATGTCAACCCAAACTGGCCAGTCTAGTGTGACATGTCAACTCAAACTGGTCATTCTATTGTGAGATGTCAACCCAAACTGAGATGTCAACCCAAACTGAGATGTCAACCCAAACTGACATGTCAACCCAAACTGGCCAGTCAAGTGTGTCATGTCAACCCAAACTGGCCATTCAAGTGTGTCATGTCAACCCAAACTGGTCATTCTAATGTGAGATGTCAACCCAAACTGAGATGTCAACCCAAACTGAGATGTCAACCCAAACTGAGATGTCAACCCAAACTGAGATGTCAACCCAAACTGGCCAGTCAAGCGTGACATGTCAACCCAAACTGGTCATTGTGTGAACTTACCCTGAGCAGGGCCGATATTTCCCCGACGTCAAGCATGCCGTCCTGTTTGAAGTCGTAAACTGAGAAAACGTAGTTGATTTTCAGGTCAAGCTTCTTGCTTAGGAAGATGCAGATGAGTCTGATGTAGTCCTCAACCAGCATCAACTTCCCGGAGACTTTCTTTATACGCCGTGCTGGAACGAAAACAAAAGGCGATGAAAGATTCTGAGACTTTCTTTATACGTTTCTAAAGTTGATTTGAATTGGTTTAACGTCCAACATCAGCACTATATAGGCTATATTGTGGACGGGCCCCAAGACTGACGTCTGACAATTTTATGTGCTGCCACATACACAGGGCGGGGATACCATGACTCCTGTCTCAGCCGGTCACATTGAACTGACACCGATCCAACCAGTAGGGAGCGAAATTGCCAGGGCTCGAACCACGAACCTTTTGCGTGGGAAGCCAATGTTCTACCTCAGGACCACCGCGATCCCTCCCTGACACCTTCTAATTAGTATAAAAAATTGGTTCCCCAAGCAGACATCAGCATCGCAAAGGGGTTAACGCTCATGAGCTTTGCTTACAACTGTTGCATGCGCCTTGCATGGGGGAAAAGAAGAACAGAAGATTTATTATCAGTCCACGTTATCTTTTCCAATTTGACTTTCTCTTAGTTTATTTCACCTTACGTAATCTTACCTGCGTGGCAATCGAATATATACTGCACGTTGACACGCGCGGTAAGGTCGCATCTCATCGTATCTTATGCAATCTTATATGGTCTTATCTTATCTTACCTTATCTAACCTTGTCTAATATTTCATGCAAAAAGTTCCGAGTTCGAATCCTGGCTGGTGCGTTCCCTACTGGTTGGGTCGGTGTCAGTATAATGTGACCGGCTGAGACAGAAGTCATGGTATCCCCGCCCTGTCTCGTGTGTGGCAGCACAAAAAATTGTCAGACGTCCGTCTTGGGGCCTGTCCACAATATAGCCTATATAGTGCTGCTGTTGGACGTTAAACTAACCCAAACCAACCCAACCGAACACCCTCTTTCATTATCTTATTTTCTCTACCTGGCACTCACAGTCAAACATGAGCGGCAGGTGAACATGCGGTATAATCGCATCTTGTAATCTTATCTTATATTGTTTAATCTTGTTACACAATATTATTATATTGTCTTATCTTATCTTATTTAAACCTTGCCTAATCTTATCAACCTCATCATCCCTACGTGACACTCACAGTCAAACATGAGCGGCAGGTGAACACGCGGTATAATCGTATCTTATTTTATCCTTTCTTGAGTAAACTTGTTACATCTTATCCTGTCTAATCTTATAATATCTAATCTCATCTCATCACCCCTGCGTAAAACTCACGCTAAAAAATGAGCGGCAGATAAAAGTGCCACGTGATATTATTTTACCTATTGCTATCACATCAAATCTCTTCTTGTTTCAAATTATAATATCCCATCCAATTTTCTTTTATTTTACCTATTGCTATCACATCAAATCTCTTCATGTTTCAAATTATAATATCCCATCCAATTTTCTTTTATTTTACCTATTGCTATCACATCAAATCTCTTCTTGTTTCAAATTATAATATCCCATCCGATTTTCTTTTATTTTACCTATTGCTTATCTGGTTGGTCTGGCGGACACTGGTGGAACGTTAGGTAAAAGCTGACGTTTGCCACCACCTTCAGCCTCACCCCTTTAGGATTGAGGGGGGTGGGGGTGGAGAAAGAAGGTACACATAAGGTTTGTCAAGACAATCATGTGGGTCTACTTCTTTGGGGCGGGATAGGACTGGTGGAACGATAGGTAAAAGGCTGACGTTTGACACCACCTTCAGCCTCACCCCTTTAGGATTGAGGGGGGTGGGGGTGGAGAAAGAAGGTACACATAAGGTTTGTCAAGACAATCATGTGGGTCTACTCCATTGGGGCGGGATAGGAGTGGTGGAACGATAGGTAAAAGGCTGACGCTTGCCACCACCTTCAGCCTCACCCCTTTAGGATTGAAGGGGGTGGGGGTGGAGAAAGAAGGTACACATAAGGTTTGTCATCACATGTGGGTCTACTTCTTTGGGGCGGGATAGGACTGGTGGAACGATAGGTAACTGACGTTTGACACCACCTTCAGCCTCACCCCTTTAGGATTGAGGGGGGTGGGGTGGAGAAAGAAGGTACACATAAGGTTTGTCATCACATGTGGGTCTACTTCTTTGGGGCGGGATAGGACTGGTGGAACGATAGGTAACTGACGTTTGACACTACCTTCAGCCTCACCTCTTTAGGATGGGGGCCATGGAAAGGGGAGAAACATTCAAACAAAGTACACATAAGGTTTGTGGGTCTACTCCTTAATGGCGGAATAGGACTGGTGGGACGACAGGTAAAAGGCTGACGTTGGCGATGGAAAGGGGAGAAACATTCAAACAAGGTACACATAAGGTTTGTCATCACACGTGGGTCTACTCCTTTGGGGCGGGATAGGACTGGTGGAACGTTAGGTAAAAGGCTGACATTTGCCACCACCTTCAGCCTCACCTCTTTAGGATGGCGGCGATGGAAAGAGGAGAAACATTCAAACAAGGTACACATATGGTTTATCAAGACAATCATGTGGGTCTACTCCTTTGGGGCGGGATAGGACTGGTGGAACGATAGGTAACTGACGTTTGACACTACTTTCAGCCTGACTCCCTTTGGGGTGGAGGTAAGTGTGGGTGTGGGGAAGGAGAAGTTTGCAGCATAAGCATAACGTTGGTCACCATAATGTGGATATACTCCTTGAGTTGGGGGGGGGGCGGTGGTCTATGGATAGAACATTGGCTTCCGACGCAAAAGGTCCCGAGTTCGAGTCCTGGCTGGTGCGTTCCCTACTGGTTGGGTCGGTGTCAGTATAATGTGACCGGCTGAGACAGGAGTCATGGTTTAAAACCAACTCAACTCAACTCAACTCAACCATCATCTTATCTTATCTCATCTTATACTATCCTCTCTACGTGACACTCACACTCAAACATGAGCTGCACGTGATGGCGACAAACTATCTTTCTACATCTTAGTATATATACCATCTTCTTATCTTATCTCATCCTATCCTCTCTACGTGACACTCACACTCAAACGTGAGCTGCACGTGATAGCGACTAACTATCCTTTCTACATCTTAGTATATATACCATCTTTTTATCTTATCTCCTCCTATCACCTCTACGTGACACTCACACTCAAACATGCGCTGCACGTGATAGCGACTAACTATCCTTTCTACAACCTAGTATATATACTATCCTCTTATCTTATCTCATCTTATACTATCCTCTCTACGTGACACTCACACTCAAACATGAGCTGCACGTGATAGCGACAAACTATCTTTCTACATCTTATATATACCATCTTCTTATCTTATCTTATCCATAGCGACTAACTATCCTTTCTACATCCTATATATACCATCTTATCTTATCTCATCCTATCATCTCTACGTGACACTCACACTCAAACATGAGCTGCACATGATAGCGACTAATTATCCTTTCTACATCTTAGTATATACCTTTCTACATCTTATTATATATACCATCTTTTTATCTTATCTCATCCTATCACCTCTACGTGACACTCACACTCAAACATGAGCTGCACGTGATAGCGCGACGTGATCCCAAAGCGCAGGCCCATCTGCGCCACGAAGATGTTTTCGTCAATGAGATCTGGTTGGTCTGGCGGACACAGTTGTTTGGCGTACACGATGACATTTGCCACCACCTTCAGCCTCACCCCTTTAGGATTGAGGGGGGTGGGGGTGGAGAAACAAGGTACACATAAGGTTTGTGAGGACAATCTTGTGGTCTACTTCTTTAGGGCGGGATAGGACTGGTGGAACGATAGGTAAAAGACTGACGTTTGACACTACCTTCAGCCTCACCCCTTTAGGATTGAGGGGGGTGGGGGTGGGGGTGGAGAAAGAAGGTACACATAAGGTTTGTCATCACATGTGGGTCTACTCCTTTAGGGCGGGAAAGGACTGGTGGAACGCTAGGCAACTGACGTTTGACACTAACTTCAGCCTGACTCCCTTTGAGGTGGAGGTAAGTGTGGGTGTGGGGAAGGAGAAGTTTGCAGCATAGGCATAACGTTGGTCACCATAATGTGGATATACTGCTGGAGTTGGGGTGAAAAGGGCGGGGTGGGGTGGTCGGCGTACACGAGCACGTTTTCCACTACCTCTAGTCGTACTACTTTGTGATGGTGATAGGACAGGGGTAGGGGTAATGGTTGGTTCAATATGTTGTTAGTCACCACAACGTCGTGTCAGTCTACTATTGATTCTACTCCTGGGGTGAGGGTATGGGAGGGGGAGGGATGGGGAAGGGGGGAATGGTGTATTAAACATAACATCTACGTACCAACCAACCAACGTGTCAACTATAAATCTAACCAACTATCAATTCGTTAACTAACCAAACAACCAAACAACCAATCAACAAGCCAACCGACAAACTACCAAACAATAAAACAAAACAAAAAAAATCAGCTGATGAACGAACCAACTAACCATTCAACCAACCAACCAACCAACCAACCAACGAACTAACAAATGAGCCAACCAAACAACCAACCAGCCAGTTAATTGAACAACCAAAAATCAACCAAACATGTACTTAACTTATGACATGCGCTATTCGACTTTAAAAACAACCAACCAACCAACCAACCAACCACCCAACCAACCAACAAGTCAGTTAACTGAACAACCAAAAATCAACCAAACATGTACTTAACTTATGAGATGAGCTTTTCGAATAAAAAAAACAACAACAACCAACCCACCAACCAACCAATCAGTTCGCCAAACAACCAACAATCAACTACTCATAAATTATGTATTTGTCTTATGAGATCGGTATTCGACTTAAAAATCAACCAACTAACCAACAACCAACCAACCAACCAACTGAAGAACCAACCAACCAACCAACCAACCAACCAACCATCAAAACATCCAACCAACCAACCTGTTTCGTTAGACACAGCCTTAGCTAATGCGGCGCTTCTCTTCTTCAGTTCGTTGAAAGTAGCCATTGTGTAGGGATGTAGTGATGTAGAGATGTGACGTGCAAGTGTGTAAGGCTGGGTTCCGCGTGTGTTTATTTCTGGCGGGGAACACATATTAAGATGAGAAATTATAACACATGATGAGATTTGATGCGGTGGTATTATGATAAGGTAAGATAAGTAGCCATTGTGTAGGGATGTAGTGATGTAGAGATGTGACGTGCAAGTGTGTAAGGCTGGGTTCCGCGTGTGTTTATTTCTGGCGGGGAACACATATTAAGATGAGAACTTATAACACATGATGAGATTTGATGCGGTGGTATTAAACTATTATGATTAGGTAAGATAAGAGTAGACGATATAGTTATGTGATAAGGTAGAATAGGAAGAGATGAGGTACGAAGAAATGAGAATGATGACGAGATAAGGCAGATAGAATTTGTCATTGGTCATTGTGCCCTCCCAATTCGGGGTTGGTGTGCCATTATTATGTTTCCATGGCAAACGATCCTGCGCCAGTATGTGGTTCACATGTAGCTGGGTCCCTGTTCTCTCTTTTAAGTCGACGTACCACTTCCTTTCGGGTCTGCCTTTCCCTTTTCTTCCTACCATTCTGCCCGTTAGGTTGGTTTGAGTGAGGCTGTCATGATTTACTACAGCTATTTAGCCTATTAAGACAGTTTGTGATGTCGTATGCTTTCTATTAATTCCCTTTTAACATCGAGTGTTCTCAGGATTTCTTCGTTTGTGATTCAGTTTTTTGTATTGTATCCTTGTTTGTCGTCAAAATACCCACATCCTAAAAGCTTCTAGTCTTTTAAACTTATTCTTCGTAAAGAGACTATGTTGCGTGGCCGTATAGTAGTAAGGAAAATACATAAATGTGAGGTTACCAGAGTGAATCAGGCACAAGTCCATAGTATATAAGAATTGAGCTAGAGCCCTCTTAAACATTATAAATACTTTATATGTACCTTTTTGATTTTCAAATTAACTTTAATATCTCTGGCTGTATAGATAATAAAATTATATTTTGCAAACCTCTTAATGAGCATGTTATACTTTTCAACACGGCACGAAAAACTCGAAATGTCAAATTTCCGACTTGTGGTTGATTCAACTTGTTTATTAAATTTAGTTTTAGATCTCTAGAAATTTTCTCTTGATATAATTAAGTCCTTTAGTTTCACGAACTTTGCTTTTTGCTTGTGCTATTCTGATCTTTTAGTTTCATGAATTTTGGTTTTTGCTTGTGCTATTCTGATCTTTTACTTTCATGAATTTTGGTTTTTGCTTGTGCTATTCTGATCTTTTAGTTTCATGAATTTTGGTTTTTGCTTGTGCTATTCTGATCTTTTACTTTCATGAACTTTGCTTTTTGCTTGTGCTATTCTGATCTTTTAGTTTCACAAATTTTGGTTTTTGCTTGTGCTATTCTGATCTCCATTTTTATGGCTTCGCCATTAGGATTTATTGTTTGTTCAAGATATTTGAAATGCTGAACTTGTTCAAGCGTTCAAATTTTTTCCATCTACTGCCATTTTGACTTGTATATCTTTCTGTTCACTCACGACTGTTGTTTTGGTTGTGCTTGTACGTTAAACTCGAGCCCTTTTTGTTTATTTGTATGCTGTACAACATGAAAAAAAAATCCTGGAGGCCTTTCCTTGTTGTTTTCTATCGGGATGATAAAATACATGTTTAAAATAGGACAAAATATCGTGAGATAAGATAGGACGAGATGGGATAAAATGAGATTAGATATAATGGGATAACATAGGACGAAATGAGGTAAAATGAGATTAGATATAATGGGATAACACAGGACGAAATTAGATAAAATGAGATTAGATATAATGGGATATCATAGGACGGCATGAAATAAGATAAAAAGAGATAAGTTAGGGCAAGATGGTGTCATGGGGCTTAGTTTGGTAATATAAATAATAGTTTTGAAGGTATAAAGCATAATATAATGTTAGATAAATCATAAACATAGTCTAATTATGTAGGAAACGGGGTAATTAAGACAATTAAAACAAGGGAAAAATCCCCCCCCCTCCCTTTGATAAAACCATTGATTGCCGATTCCCCTTGTTCTTGGAGACCAGTCTTTTCGATAAATTGTCTCGTCTTAACTATGTAAAGCGCTTTGAGCCGGCTATGCTGGGATAAAGCGCTTAAAATGATTTTCATTATTATTATTATTATTATAAAGGGGAAAAAACGAACAAAACTTGAACCAATTATAACAACAACAAACGAACAAACAAAAACAAACAAACAGCAATTCAGCGATTTAGATGTACATGAAATATACACCCCACTCTATATCTATGCCTTACTTTTCCCTTTCGCTTAACTTGATTTTCTATAGCGCTGGAAATATATAATTCCTGGGCAATTAAATTGCAGAGACAGTTTTTAGCGTGAGTGCCATTACAATAGGTATGCAACAGTGAAAGACATGTTTGCTTACTGATTATATAATGTGTCTGTCGACTTTAAAACAACCATTATCAGTTTTCCACCAATT
Organism: Elysia chlorotica; assembly: GCA_003991915.1. Lineage (NCBI taxonomy): Eukaryota > Metazoa > Mollusca > Gastropoda > Plakobranchidae > Elysia > Elysia chlorotica. The sequence goes on from RQTK01000387.1 coordinate 235,923, forward strand.
CCATCTGAAAAACTGTGCAAAAAGAGACTTGACTCCATTTATAAGTACAAACAAGAAAACAACAAACATAAAAGCCCAAAAAAATAAAAATAAAATAACAACAACAAAAACAAAACAAACCCACCCACCAAAAACAACACAACTAAAAATCCAACCAGGCGAAAAAGATGGAAAAAAAATGAAACGAAAACACAATAATGTTAAGATCTACAACCCCCTGAACCAAACCTGGAAGTATTTAAACGTGCTAGATCTTTATCTAGATCTAATAATGTTCAATAAGTTGAATTCGAGCAGTAATACCAAAGAAGACCACAAATGCAACTTGAATCTGCGACGTTATTTAAAATTGATCATTGGAAAGGAAAATAAAATACTTCGATCTACAAGACGGGCCCCTTCCTGAGCTAGAGAAAACGGTAGCCTTCATTGCCCAGGCTGGGATCTGAATTTGAAGAGAGTGTTGGAGAACGAGAAGAAGAAGAAGAAGAAGAAGAAGAAGAAGAAGAAGAAGAAGAAGAAGAAGAAGAAGAAGAAGAAGAAGAAGAAAAAGAAGAAGAAAAAGAAGAAGATCTACACGATTTCCAGTTAAACAAAACTATCTTACCTGCTTGATGGAGGGAAAATTTCCACTCAGAGTTGTTCTATGTCAGGCGGAACGTCGCGTCGCCTTAGAGTTTTTAGTGAGAAATTCACTGCGTTCAAGATGAATGCGTTACCACGCAAAGCTTCCGGGCAATACAAAGTAATGGCCATTTTTAGTGCGTAAGAAATTGCAAGAATCATAATATTATTACACTGCACACCGTCTAACAAAAATATTCTATACTACTAGTTGAAAGGCCCGCAAATTCGCGGGATTAAAAGTTTAAATCAATACCGACTCTATAATATTATTATTTGGATGCAAAATCTATTTATGGTAACGGTAATGGCAGAGTTTTGAATCTTCTTTCTGCAGAGGTGACACGTTTCTACGCATCATGTGACGACATTATTAAGTGTAATTATAATGGCCATGAGTGTAAACAAACATAGACAAGGGATTATGTAAACTGTGGATCGAAACGATATGAGCAATTTCAATTAGAGTCTCGAGACCTAGAAAGCTATACAAAAAATGTGTCGCAGTGAAACTGACGTCTGCTGCAAAGGTTTATTTACACACACAACCACCGCTCTGGAAGTTGTGCGTGGTCGCCCAAAATAGACCAGCAAATCTTAACTACGTGATAGATTTGGCCTACTTATATGGTATAGATAGTGGCTGTTCTGTTATGTTAACAGAAAATATTGTACTCACCATTCTAATATTAATGCTGATTTGAAGACAACATTATTGGTGTAGCTTGTCATAGCCATAGAGTTCTCTGATGGCGGTGCCAATGCAAATTGCATTAGATCTTTTTCGTATGTTGTCACAAAGTCGTCTATCTATCGCTGTGCCGTCCCGTCTCCGAGGTGGGCTGTCATTCGGTGCCATCTTCCACGGTCCAAGGCTGCTTCACAGGCTACACTCAGTCGTAACTGGGATGGTATGTTGGCAAGCCACGACTGCCTCTTCCTTCCTCTACCACGCTTCCCTTCAACCTTGCCTTCCACAGCTCTTTTCTGGATGCTGCAGTGTCTTCTTATATGGACATAGTATGCCAGTTTTCTTCTTTGGATTAATTGCAGCAGTTGTAAGCTGTTTTAAAATCTTTCACATAACTACTATGCTCATGCAAACAATCACAAATGTCACTGTTTAGATTTGTCTTAAGTCCTGACATCATTGACTGGCGCAAATGAATCTCGGTTTCTTTTTCAACAAAGTAAATTTGTAAAAATTTTGCTTGTGGTTGAAGAGAGCCAATGAGATGGCAAACATGTCCTTTGATTCGCAATGTTGGGCTCTGTCCTCTTGTTCTTAATTTGTCGCTTCCAAAGGACGTCATTTGAAAGAAGGAGTCTTAAAAATGTTCTAAAAATGTATAC
>RQTK01000387.1:263724-275742 GCA_003991915.1 Elysia chlorotica
TTAAAGATTAACAAATTACGGGTTCAGAATAATGACGCTTGTTTTAAGAGAACGCAAATATTTTAGAATAACTTCATTGGCTCCCAATTCACTAAAGAATTCAATTTAATACAAGGTTACAACTCTTACCTGCTAAGCACAACATAAATCAATGCCTCAATACATTCAAGATTTTGTTAACACCATTCTCTCCATCGCGGCATCTCGGATCATCCTCTGAAAATCTTTTTAAAATCCCACATGCACATTGTCAATCTCTTGGGAAAAGATCTTTTAATTACCAAGCCCCATCTAAATAGAACGCACTACCATCAGAAATTTGTAACGTTGGTTGTTATGAGGCTTTTAAAAGAAAGATAAAAACATAACTATTTGTTTTCTTTTTAGATTCTACTTGGTACCAAACTTCATCATACAGCGCACACGTATGTATGATGTTATATTTTGTATGTGATGCTATTATTATTATTTTATATAATTATGTATACGTACGTAATCATAAGTATTATGTAAGCTAACGCTGACATGTAATGTAACCTCATGTGGTTTGTATGTGTATGCGTGTATTCGTATGGGCGCCTGCCTGCGCGCGAAAATTATGAAAGAATGCAACCAATCTGTGTGCAGCGCCTTGAAACGGCAATGTAAACGGCTCTATACAAATGTTTCCGTTATTATCATTTCTTACTATTTGTGATTGCCCTTTTTAAAAATAATTTCCGATTCCATTTGTACAAATTTCATTTTATCACTAATTTTATTCTTAAAACAAAAATACAAACTAATAACTAATGGCCAATAATTAGTAATTTATGAGGAAATATACGCAATAAATACAATTAACTCGTTCGAATTCTCTAATTGAAACGAAACGCCAACAAACTAATTTAAGAGATATAAAAATAATGTAAAACAATTTTAATTATAATGTTTATCAACATTACTTACTCTAAATCATTATGCAAGAAGTGAATTGACAGTTCTATATAATCTGACATAAGCATAGGGGCAGGAGATCACAAACAGAACAAATAAAGAGATACACTTTAAATGAGTATGTATGAGAAAAGCCAGATAAAGCTGTCCTGTCTGGAATTATGCATGAATCATACACACGCTTTATGACGTATTCAGCTCACCGTATCTTGTAGCGCCAAGGGAAACGTGCACAAAGAAATGATCACGTCATCTTGATTTGTTTTTTTTTTATCAGATGTTTTGTATTGTTGTTCTTATAAAATGAGACCTGGATCCAAATGTGTTCATCTGAGGGTGGTGCTGATCTTAGCATCTCTATTATTATATTATTCTTTGTAATTTACCTCGGTGTATTTATTTTATCTATGTCGTTCGTCTAATCAATCCCACTTGTAAAGATAAGCTTTTAAAATCTTTATCACGGGTTGCTGTAATTATTTTTTGTAATTGCAACGTTATCTAGTACATGTACTTTTAAAACTTTTAGCGATTCTATTCCAAGTGATTGCGATTTTTTTTTAATCACCGGTGCGTATTTGTCAATTCGGCCTCTTAAAACCCTCACCACATCATATTTTCTGCCTACCTAGTACAACTAGAAGATATGATAACAAGACAGAACCTCAGCCATGTACGTTAAAAAATTCTACGTATATTTAGAGGTACGACGCGTGGACAAGATGTCTCAAAACAGATAATATGTGGACAGTCAAAGAAAAAAAAGAAGAATGGGGTCATGAAAAAATCATCGATATTGCTATGAAAACGTGGAGTAGGCTGTGTTCTTAACATCCAACTGCCAAATGAGATGAATTTCCGGACTCAGCGTGATATGATACATCGCGACTGCTTCCTTACTAGTATTGAGTGGCGTTTATTACATATAATTAATGCCGAATCGACTTCGTTTATTACATATAATTAATGCAGAATCGACTGACTGACTTTGTTTTTTTTTTTGATTGGGGAAGGGGGGGGGGTGATGTTTGTTATTTTTGGTGGTTTGTTTGTTTTCTGTTTTTATTTGTTGTTGCTTTTTCTTAGTCACGTTTATTTGAAAAAATAAAAAGCATCTATGGCCAACCAAATTGAAATATATGTATGAAAGTTCAAAAGTAAGTGTTTTCCTCTACAAACCAGTGCATTTCAAATTGATATTCCTTGACTGTTAAATATTTCTGCAAAAGGTCACTGTTAAAAATAAAATTTTAGAGATGAGTTGAAAGATTTCTAATAATAATATACGATAACAAGAAGAACACAGAACGACTTCCAAATTAAAGTTGTTTTTCTCCCTTTTTAAATCCGCTTTAAAAACTCATCTGCATCTATAGCAGTAATTTACTAACAGAACCAACTTTAATCTTTTTTTATTTGACGTGTTTCTTTTTTATCATTGCTATATAGTGGTGTCATTTTTCTTTGACTGATATAGACTGCAAAAAGATTTTTGTGTGTGGCAAGGATGACAAAAAGATTGCACCATGGACCACATGTTATTTCAAAACCTATTAATTAAAAAAAAAATAAGCTGCACTTTCTAATATAATTCTTTCTACATTTTGATAAGTGAAAACCATGTGGAATTAGAAAAATATTCATCTATTTACGAACAAACAAAACAATTATTTGGACGCCTTGTTCTAAACATAACTTCGGTCCCACCTTTTTAAGGGCGCAACTTTTCTCATACCACAAACGTTAATAACATTTGGTTTTTTCTTCATTTCTCTGGGTAATAATCAAACTGTTGCTATAAGTCTGTTTTTTTCTTTTACTTAACCGATAACAATTACCATTGGAGCAGATCCAGTACCTTTGACATTTTTCAAGATTGAAAATGTCATTCTGACTCCATAGAGAATGAGAATCACCTCCCTGCTTAAAAATGTCTTGAGACAATAAATATGGCCTACAGATAATTATATAGATAGAGAAAATGTCTATTCTATTAGAATACCAGAGCAACTTTTCATGTAGTAAGATAACAAGGTATTTAATCTATTGAATATAAATGTTATTAATCGTGATACCTTTGAAGAAAGAGGGAAGATAAGAAGGGCATAGCAATTACCCAGCCACGTTAGAAAAGACACAGACTGCCCGTGACTCTGCTGAACACTCGATCCGTTCCCGCATGGACTGGGACCGACTAGGATGTCCCCCTGGCGTCTTTTCGTGCAAAGGGTACGAGTGTTTCCCCTTTCTTAAGAAACTGAAATTTAAAACAGAAATGTTAGATGAATAAAAAATATAATGCCGCAAAAAAATAAATAAAAACCTTTTTTGTTTGAAAGTATTATTTTTTAAAACGGGAATAGTATTAAACAAAATTACTAACACTAACTACCTCAATAGGCCCAATAAGTTGGGCTAGTATGAAAGGGGGGAGGGGTTGCAAAACGATGCCGATGGTACAGAACTCCTATTGTAACTGTCATGCATTTTAATATTAAGAATATTATTGTGCTCTCTATTATGGTGGATGATGTGTATAAAACGTGCAAGGATACGCCGCATGGGCCACAAGTAACGCGTCGCAGGAGCTTTCAAGTCTTCTTACTACACTGTAACTAAGACTACTTTGGAGGATTCACACACTTAACTCGACGTTTTACTCACGACACAAGGACATGTTTTTGATATCCGTAAGATGAGTTATTAGGCCCCCTATTTGAATTGATTGACCCTATCAGATTCTTCACCATGATTGGTAATACTCGCGTGGTTCCCCGGTGGTTTTATACGTACGTGCGCTCCTTTCCGTGCAATAAACTTTTGCTGCATTGTCTAGTTCATTTGCTAATTCCTGTTGTTGCTGTTGGCTATCTGGCCAATATCACTTGAAATCGGAATCTTTTTTCCTACTTTTCACGGATACAGACATGTAATAGTCGGCAAATATATATCATTTTTCTCTCCAAAAAAAAAAGGTTGAAACACGCCGGAGAAAGAAGACATGCCTGTCAGACTCTAACCTAAATCTTTAAGAACCCACTTTCTTTCTGTGACACTATACTTTGCAGTATTTGCTGCATTTGATGTTATCTAAGGACGAGGAGCACACGCCACAGATCAGGTTTTCGAGACCGATCAAGAAAGTCTTCGATCTAGTTGTGCATCAGATATATTTGATGTTGAAGAAAACCAGTAATTTGGCAGTAAAGAAGGCATGTGTAATTGTTCTTAGACATAGTGAAGATGATAGAAGGTGGAGGGGAGGGGGTGGGGGTGGGCCTCTGACATTGTGAAGGTGTTAGGAAGGGGAGGAATAGCCACTGGTCGTTGTGGTCAAGACGTCACCAGGGAAATCTTACTTAATTTGTAGTGTGGCTGCTGTGGGGCGAGGGGTGTCAGCCCTGTGGTGCAGCGGTTCTCGCCTGGTCACTAGTGGTCACACCTCGCACAGAGCGCTGGGTACACGGCTCTGTCAGCTGAGGGGTAGCTTTGCCTTGGACAGACAGACAGACAGACAGACAGACAGACAGGTAGGTAGGCAGACAGGCAGAGAGACAGACAATCGAGATAGACAAAGAGAGACAAAGACGGGCATATAGAAAGGGGTGCAGGGCAAACTTTGTTCTTAGTAGAATTGGCTGTTTTAGAAATGGCCTTATTGCACTCTAAAACTCTTATAATAAAATTAACTTTCGCAATAGTATGTAAATGAAATGTTAAAACTTGCATTTGATAACAGGTTTTTTTTTCGGAATCTCATGGAACCAAATAAGGGTAACGTTCTGAAAATGCAGGCGACAGCTACTGTTTCTAAAATCTAAATGCGAAAAATCCGATATCTAATCTTTAACTTTGGATACATTAGATACGTATTCATATTGGCTCATAATTTTTCTTCATAATTGAAAAAGTGAACATACGTCAACTAAAGAGTGCAAAGGATATTGAATAAGGATGCTAATTACACATGAATAACATTTTCACAACGAGATTACTATTACTCACAGATATTTGGTAACACAAAATAACATGTCTCTTCCAAATCCTATCACCCACGTACTATTGCCACATTCATATCGCGTGCAGCCATGCACACAGCAGTTCGAAGGAGGTTAAATGAAACATCTTTAAAGTTCTGGACTTGTTCCGAGTTGGATCACTCAACCTCTATGGGCACAGATGGTTAAGTTCTCGATAAGCGAGCAAGCTGTATCTTTCTATGAGCTTTAACTGTATCAATTATTTGACGAAAGCAATTATGTCGGTTCTATTGACCCTGCTTACGAAACTGGCAAGACAAGTTCTTATGAAATCTCCCAGAAATACCGTACCAAAATGGAGAGCAATGCCATAATTCAATACGTGTTTTTTTTTCTCCATGAAATAACTTAAGAAAATCTACACTTTGGTTATTTGTACTACACAAAAGGTGCTCCTTGTGCCAGCTGAGCCTTATATTTAGATATAGATTCATTTTCCTCAACACATCTTAGAATCTTATGTCTTTTTTGTTTGTCTTTTTGTTTGTTTGGTTGTTTGCTTGTTTGTTTGTCTGTTTGTTTTTGTTTCTTTTGTTTCTTGTTGTTGTTGTTTAGTACCAAATAACGTTTGTTTGGTAACGTTTGATTTAATAATTAATTTACTGACATGCTTATTGATCACCCGAGCGGCCATCGGTTGTGATTAAGGTAAAACATTAAAACTTTAGGAAAGAGGATATAATTATCACAATGACGCCTGTGTTTTCTCCATTATTCTATAAAGAAATATGTCTTATTTTCTATAGCATCCATGTTGGATCTGTGTCAAATCTCTACGCCTAAAATTATGTTCTTGTCCTGCAAATGATTATTTGATATGGCTGATTATATCAATTGAGAAGCTTTTGTTGACAGTTAATTCGACCTTTTAGTCTTTGGTCAATAAAACTACGTATTTAACGCTGTCGAAGAGAATTTTATCCACACAAGGAAAACCAGCAAATAATTTTTCCATTTTTGTAAACGTATGGTTACAAATATTTATAACAACCAACAAATACATTTCAAAATAATTATTCAGTTTAACATTTCTCAATGTCATACAGCTTCATTGATATATATAAGCTGTATATGTTATTTAAATACATCTTTATTCTGATCTCCTCTTTGTTCGTGTACACATATAGTCGCACCATATTTACAGATGGATAATACACGCATATTTCTATCTCGATCTACCTACCACTTTCTCACTTTTTAAACATTTCTTTTCTTCACATTGCGCTTTCAGTATTTTCTCCATTGTTCTAGTTCTTCTTCGTATCCACCTCGCTGCCGTGAAACCAGAGTCAACCCTACTTTACCAAACTTAGTTCTTTATTTTGTATATCTACTGAAAATCTAGTCCCTGGCCTTAATGCTCATCTTTCTTTGTTGAGCCCGCGCAGAACTGAGCCCCAAGACCGTGGCACTCGGGCTCCTGTTTCAGCGAGTTTGAACCCCTGGCGTGGCACCGCCTGCCTGCTCAGTGCTCACTCACACCTTTTTTTTTGACTCACCATGGGCGATGAGTCGAGTCTCTATAGGCAGCACGCAGGTGAACTACTCCCCGGTCTCAGATGCTTTACCGTTAGACAGTGTCCAGCTGACTAGTAATGGACGTACACCTTTTGTGAAGGCCTGTTAAGACGCATTTATATGATTTCATAGCATAGCAAACGATCATAACATTACGTAAGAGCCACGTAGAACATGCCAATTGAACATAAAACGTTAAATGAAAAATAAACCGAAAGGCTTTACAGGTTGTCGCGCAAATCTCAAGATCTAGCTCAATGCCATAAATAAATACTGTGCAGAGATTCGAGGATGAAGTAATCCTATTAAGGTGAGTAACAAAAATTCGTGCATGTACTGAATCAAACCCTTAAAACCAACTTTATTACATGGTTTAAATTTTTTTTTAAATGAACATTGCTAAGAATTGTAGAACGCCACCATATGCACCGAGCTATTCGCCTATATCTCTATGTCTCTGCCTCTCTCCCTCTTTCTCTCCTATACATGTCTTTCTCTCTCTCCCCCCTCCCTCTATCTCATTCTTATTTTCTACCTTCTACGATTTAGCAACCTATACTTCATATTAGATATAAATGTTGTTTACTATTACATTTGTATTGACGAGACAAATCAAGTTGATAACCAGGGTAATAAGAAAGTGTGCGCTTTTGTCTTGAAAGCAAGTTAAAAGAAAGACAGATTTTTATGAAAATAATGAATGAACTGTCAAAACTAAAATAACAAAATAAAACAAGATTTAGAGTATAAAAATAAAATTTCTAGACTCCCTTTCCCTCTGTCTCTCCCACCCCCCTCCCCTCTGTCTCCGCCTCTCTCTCTTCTGTTCTCAACTCTTTCCACCCCTTTTTGTAATCTATCTCCCTGCCTCTTGCATTGAATGTTACTGATTCCTATTGTCTATCACTTCTGCCTCTCACTCCTGTCTCTCACCACTGTCTCTCTCGCATGTATCTCTCGCATGTATCTCTCGCCTGTCTCCCACTCCTGTCTCCCACTCTTGTCTCTCACTCCTGTCTCTCACTCCTGTCTCCCACTCCTGTCTCTCACTCCTGTCTCTCACTCCTGTCTCCCACTCCTGTCTCTCACTCCTGTCTCTCACTCCTGTCTCCTACTCCTGTCTCTCACTCCTGTCTCCCACTCCTGTCTCCCACTCCTGTGTCTCACTCCTGTCTCCCACTCCTGTCTCTCACTCCTGTCTCTCACTCCTGTCTCCCACTCCCGTCTCTCACTCCTGTCTCTCACTCCTGTCTCTCTCGCATGTATCTATCGCATGTATCTCACTCCTGTCTCCCACTCCTGTCTCCCACTCCTGTGTCTCACTCCTGTCTCCCACTCCTGTCTCTCACTCCTGTCTCTCACTCCTGTCTCTCACTCCTGTCTCCCACTCCTGTCTCTCACTCCTGTCTCCCACTCCTGTCTCCCACTCTTGTCTCTCTCTCCTGTCTCCCACTCCTGTCTCCCACTCTTGTCTCTCTCTCCTGACTCTATCGCATGTCTCTCACTCCTGACTCTATCGCCTGTCTCTCACTCCTGTCTCCCACTCCTGTCTCCCACTCTTGTCTCTCACTCCTGTCTCCCACTCTTGTCTCTCTCTCCTGTCTCTCACTCCTGTCTCCCACTCCTGTCTCTCACTTCTGTCTCTCACTCCTGACTCTATCGCATGTCTCTCACTCCTAACTCTATCGCATGTCTCTCACTCCTGTCTCCCACTCCTGTCTCTCACTTCTGTCTCTCACTCCTGACTCTATCGCATGTCTCTCACTCCTGACTCTATCGCCTGTCTCTCACTCCTGTCTCCCACTCATGTCTCCCACTCCCGTCTCTCACTCCTGTCTCTCACTCCTGTTTCTCTCGCATGTATCTCTCGCATGTACCCCTCGAATGTATCTCTCGCATGCCTCTCTCGCATGTATCTCTCGCACGTGTCTCTCATTTTCACGTGCAAAAATCTTCGGAAATTCAATTCCATGCACCATACCAAGTTGTCTCAGACTAGAACTTAGACTCACGTTTCAAGAAACTAATGGCATTTCAAACAGCACGTTAAGCTTCCTTATCAGTCTCTTGTATGTGTACGTGCGTGTGTGTGCGTGTACGTGATACCAGGTTTGCTAAAAATGAACATCTTGCTCACGATTGTTTACAAACAGGCCAGTCTCTGGCGCTTGTGGTAAGTCTCTTCAGATTTGCAGCGATGCCCACGGCTATGCCTATGCCGGAGTGTTTCAAAACGTAGATACCGTGAGGGTACATGTACATACTTATTCGTGCGGAGACTAGCCCAAGATAAGGTATCAGAATTTGATGAGGTACAATAGTCCATGGGAGAGCGTTGTACAGGAGTAGCAGTACTTCTCAAATACTAGTCTTGCCTCAATTGGTTATACTTTTTTGCCTGTTTGTGATATAAAGTCAAAGTAAATGATACACATGGAAATAAATCACTAGTCTGAGTTAGGCTGCTGCACTTGTACCATCCATTGTAAACAATAATGAAATAATCTTTTCATATAATAACATAAAAACTCAATTCCTTTAATGTTAATAAGACTATAATGGCTTTATTCTACAATGCAACCATAGAAAGCATTATTTGTTTTGGCATCACTTGTTGGGGAGGTTCAGCTCTTTCAAAAGATAAAAATAGAATAGATAGTTTGATTAAAAGAGCGGGTAAAATAATGAAACTGGACCTACCACTTTTCACTGATCTTTATAAGAGGCCACTTTTGAAAAAATGTCTAGATGTAACTAAACATATCGACCATCCGCTAAATCAGGAGTTTATGTTTTCCATACGCAGCGGTCGCACAATTCAACCTAAAGCTAGAACCGACCGCTACAATAATTCATTTGTGCCATCAGGCTCACGGCAAATGAGGAGCTTAACATGAAACGAATGTGTTAATGCGAGCTTGTAACTGTGTGCGTGTGTGTGTGTATATGAATGTGAGCCATCACTCATATTATGTAATCTATAATCTTTATTTTTATTATTATTACTGTGTGTAAAATACTTTTAACATGTCCAAATCGATGATGGATATTTATCAACTATTGCGGTAAATCCCATGCTGGGTGTAAACACGATGGCCATGAGTGTGAAGAAACATAGAAAACGTACTTAATAAACTGTGGATCGAGACGATATGAATTGAAGATGACAGTTATAATAAAAATAAATTACTATACTATATTTTAGGTTAGTCATTTTGCCTTCATTCATGTTTCTACTAAATATCTTGATCTAATTTATTTCTATATTATAATCGAACAGTAATAATCATTGCTGTTCTTGTACATGTACACACCACCCCGGAAGTTGTGCATGGTCGCCGAAAATAGCCCAACAATATTATCCACGTCACCACTATAAATAGATTGGCCTACGTCTATGTGATAGATAGTGGTTTTGACTTAGGATACGTTTGCACAACTCAATCCCCGTTTGTTCCGGTTTCTTCATGTTATGAAACAAGTCTGATGTTAAGCTGTCCAATAACCTTTGTTATTATTTCCGATCTATCCGAACCACATAATTATGTCTATTCATAGCAAGTGATCCCCAAACAGATGTCCTCTCTGCAGTCCAAATATTATTTCTCCCCCTCTCCTCCCTAGGTTTCCCTCTCCCCTCCCCTTTTTTTCTCTCTCCTTTTGTCTATTTCTCCCACTTAACCCCCTCTCACCTTTAATCTCTACCTCTTTCCTCCTTTTACACATACCTAAACTTCATTCTACCCTTTCCCCATGTTTCTTTGTCTCCATCCCTGTCCGTTTGTCTTCCAAAATCATACGTACTTTCAAAAATGTTCTTTGCAACTGAAAGTTTATTTATGTTCAATGTGCCCTAATATAAAAAAGAAACATGCGTGTACCAAATACTCCTCCACAATCACACCACACCACATTGTATAATCCGAAAAAAAAACTTTTGTTAAAGACTACGAAGTAGCCTACGAAACGAAGTCGGAAAAAAAAGAAAACACAAAAAAAACTACTATAAAAAACAACAAACAGCAAAAAGCAAAAAACAACAACAAGAAACAAACAAATAAAACAAAGACATTTATCCCTGATGGATGTAGATTTGTAGATTAAAAAAAGAAACGAAAGGAAGAGCACACGTTGCTGATGGCATCGAGTGTTACACACTTCCCTGTGAAAATCAGAGCAGCTGGTCCTCCACCCAGCAGGGCCTGGATCAAGTGTGGGGCGGGCCGTGCTCACCGCGAGGTCAACACACTCTGATCCTGCGGATGTTTGGTCGGTGAATCGCGCCACGCCCTTTCCTCGTTTCCCTTCAGATAAACCATTCGTCCATGCTTATGGTTGATTCTGCTTATCCTATGCTGCTAACGAGTAGAAAAACGTTTACGCAGTTAGAATTATAAATGAATATTTCCCGAACTGCACAAACATTCAAAACAGAGGCTTGTCTTAAATATTCTAAAATTGGTTTACGCGATTGCATAGTAAGACCGTTGAATTGACCTTAAACTCTTAAGAAATACTAACTAAGTGTGACATGCACCAGGCTCCATAGCTTAGATATAGAATTGAAAATAGGTATAAAGACACACTGGTACACAAGGCAAAGAAAAAGGGAGACCCGGAAATAGCCTTTTTTCTGGACTGGGCGTATGCACAAAAAGGCATTATTACTTGCTATCGAAACGAAAAGGAGGGGAGGGCGGATTTTCTGTGTTGTTTTTTTTTTATAAAAATTTTTTAATCAATAGTAATAATGATCAATTTTATTTATATAGTGCACTTCCATGAACGTTCATGCCCAATGCGCTTAGCAACTTCCACTATCACAATTTCAAAAGAAACATAACCACACATGTATAATGTTCACACAGTACGATATTGCATTCAAAAGTCACAAGAAATCGTTATAGATACCGTATATAAAACATTCACAGGTTAAATTTCAGCCACCAAAAATTTAGAATTTATGTAGAAGGTAACTGTTGATTCTTATAAGTAGCTTAACAAGCAAATGGGTGAATAATTATGATTTTTTAGAGCTATTTTGGTGTGATCCATACAAGTATCATACCCAGCTTTAAGCTCACTGGTTTGACCTTTCGATGGATGTGCTTGAGGAGAAGACAGGTATATGTTTCTAGAAATAGGAAATATTTTAAAACTTCCGTACCACCAGGATGCAAAATATGACGCTTAGTAGCATTAAAGCCAAGGGGCCGAAGGTACAACGTCGTGGTAAGCTTTCAAGTCCTCTTAAGGTATAAGAGTAAGAAGTGTTAAGACGAGTTGTAAACTACTGCGACTTTGTATTTACTACCCAAAGCCAAGATAATAGAACATGTGAATATTCGCATGGGGTTGATCAGCACTTTTCGACCCTCTATGTATGTATGTCTCTTCTCTTCTCCTTCGCCTGTCTATTTCTCTGTCTGCCTGTCTGTCTGTCTGTCTGTCTGTCTGTCTGTCTGCCTGTCTGTCTGTCTGTCTGTCTGTCTGTCTGTCTGTCTGTCTGTCTGTCTCTCTCTCT
>RQTK01000387.1:287164-298791 GCA_003991915.1 Elysia chlorotica
AATAATAAAAATAATAATAATAATAATAATAATAATAATAATAATAATAATAAAATAATAATAATAACAACAACAACAAAAATATTAACAAGAACAACAAGAATAACAAAACAACAAAACAACATTAATAATCTTTATTAAAAATATTGCGTTCTGTTCGTTCTAGGAACGAAATCACAATTCCAATTGATCTAAAACTGTCCATTAGTTTTGTTCTGAAGGCGTCGCAAAAGATAGCCTTAGGGTCCACGCAATTTTTTTCTGGCTCCTACTCCTTTATAATTATTATTTTCTTAAAATTCAAATTCAAAAGTGTAGATCTATGCTCGGGGCTTTCTCCGGTTCTACAAGGTAACGCGCAATAAATATCGATTTTTTTTTTAAAGAGCGCGCTAGGTTCTGCTAGTTGGAAATTCACGACACGAGGGGATTGTGGTATGGGCAAAGCTGAAGCATTACAGACAAATTTGAAGTGTACTATAACTCAAAATTACGTTTCTTCAGCTTATATAGTTGAAGAAATTAAAGAATTGCTATTTCTACATTGTTTTATTAGTCATAAGAAAATTGACCCAGATGCTCTTAGTTGTATTTATAGACCATTGAGTTTCTTAAAGTCTTAATGTAGGATTAGTATAAATGATTTTACAATCCACTAAAACGAAAAGGAACATTGTTCGCGTTAAAACTTGCGCACTTAAAGAATATTATCGCGCCGCACTTGCTACAACTCTGCCAATTCACTGTTATGGCATTTTCAATTTTGTCCATTTTTAAATATCCGTATCATTGGATCTTTCAAATGTCGGATGGCTAAAAGTTTTCTTTTTAATTTTCGGGTCAATATGCTAATGAGTAAAATATAGAGAGTTTGCAGAACCTAAAGATTATGTCCGTGCAAATCTATGTCACTTCACTAATGCATCGCACATTTTTCAGAATTTTGGGAACCCTGTTTAGCCCCATTATTATAATGTCGCTCGAGTTTAAAAAAAATATCACAAGTACGAGAATTTGATGTAAAAAATTGCTAATTAAATCGCTCATTAGAACTGATGTATCTTCTAAACCAATTCACACCCGTTATTGCAGGCTAGAGACATTGCAAATTTAAAAAATAATGTACTTGTATATTTGTTTTATAAATGGGTCAATAATGAGCAAATTAAATTACAATGCATTACTATATGCTGCTTGGGAATGGTAACTCTACGCCAGAGGACAAGAATAATTTGATGGGAAAACATTATATACATCAGCGGAACGCATGACGGCACAGAAGGAGGAAACTTGAAAAGTGGGCTCTGTGACCAGATTTTTCTTGGGCCAGCTTATCGATTTTCCGTCGTAGATGCCGTTCTCCTGGGCTGCATGCAAAGAGCAGCTTCATCTTGCCTATGTGTTACGATTGTATTTCATGCATGAGTAGAATGGATACGTTCTCATAATCCAGGGTAAATCAAGAGTAATAGATTCTGTTTCTGTTCATGCATTTTACATGTGTATTACACTATAATCGTCTCCAAGCACTGGGTGCACAAAATAAAGACGGCATAATTTGATAATTGCCTCAATATATTACAGTAATGAAGGATTCAATTTATCAATATTAAGACGAACTATTTCTCATCTTCATTTGCAGATTCGCAAACTGATACTGGTCCATCACTTACGCATAAAGCATGGGCACACACTAGGTGTTGATAATGTAGATTTGTGAAAGAGAACAAAGCCAGAAGCGCCCACAAAAATCCTTATTTTTACAAGTATTTTTTTAGATTATAGATAGACCCAGCACTCGGGTTACGAAGGCCTGAGAAATTTTATTTATTATTAATTTTGATAGATAAAATTTGATTATTATTGCTATAACAAAAATCTCTGAGCACTCTAATCATGGTTTGTAAAAAAAAAATTTATCTTTAAGCCTTCATCATGAAGACAAACAGCAAGTTTGTGGTAATTAATAATGGTCAATACTTTATAAATTGAAAATCGAAATAGCACTTGACTCATTTTTATATTATTTCTCAAGGAGCTAATGAAACATTTTGATCACAAGTATCATTATAAGATATTGATATTGACTTAATGGTAAAATGGGATCACTAAATTTAAACCTCTTAACGTCATCCAAGATACTTCATACTCGGTTTCATGAAGGAAAAAAACAATAAGTACGAATGAGCGCAGGTATAAACCATGACTGTATACTTTTGTTTATATGTTTCAGTCCTTTTGAGATAGTGAAAACATAGTGATGCTATAAATATAGAGACAATTAAAAAACAACAACAACAACAACAAATACAACAACAATCACAACAACAACAACAACAATAAAAACAATAACAACAACAACAGCAACAGCAACAGGGGATAGTGAGAAATAAGAATATTGAGAGGAAGAAACACAGAAAATGGAGGGATTGATTGATTGATTGATTGATTGATTGATTGATTGATTGATTGGTTGATGTTTATTGGTTCGTTGGGCTTATCACCCTAAACAAACATGACAAAAAATACAATTTTATAATGTCCAAGAAAAACATAACAAAATGGTAGCATCACTTTCGATTAGCTCTCTCGTCCTTCCACCCAATTTATGAAGCTTTTGACAGTAACTTTTAGTTATAAACGAGTTTTCAGTTTGATAATTTGTGCTGATATTTTTGGAGATAGGTAATTTAGTCTAAATTTTACCACATAAACAGATCAGGGAGAATATAATTTATCCAAAATTGCAGTTCATATTGTCAAGATAACAACCAAATAAAAAGTCGAAGCTTTATTATATTATACAAGACTGATATACACAATTTGAAAATGACATCTGCGACATTGTACCTAACAGGCTAAGAATTTCACTTATTTTAATATTAGAGATTTTCTTAGTTTCAAGACATGTTGTAAATATACGGCAACATTTGAATAGAGATTACTATTTGACATTAGTGCACTTAATCTACTTCTATTTCGAATAGTAAGGTAATTGAGAGGGATGTACGTGATTCGAGGCGCTTCGTATGCTTTACAAATCATTAATACGTGGTATTTGTCTTCTTTATCTGTGTTACATACTGGAAACATTTGCAGTGTGATATCTTTTGAATATCTGAATTTATGACAACTTATCTCTGAAACACCAAGTCGAAATCTTACTGAAGCATTTTTTAGTGTTTGACGGTAACCAATTATTCAAACATATAACTGCGGCACCTGGGGGCCCTCACTAGAGCAGAAGAGGAAAATCTCGATGCTTTTCACAGAAAACAACTGAGAAAAGTGCTGGGCACAAAATACTCAGTAAAAGTTACAAACGATTCACTGTAGAGAATATGTGAAGAGAAGCCCATATCTACCCAAGCTCTTGAAAGCAGATGGCGTCTATTCGAGCATATCCTTAGAAGACGCAAAGAAATTCCTGCAAACAAAACTATGAATAAATATTTTAAAAAAAAGAAGGGAAACGTTTTCGAGGCAGGCCCATCACAACAATGACAATTACACTGAACAAGGACTTATCTCGCCTGCAAACAGACACACTTTAACTTAAAATTAAGTTATATTTAGATGAATTTCGTTCAACAGCACAAGACAGACAAAAATGGAAACAACTTACAACTAAAAGTAAAATACAAGAAGCTGCCGAGGCGTCCCGGACGGAGAAACAGGATGCGAAAGGCGATTAATGAATGAATGAATTATTCAACAAGTATGTTTCAATACAGATCCAGGATTTAAATGAAGAATAGAATATCGTACTTACATTCCCTGATTTTTCGGCTGACCAAGTTTGTTTGAACACGTCGCACAGTCACAGGGAGAGAGATGGAGAGAGAGAGTGTGTGTGTGTGTGTGTGTGTGTGAGAGAGAGAGAGAGAGATAGAGAGAGAGAAAGAAGGGGTGGGTGGGGAGATATAAATAGATGATAACAAAGATAGATAGACTGACAGACAGACAGACAGACAGACAGACAGACAGACAGACAGACAGACAGACATACAGACAGAGAGAATAGAATATAATATATGGATAGATAAATAGATAGATAGATAGATAGATAGATAGATAGATAGATAGATAGATAGATAGATAGATAGATAGATAGATAGATAGATAGATAGATAGATAGATAGATAGATAGATAGATAGAGACATGCATACAGACAGACAGATGTTGAGAGACATAGACAGAAACCGAGACAACGGAGAGAGGCAGACATATAGACTGAAGACATATAAACATGACTTCGCAGAGAGATATGAAGCGGATGAAAAAATAGACCAAGAGAGAAGATTTATGCGTTCAGTTTTATGAATTTATGTTTATCATTTTTCTTTTAAATTTAAGTGAAGCATATTTTTGTCAGTTATTGAATCTTCGGAATCTGATGCTTTGACATCGTATTATTTGTTGAACATATCCTAAAATATCGCGCGTTTGATAACAAATCACCTTTTTTAAGCTGGTAAACTTTGACTTTAATTATTTAGAATGATTAGAACTGATGGATTTAACTTTAAAGCAAGTGCGTGGAATAGTCTTCATTAGAATCAACATTGCCATTCATAAGTACCTAGTAAATGCTTCCATAGCCAATACCTTCTTCGTTGTCATACTGCTTAATAAGTTTGCTTTTACTTATATATTTTGCACGGTGGTTAACTTACCTAACCAAACGTCGCACGACTGCTGTACGAATTATTTTCGTTAATAAGCGTCCAATATTCTATGGCGATGTCCATATTAATTGCATTTGTTCTGGTGTATTGAAGTATACAGCTGAAAATAATTATGCTAAGTCTTGTAACTGTAATCAATGTAATGAAACAAAGTACTAGTTCTATCAAGATAGTTACGCAGCGCTGCCGTTTCATGCGTTATAAGTTGTAGTGTTATAGGAAAAAGAAAAAAGAAAAAGGAAAGGCGTTTGGCATATCGTTTTTCGAACCTCAAGCATTATCAGTTCTAACTTGCTGGCTTTTGTTACCGTCCTTGACTTAGAGTTTGATTCAAACTTTGAAATAACTGTATATGCCAAAAATGATATGTTAATCAAACGCCTGGTGCAATATAATTATTATTTCTTTACCAGGTTCATTAGAAGAAAAAAACCTAAAAGATTTCGACCCTCCAATTGAAGAAAACACAAAACGTTCCTTCATTCTAGAAAAACTTTAATTTTGTAAGTAAAATCGAGCAATGAAAAAATCGGACTTAACCATAGCATAATTAATTTAATGATACCATTTGTATCAATTATTGAAATTGAACGCATTTGCTTTTCGTGTTAACTTAAGTCACTTGGCTTATCACCACCGCATCTTAGTACTCCGGCCGGAAGGTGTTGAAAAAAAAATACGTTAAAAATTGAAAAAAAAATGTCTCTAATAAATCTTCATGTTCTTTATATCCGTCAACAGGTGTATTCTCCTCGGAACCTGCACTATTTTCAAGTTTACATGGCGTGTGAAGCACGCAAGTAATCAAATCTCCTTGTAAGGTGATTCTTAAGTTTTGAAAGAGAGAAGAGCTACTCAGATTATGTGACAGGGATAAACATGGCTGGCTCAAATTCAACCCGACTGTCATACCCAAGGTGACTTTTTTCTTTTCTCTTTTTAAAGCTTGTATTGTTCTTTGGCAGCATTTTTTTTAGGCTTAATCAATTGTTTTTCAAAGTTTGTAATGTAAGATCACTGTAATTTGACTGATTGACACAGAAGTCGTAGTACCCCGGCGCTTTCAATTTTTCATTCTCTTTCTCTCCCTCTCTCTCTCACGCTGTCTCTCTTCGTCTCAATCTATTTCTCTCTTCCTCTCTCTTTCTCTCCCTATCTCTCTTTCTCTCTCTCCCTCTCTCTATCCCTCTTTCTCTTTCTCTCTCCCTCTTTCCCGCTCTCCCTCTCCCTCTTTCTCTCTCTCTCTTCCAATTTCTCGCTCTCTCTCTCTTTCTCTCTCTCTCTTCCTCTTTCTCGCTCTCTCTCTCGCCCTCTCCCTCTCTCTCTGTCTCTCTCTCTCTCTCTCTCTCTCTCTCTCTCTCTCTCTCTCTCCTCTCTCTTTCTCCATATTTTTTTATTTTTATACCTCTGTCTATTTATTTTCATCTTATGATCTATCTTATTATCTCTCGTGTTCCTTTTCTAAAAGTCTTCTCCTGTTTTGTTGTTTATTTGAAAAAATCTACGTCCCCGCTTTCTTTCCACCACTTAAGGTAAATCGCATGTACATGTATTAAAGTAATAGTATCAATACCACGCCTGTACTGTGTTTTGTGTTTACAGAAGTAAAATCACACCCGAGTTGTGGATTCCATACGTCCTGATCGGAACAAGCTGCGTTACTTTTCTGGCCGTCCATTTCTGGTGTTACCATAAGCGCAACAGAATCAGGTTGGTGCTGAAAAATAAACTTTAATTCTACATTATTCGTATTGAGTAAAAAAAAGGTCGATGTGGGAAAATATCTAAAAGTATAGTTGTACTGAAACGTAGTTACTACGTAATTTTGGGACTAAAGCGTAAAAAAGACGTTCTTTTTTATAGAAGCACCTTGTTACGAGATATAACTCTCTGCCAATCCTTTTTTTATATACACTATGCTCTTGTTGATAATTCAAGTACCAGAAAGGACCAACAAAATGCGTATTTGGTTGATTATAGAAATGAAAAAATGCAAAATGGTAAATCATCTAAGCATATATATATCACTCAAAATTTTAAACCCACAAATATAATGCTGCGTCCCGTTTCTTGGCAATTCTTTGAGTTATGTTATACAATTTTTTTTTTCATTCTGCCCACTCTTTTGATGGCTCAGGTATCTTCGCAAACGTGACGAGTCTCGTGTTAAGTCGGGACTATTGGAGCGCAGACGCATCACAAATTTGATAATGTCCCGCTATCAGACAGAACTGGGTGAGATTTTCGACGTGCAAACAGAAAAAGAAGAAGAAGGAGAAAAAGAAGATGAAGGAGAAGAAGACGAAGAAAAAGAAGAAAAGGAAGAAGAAGGAGAAGGAGAAGAAGAAGAAGAAGAAGAAGAAGAAGAAGAAGAAGAAGAAGAAGAAGAAGAAGAAGAAGAAGAAGAAGAAGAAGAAGAAGAAGAAGAAGAAGAAGAAGAAGAAGGAGGAGGAGGAGGAGGAGGAGGAGGAGGAGATATAGTGAATTCTTTTGTTTGTTTCTTCTTTTTTTTCTAGAAAAAAAATTAAGAAAGAGAGGCAGAAACACAGAAGTTGAAGATAAACTTTCTGTAAAACAAAGTGATTGGTGCTTGAATTGGTCCATGACAAAAGTATCGTTATCTATTTTTAGGGCAAAAACACGTTGCTTCCATATTATTTTTTTTTCTTGAGTTTTATATTTTCATAGCAGGCATAGTGATAAAATAATCACACAGTAATTTTGTACTCTCTTCAAGTTAATCTCGTTTTATTATATTGCATTTTATATACGTACTAATATCCCCTCCCTATACATCTACTAGACATGACCCCGACTGGCGAGTCCTCGAGGCCTGGTGCCCACAGCTTGTGGGATACAGAACTTCAAGGGGGGCCATCACTTGCACACAAGGACTTTAGTCTTGATGATAACCAAGAGGTGGTGATGGGTGGGTCCCTCAATGCTGCTGCAAGAGAAGACGTTGACATCTTAGCTGTTAACAACGCTTGGAGAACTACTGGTGGCCTTTCTACTACAGTAAACACAAGTCAAGATTGCAGGCCCATAGATGTCTTCACATTGGAGAAAACTACCACTTTCCAGCAGTTTAAGGATACATCCAACCAAACTGATACCGATAGCGAAACGTGTTTTGCTAGCACATCTGGCCATGCACATTCTACATGTGTTCAAGGTGGCGAAATCCAACAAACACACAATGATAATCCGCCGATTAACAGCATCTTTAATGTATCGCAGCGCTATGCTTGGAACGAAAACAGTTCGCTTACTGAAGATAGCAGCGACATTTCAAAGCGAAAACACCCTGCAATTGAGTTTTACTCAGAAAAGGCTCCGCAGTCCTACTCTGAAAATGACTCCACCAAAAATAAAATTAGCAACATTTGCGCAGCTATACACTCTCCAACTGTTAATGATACATATCAAAATACCTTTGGCGAAGCCACTCTGAAATTTAAAGAGGCTAAGCATGATGGTAATTCACAAGTAAATAACGTCCAACCGCGTGGCAATAATGGTAATCAAATTGAAACGGCCAATGATTTTACTCATTCCTGCTTTCAAATGGACTTGACAAGAGCAAACAAAAAGATTGGAATTTTAAGAACTCATTACTCCAAGACAGAAACTCCCTCGAGCAGCGTATCCTCACCTGTTTCTACATCTACAGATTTTGTATTCCATGGTCATTCACCTTACACTCACCAAGAGACTCGCACCGTGAGGACCTCCCAACCACTTTTAGCAGCTGATCATGAGGACAGCCCTGCCCACAACCGCCCAGCTCTGGGCGCAGGAATCTCCACAGACGTAGATGGTATGCCTTGTTCAACAACTGCCTTTGTTTCCCTAACTGCTGAGATAAATACACCAGAATCTAGTACGACACAAGAAGACGGTTACACCAAAGGTTCTGAAACAATGACCAGTCAAAATTCCGGCTCCGATTCCAAAATTCATGTTTATGCCCCTTGCACTAAAACAGACGATGACGCTTCTGTAAGTAATGACAGTCCAAAGAAGTCTTTCAACAATTATAAAGAATGCATTTCACAAACTCAACTTCCTAGTCAAACAGAAGATGACTTGTTAAGTCCAGCTGGAAGGAAAGTGTCACCGGTGACTGAGTGTTTATCTGATCCGCCCTCTTATGACGAGATTGTCAAGTCCTTGCCACCACCTGGCTCTAACTGCGACCAGCATCGACGTTCAGCCTCCGAAAAACCCGCCGATGGTCGCAGCGATCACAAAGACATGACAGATGAAGAGATGATCGTGATGCCCTTTGCCGAGGGCGACCAACAGTTAATTTCAAACAATCCACACCCAAAACTGATTTTCCAACACAAAAGGAGGAAAAGAGGAAAAGACTGAAATTTAGTTATCTTTTCTGTTGTTCCAAAACCCAACTACAGAAATTAGTAAGTTTTGTGATAGGAGATTCTTGATGTCCAAATCTAGTTCGACAGCAGTTAGCTCCTTATTTTGTTTAGTTTTGAAGTATTGAACATGTGTTTATGATTAATCAAGAGACTCAATGGACTCAACTTGAATGTCTTGTGTGTCCACCCGACTTCACTATTCGCTTTTTATCACATCCAAAGCTTCCCCTAGCTCGTTCACAATTTAACATTCAGCATGAATAAAGATTATGAGTCGATGAGTTTAAGAATCTTTTTTTTTAACTACAAATGATTTTTTTACACGGTACATGTACTGAATTTATTATGTTTTGTGACTGTTACATTTTGACACCGTTTTAAGAGGTAAGGAGGACGCTTAATTTGTCAGATAAAAACAAAATATGATTTAATGATAAAATGCATGATTCCTTATCGGAAGATATCAAGAATATTATACTGGTGTAGTTTGGCGTTGTCCTGTCACCGTATATGAGCACACATTACTATAATACTTCTTTCTTTGCACATGCGATGTTAGATATTTACGAGAAGACCTCTGTTTTTTACAAAACATATGTGACTTTCGGTTAGCTTTATATGAATTAAAAAAAAAACTCATGATATATTGAATGTTACTTTAAAAATGGCATCGTTTCCCAAAAAAATTACTCCATTGCCCGTTAAATAGAATGTCTTAATAATGGATTAAGCATAAAAATGAAATGGTTACATGGTTACCTTTTAAAGAAACGTTAAAGGTGATATGAAAAGCTCGACTGATAGTTACCAGAGGAAACATGCCAATTCGTGTTTTTTAAACTCTTAAGATGATTACCAAGCACCAAGCTAAGTGTGATACAAGGTTCTGTACCATTCATGATTCAATATAATTAATTATTCACCTAACTTTATATAATACATAACGGGGACGTGTTACTCTTTTTTTTTTGGGGGGGGGGGGTAATTTAACATTAACCCTCTTTACTCTGATATTTTGTATAACCAGCGTAATATTAACTATTAAACATTTAAACCAATAGTACATCATAAGAGAAACGCTTCTTTTTACGTGGTTAAATAAAGATACATGTATTTCTATAGCAGAGGCTCAACAAAAACAAATAGATTAGATAAGCAGTCAGTAGAAAGTCACACTTGACAATGCCGACTCAGTGCATGTATAGATGGGAGTGGTTATCTGTTTGTTGTAGCTGGTTTCTCAAACAATACTCGCGGGGGGAGGGGGGGCGTAGTGAGTTTGTTTTCATGGCACATATTGTACTGATGATGTCCTAAGACAGTAAATACATTAAATTAGTATCAGCGGTAATTTATTTGTCTCTCTCAGTGATAAAAGCATAAAATTGTGCAAAAAGATTGGTTAAGAGTAAAGGGTATATTACAGTGGTTTAAACTATGCATGTGCAGGATTATCACAGTTAAAGTTTATTGTACACACCGATGTCCTTCAGATACCTCAGGTGGCGCTAAGGACCAACATATCATTATGTTCTCTAATGGTTCGGAAACAAGATGCAGATTTCATTCCAGGTGAAAAAGTGGACAGTCAACCAAAATGTAACATATGGATAATTGATAGTTGCACTGTGGAAGCTATTCACCTATTAGTAGGAAGACGTGGCTAAGATGAGAATGTCAAAGTCGGACTTGATCGCACCTGCTCTCGTCTTCTAGCCTGAAACACTCCCGCCCAGTGATCTTAATGTGGTTTAACACAGTGTCTGTCAATTTTACATGCTGCCATCCGAAGAAAAAACAGAGATGCTAGGATTTCTAACGTTTTTCTTCATCTTTTCTCAATATCTCCCTCTTTCTCTCTCTCTATCCCTTTCTCTCCATATCTCTAACTTTTTTCTATCCTTTTTGTTATATCTATTTATCTCTCTATTTGTGTGTATGTCTCCGTCTGTCTCTCTCTTTCTATCTCTCTACCTGTATGGGGGCACGGTGGTCATGGGGTAGAACATCGGCTTCCGACGCAAAAGGTCCGGGTTCAAGCCCTGGAGATTGCGCTCCCGACTGGTTGGGCCGGTGTCAGTATAATGTGAGCTGCTGAGACATGAGTCATGGCATTCCCGCCCTGTCTCGGGTGTGGCAGCACAAAAATCTGTCCGACATTAGTCTTGGCACCCGCCCATAATATAGCCTATAATAGTGCTGATGTTGGACGTTAAAACTACTTAACATCAACATCAATGTATGTATGTATGTATGTATGTATGTATGTATGTATGTATGTATGCATGCATGCATGTTTGTATGTATGTATGTATGTATGTATGTATGTATGTATGTATGTATGTATGTATGTATGTATGTATGTATGTATGTATGTATGTATGTATGTATGTATGTATGTATGTATGTATGTATGTATGTATGTATGTATGTATGTATGTATGTATTAGTAGTAGTAGTAGTAGTAGTAGTAGTAGTAGTAGTAGTAGTAGTAGTAGTAGTAGTAGTAGTAGTAGTAGTAGTAGTAGTAGTAGTAGTAGTAGTAGTAGTAGT
>RQTK01000387.1:300378-312282 GCA_003991915.1 Elysia chlorotica
AGTAGTAGTAGTAGTAGTAGTAGTAGTAGTAGTAGTAGTAGTAGTAGTAGTAGTAGTAGTAGTAGTAGTAGTAGTAGTAGTATTACTATTATTATTATATAATTTTTTATCATCATCATAATTATTATCATTGTCATCATCATTAGAAACATTATTTCAATTTTACTGATTTTCTGACCATTCCTTTTTGTAATTGCCATAAACTGATAGCAGGATATATGATATTACATAGTATGATAATTATACAAAGTAATAATAAAGTGATTAATAACAGTAATCTTTCTTTTAAAGTTAATACTTATGAGATCAGTATTAATAGGATCATTTTTACTCAGATCATTAGCTGCTTACATTACTATTGTTATCATTCTTTTTTACACATGCCGGTTATTATACAAAAGCACCACCACAATAATATTGTTCATTTCAAAGCTTAAAGATTCTACGCATGCTATGTTTGTCTGTTATTTTTGTTGTTGTTTTTTTTTTTCTGTTGTTTGGTTTTACTTTTAAGTTTTTGCACACCTAGAGCACCATTTATGACGTCTCTTGATTAAAATGCGGCTGACCGAAACGAAACCAGAAAGAAAGGGGATGGGGTCCCTATGGATATGGCAGAGTGGAATAAATTCCTTTCTCTAAGCATTGGAGAACATCATTGAACATCAATGTCTTCTCCGAACATTTTTTCAGTTCGACGACCAAAGATAATAGCAAAGTGTGATTCTTTGCTCACTTTTGGAACAGGCACGTTATCCCAGAATTATGTAGTGTTTTTTTCGATAGCTATTCATGTATGGATACTCGATTTTTTAACCGTATCCCTCATCTATTATGAAAATCTTCTAGATTTAGATTTAGATTTAAAGGGAACCGTAAAGCTCTAGATCTAAATATATGGGGCATCAGATTGATTAAATCGAAGAAACATTTACCGACAATATGTAAACGAATCTCTGTAAACTAATCCAACGTAAAGATCAGAAACGTTTTTAAGTAGGTAAAATTTTAACATTTTCTCTGAAAACATTGCTGATGGCATAAATTATGATAATTTTTTCTCACAGCAGCAAAGGTAAGTGAGAACTCCTATTTTTTTAAACTGGGTGTCTATTGCAAAAGTGAGTTTTACGGCACGGTAGCGGATATATTGTGTCCATGATGTCCTAATACAGCCATTACATTAGTCTCTAAAAAGGTTGGTGAAAAGTAAAGGGCAAATACAATAGTTTAAAAGATCCATGAGTAGGATAATCACAGATAAATTTTATTATACACACCAATGTCCCTCAGTAGGCGCTGAGGACTAACATTAGTAAATATGCTCTCTAATGCCCCAGACGTTGCAACAGGACTTGATTCCTTTGTTCCTATACACTACCAGAACCACAACCCATGGAGACAACAGTGGGACATTGAATTTAGCGATTAGCGGACTACATTTCTTTTGATCTGATATTATTTTAATTAAAAGTTCCATGCTACATATGACTTTGGGGAGCACTGTATGGCTGTCATTTCTGCCCAAATCTTTCTCCATGCTCACTCGGAGTGCCCCTAAACTTTACCAGCACTGATTGCACTGCTTGTTGTCTAGTGTGTTTAGGGGAGATCTTGCTGTTTGTGGTGCTCTTTCGATGTACGAGTACCAGTAGATGAGCAATGGGATTTCTGCAGTCCTGATTTTCTTTTTCATAATATTAAAATCAAAGTAAAGCCATTATATTGATTGGGTTTCATTTGACCTCTTGCATCCTTTGCTGATGATTGCTGTTTAATCATTCAGCCAAAAATTCACCATGATGCACTTGATAAAAAAAAAAGTTGCCATGGTTTATGAAAAATATACTTTTCTAATCAAGTAACTTTTTGAACTTACGTAACTTGCAAAATAGATAATTTTTTGTAAATTTAAACGGTCATACAAAAATTTTGAAAACAAGTAAAGAAAAAATACATTTTCTTTAAAGATGCCACCACTAATTTTAAATCGTAAATGTAGATTATCTATGTAAATCATGTTTATTTCTTGCAGGAAAAAAATTGAGTGAACAGGATTAGAATGTCACAAGAAGATCTACAAGAAAACAAACTTGGTATAGAAGGGGATTCTCAAGTAAATAACGTTTCAGACCAAGAAGAAGAGATAGAAGCAGCCGAAAACGAGGGGCAGGTGGAGAAAGTGGATACAGACACAACAGAGGCGGATCATCTTGAAGAATCATCAGGGGGGCATGCCACAAAGGACAGAAATGACGTCGCCTTTGTGCTAGATGACAACCACGAGGGGAAGCTTGCGCGATATTCTGAACATACCGGAGTCAGGAATTCGCCGTCAGGTCAATAAATGTATATATAGGAAGTATGAGTGAGTTTGTTTTTACGGCACGTCAGCCCGGTAACGGCGATATTTTGCCTATGCTGTCCTGAGACAGATAATACATTCTACAAGTGAGTGAGTGAGTGAGTGAGATATTTTTTACGGCACGTCAACACGGTAACGGCTATCTTGTGCCCACGATGTTCTACAGCATTTAATACATTATACTAGTAGCAGTAGTGACTCTTTTATGTCTCTAAAAAGGTTGGTGAAAAGTAAAGGGCAAATACAATAGTTTAAAAGATCCATGAGTAGGATAATCACAGTTAAATTTTATTATACACACCAATGTCCCTCAGTAGGCGCTGAGGACTAACATAAGTAATTATGCTCCCTAATGGTACAGATTTTTTCCCCGGTGAAAAAGCGAACAGTAAACCAGAATGCGACTTATGGATAATAATTGACAGTTGCAGGAATGATACTGTGGAGGCTCTTCACCTCTTAGTAGGAAGGTGTGGGTAAGATGAGAATGTCCCAGTCCGAGTAGCAACGATGACCCCTTTATGTCTCTGAGTGGTAAAAGCATTTGAATATAAATGCGTATACAGTAGTTTAAAAGATCCATGCGTAGGGTTGTCTCAGATAAATTTAATTATACACACAAATGTCCGAATACCTTAGAAGCCGCTAAGGACTAACGTGTTAGATAAATAATTATGCTTCTAATGGTTTTGGAGCCAGGTACAGATCTCTTTGACGGCAGAAAATCAGACAGTCAACCAGTATCGATAAATGACAGAGAGATAAATAGGTAGATAAATAGGTAAATGGATAGACAGATAATTGCAAGGTAAGTAAAACGTATTTTTAAAACAATTCAAAATTTATTGCCCTTCAGACAAAGATTTTCTTATGTAGCTAGTTAGATCTATCAATCGATCGATCTATTAATCGATAGATAGATAGATAGATAGATAGATAGATAGATAGATAGATAGATAGATAGATAGATAGATAGATAGATAGATAGATAGATAGATAGATAGATAGATAGATAGATAGATAGATAGATAGATTAAGAGTTAATTATATTACAAGGTTATTGTTACAGGGTTATTTATGCAGGATTTTTCCTTCGTATAATATTCGCTGACTCTCAAAAATGTTTATTTGAAATTAACCCTGGAACCTAAAGATTTTGAAAAATACATGCATCACGATAAAATGTGATATGAGGTAAGTTTCTGTGTGTTGGCACATGTATTGTTACTCTTTTAGCAACCCATTTGACACAAAGTAGCTTCAATGAATTGCTGATAATGCCTTTTAAATAAACAAAACAGGTTTAATAAACAATTTCTATTTTTATACTTATATAAACATCATTGGATTCAATTTATAATAAAATATATATTCAAGTAGCCCTGTCCACGATAAAATGACTTGAATCCATAAAAAGGTTCAAGGGTTTCGTTTACATGTTCGTGATAGTTCATTAGGTAAAGCTCCTGACGGATTTGTCAGGAGATCCGACTTTCAAACATAAGTATTCTTCGGACGTATAACTATTGAGAAGTTGTTTTTTTTTTTTAGATGTCACACCAAAGACACCCAGAACGTCGCGATTCTCTTACAACGGACCTGACGAGCAAGAGGAAAACGATCACAAGTTGATAATCATGGAAGCTCTCCAGAATCTCCCAGATCAGGGTCTAGTGGAAGCGGATCCAGGTGAGGATGAGTGAGTGAGTGAGTTGGTTTTTACGACATGCAGCACGTAACGCCTATATCGTGCCCATACTGTCCCAAGACTGTTAATGCATTATTCTAGTAGCGGAAAGTCAACCAGAATGAGACTTATAGATAATTCACAGTTGTAGGTATGGCACTGTGGAGGTTCGACACATCTCAGCAAGAAGGCGTGAGTAAGATGAGAATGTCCAAGTCGGACTCGGTAGAGTACCACATAGTCTCGTCTTCCAGCCTGAGACACTTCTGCCCGTGACCTAAATGTGGTTGGACACAGTAGAGTTTGTCGACTGTCAGGTTGTCGCGCTTTCCAGTTTTCTTTTACAAATTGGCTTTGCATTCGATGAAGGTATCTTCACCTGGTTCCAGTTCAAGCACGATCTTGGTGAGCTCATTGGCCACCAACCATGTCATTTCCTTCGATTCCAACGTGGCTGGGGATCCAGCTGAGATTAATTTTCGTACCATTTTGCTGCAATTCTGATGTGTTTTTAAAATTTTGGATTTTTCAAGTTTGCCTCTCCGGCCGCTTTCACCAGGAATTCTCCCTGGTATTTCCTGTGTCCAGGAAGAAATTTCCGAAAATTTGTGTTCTTCAATAGAGTTGGTATCTAAGTCAATTGCAAGAAGGAGCTGCTGAGCACGAATCTCAAAGGGGGCGGGGGAAATCGCGTTCGGTAAATGTTGGAATTTGTCTACATAATTTGGGTGGAAAACGGTGAAAAGCAGGAATGTCAGGGTGAGATTTTAGAATAAAGAGTAAATTGTAGTGATAGTTTGCCTCTTCTTCCTTCAATGATTGTTCGCTTGCAGGAACGTAAAGGCTTTCTATCGGGGTGGTACGAAAGATCCCGAGACTGAGACGCAGTCCTTTGTGGTGTATAGTCTCCAGCTTTTTTTTATATAAGATGGTCTGTCAGCGCCATACACTACGCTGCCGCAATCGATTATAGATCGTATCAGAGAGAGATAGACGTAGAGGAGCAACTCTCTATCTGCTCCCCACTCTGATCCGGTAAGGATTTAATAAAAATACGTGCTTTTTTGGCACTTTTTCTTCAGATATTTCAGGTGCCGATCGATTCATTGAACAATTCTGAATGTTGAGTGGTGTTCTCACTTCTAAGCTTTGAGAAAAAAATATTCCATATAAAAAAAGATATCTCAGTACGCAATTTCGCATCAAACTGACGTTTAATTATTTTTCTTTTTATTTAATATTGTATGAGGAACATTCAGGCGTCCACATTTACCACAGAGAGATACCCCCGTTGTTGAAAATAACCACCGTCACGCTTTTCAAACATCTTAAGTACGGTACCTAGCAGCACAACTTTAATTTTTCGTAACCCCTACCCTTTTTAAATATTGTGATTGTGCAATAAAACTAATCGTCCTTTCTTATTTTTTTTTTATTAAATCTCAATATTATAATTTGTATGATCTTAATCTATCTCCTAGATCCCTTTGCCCTTTTCTAAAATATCGGTAGCTTTCAGTTACATACAGTGTTCTATTATAAGATTTAGATTTATGTGCAGATACCTTTGTTTCGGCCATTATTGAAATTCTAAGCGGGATATTACGATATCTCTCACTCTAAAATCAAGATTTACTTTGCATTAGTGTTTAAACCATTTTTGTAACTCAATTTGGACATAATTATATTCCAAAATTACTTTTAACCGTATAAAGTAAATGTAACAAAGTTAAAGATAAAGAAAGTATGTAAAAAATCCTCTTTATCCTAAGTGCTGTTAAGTAGACGCACCAACCGTTTCCTGTCCACCCACAGCAGCCGATTCGAAAGCAGACGATGTCCCTACATCAGAGGCCGACCCTAACTCAGAACCGAAAACGGGGAACGCCAAGAAGCCGAAAATTGAGCGGACAAAAAAAGAAAAATCCTCAAGTGCTCGCGACTACGATGAGAAGACGGTCGTGGCCGCTATGCAGGTAGACCAACGGCATATGGTTTATTTGTATCTCTTATTTTTCTGAACAATACTATTCTTACTGACTTAAGGCTCGTCTGCTGATTTATTTACGGAGACATGTCAAGTCTCTGAAATATAAAAGTTGACGTCGTATTCTTATTTTAAAAAATGAGATTAAATGATAATGGCTCTTTAACTGCAGTTTTTCTTTCTTTATGAAAATTATCTGAACGTTTGTTTTCTTCTGCTTTCTTCTTCCAATTTTTAAAAAAATTTATGGGTATATTAGGTGGAAAAAAAATTCATATTTGTGTTACTCTTCAAACACACAGCTTTTCTCGGTTGACTCTCGAAAGCTTCATTTATTTGTCTGAACTAGGACAATTCCCGAAATAAGGGGAAAATCAAAAAATGACTTGAAATAGCTAATAATTAGTAAAAGAATAATCATATGCCCTTTATGCTTCTGTTTCTAGAAAGTTCCTCCTCGACACGACTTCACGGGTTACATCTTTTCCTCACAGACATTACGTAAGAATTTCTTTTACAATTTGAAATAAATGGTGATGAAGGAATGTTTGCATTAAAATAAAAAATACAATGTGGTATTATACAATACATTAACTCACATCAACAACGTTTTTATCACTCTGTTAATCATACCCTCTACTATATTATACATCAGATTTTAAAAAAATATCCACAATACGTATTAATTTTTGTGTAAAATGTAACCGTAAATGTTTGCCCCCTCTTACCAATGCCACAAAAACAATTGTGGTAATTATCATTCTTACAGTGTTAAGAAATAACATGTAATAAGGTTGCCTCTTTAAAATGAAATAGTTATAAGAAATGCAGCAAATGTCCAAAAATACTGAATTTTGAAAAGTGAATAAGAAGATTTTTGAAATATAGTTATAATTATGGAAAGTAATTTACAAATATTTTAGACTAATGGATAGAGGGATAGCGAAAAAGATGTTATAGACGAGAGAGATAGGGAGGTGCAAGAAAATATTAAAAGAAGAGAAAGGTGGGAAAAGGGGAAAGATTTGGAGAGAGAAAGAGAGAGAGAGAGAGAGAGAGAGAGAGAGAGAGAGAGTGTGTGTGTGAGTGAGTGTGTGAGTGAAAAAAAAGAAAGTGTGTGTGTGAGTATAAATGCGTATTCACACAATTATGTGATTTAATTCCCTTGCTGATTTTTGAAATATAGTTATAATTATGGAAAGTAATTTACAAATATTTTAGACTAATGGATAGAGGGATAGCGAAAAAGATGTTATAGACGAGAGAGATAGGGAGGTGCAAGAAAATATTAAAAGAAGAGAAAGGTGGGAAAAGGGGAAAGATTTGGAGAGAGAAAGAGAGAGAGAGAGAGAGAGAGAGAGAGAGAGAGAGAGAGAGAGAGTGTGTGTGTGTGAGTGAGTGTGTGAGTGAAAAAAAAGAAAGTGTGTGTGTGAGTATAAATGCGTATTCACACAATTATGTGATTTAATTCCCTTGCATTTTCAAGTGATATGAGATGTTATTAGAAACGATTTCCACGCGTTTCTAATGAATTTCATTTTCTCTTTTCACGTTGCATTCCCTGCATTTGCATGTTCTGTTTGTGTTAGCATGTTTTTGTGTTGTTCAAATCCTCTTTGTTCAAGTTAAGGATATTTCCTTGCCCACATTTAAAAACGGGATTGTTATCAATTAGATTTCTTTTGATTCGTTACCTTTGGAAATTTGCATTGGTCTCCATGAGATCTACAAAAAAGCGAAATAGTTGGTGCATTTTGTGAATATTATAGAATTAATTAGTGAGCACGGAAACGGCTATATTGTGCCCATGATGTCCTTAGTCGGTCAATACATTATACTAATAGCAACGGTGACTCCTTTATCTCTCTGAGTGATAAAAGAATAGAAATTGTGCATAAAAAGGTTGGTTAAAAGTAAAGGTAGTTTAAAATATCAATGTTTAGTATTATCGCAGTTAAATTTTATTAAGCACATCAATGTCCTTCAGACACCTCAGTAGGGGCTGAGGATCCAGCAGAGAGTAACTTTCTTACCATTTTGCTGAAGTTCATGCATTTTTTTTCAATACGTGAAGAATTTTCGGATTTTTTTATATTTGCCTCTCCCACCGTCTTCACCAGAGAAAGGGATTCAGAGAGGATTTAAAAAATCATTAAGTATAACAAAAGCCTGCCCAGATCTCGCCTCTTTTTAAGTCTAAAAGATGTTTCAATGGACTTTAAAACTGTGTTAAACTACATAGCTCAAACTATTAACCTTTTAATCTTTTATATTTATGTACATGTAAACATTTTGCTCAACGATTGCACTTTATTCACTGCCTAACAACAAACAAAACCTTTTGATTTACTCAATCAACAAGATTTTTTAGTTTCTTTTAGAATGTTGGTAATGAAAGTAACAAACCTTTTTTTTTAATGTTTTAGGTCCTTACGGTATAAGCAACTTCTTCCTGCCAATCGTCCCCCAACCAGTCCCGCGGAAGCACATTTGTGTGAAGGGTGTAACGTAAGCTCTCAACCTATCGCTTTGATACACTATCACTATTATTGATTTCAAACGGCTGCATTAAAAGTGATTTAACAATTAGAATCACGTTTACTATGATTGGCAGTTTTTCGAAATCCTGTCCAGATTTATATTTAAACCAAACTTTTGCAATTTTTGGGAGTACATAAGTGAAAGACAAGATGTTGTTTTTTTTTTCGATGCCATCCAACAAATGTTCAAAGTTAGGACAAACGTATTTTGGGAGAGTCAGGCCATATTAATTATGGTCAAGTTGGCGTTTGGGTGTTATGATACCTTATAACTCGTATCGAAAAACGTTTACCAAAGCCATGATGAGGGAGGAGTCCCGCAGATCCAAGGTTCCGCATATTTCTTTTTTAATTTGTAACGCTAAGAAGAACACACGAAAAAGCATTCTAATTCGTTACATTTGTATATAATGTTGTGACTAAATGCTATAAGTTGGTAACAAATTTTAAAACGCCCAACAAGTAGATCTCCATGCGATACCGAAGTTCTATAAGTTGTACAACGCTCCGCTTGCTTGTCTGCAGGGTGCCCGCTCAGATCCTGCACAGCAACATGAGGGCCGCGCCCCGAGGCCTCATGCCGCTCAGTGCCGTGCGCATCACCTGGTGCGCCACTCCGCACCGTACCATCTTTACTCTGGCCAACCTTTACGCATATCTCACCAGGTACTAGCCTTTCCGCAGCGCACCAACTTCACTCTGGCCAACCTTACTGCACATCTCACCAGATACTGGCATGTCCTCGCCACACTGATGGTGCTGGTGGTGCTGGTTATGTTGGCTTAGTTAGTGATGCTGGTACTTGGTAGTGGTATTTTCTCTAGTGGTATAGGAGTTCGCTGAAGACTTCTTGTAAGGTGAAATTTTGGGCAGAAAACCCACATGTGAGTAATGGATAACTGCCTGCTGCAGAAATAAATTTGCGGGGATTTTTCACTTTTCATGAGAAAGGCGTGGGCTGAGTGTCCCAGCCTAACTCGATTGAGTACCACTTGGTCTCGTCGTCTAGCCTGAGACACTCCTGTCAAGTACAATGTCGCCGGACACAGCGTATTTTTGTCAAGTACACGTATCCACTCATTTCACAAGGATTCCTAAGTTTCTTTTATGGATTTATTAATAATCGGCTTTGATCTGATACACGAATCTTACCTAGGTGGTTTACATTTCGAGCCTTTTGGTGCCGTTACTGGTGCTGGTTG
The DNA here is from genome assembly GCA_003991915.1 of Elysia chlorotica. Taxonomy (NCBI): domain Eukaryota; kingdom Metazoa; phylum Mollusca; class Gastropoda; family Plakobranchidae; genus Elysia; species Elysia chlorotica. The sequence continues at coordinate 310,160 of RQTK01000387.1, forward strand.
GCATGATGATTATATTTATAGGGATAATTATATTGTTAAACTTTTATGAACCGTGTTCTAAATTAATTTATTCTGCTTTACATCCTTTCGTTGTATCTTTTAAAGATTCGGACCCATTGAGGCAGTCTACCAAAGAGGCCCCAATTCAAGCCTGGTGGTTTTTTGCGACTTGCAGTCTGCAAGCACATGTGTAAAGTGTCCCTCTCTGGGCATGCCATGGGATCGTTTAATCGCCACATGGTGGGAGCCACGCTTGCACAACAACGGCTATCTCTGTCGCCACCTCAGGGTGGAAGAACATAATAACAATCTTGCGGATTTAGCTGTTCAGAAAATGGTGGAAGGCGAAAAGTCTCGAGCTTAGGAATCTAAAGCCATCTACTTTGACAAAGCATAACAAAAAGGAACGGGCGTATTTCAAAGAAAATAACTGAATTTAAGACGTCGGCCAATAAGCGTGAAAGAAAAAACTCGTAAAAAAAACGTGTAAAATTACCACCATCTACTGAAGTAAAGTAGAAACTCATTTCTTAAATAAAACAAAAACAAAACCACAAATGGAAAAAAAAACAGTTTTAAATTGTAACTTAAGGAAACGAAAACATTCACTTATATAGAATTAAAAATAATCAGAAACTTGCTTTTTCAAAGTAAGAACGTCATCAACATTATTTGACTACATCATCTGATTCAATTACAAAAAAAGATTTATTGACACGATATAAACAGTTTATTTTAATAAAGAGTTGTTACAGGTCAAACCACAGTTATGTTTTTTTTCCGTATTATATTGTGATTCTGTTTCGTTTTAATCTGCACACAAATCATTGTCCAAATAATGTTACTGTTTTCATTTAATTTATCAATCAAATAATTTCATGATTGACATTGTCCTCTGAATCGTTCTTATTCAGTGATCTATTTCTAGGTCTTAAAATTTTCAAACATTGGATTTAGCTTCTAAACGTATCCACATGAATACAAGTTTATCTTTCTAATGAGCCATTTCTTACGAGATCATTATTAATTTGCGTCTGCGAAGCACTAAAACATACAGGTATAAAAAATAATCTTTCTTTAATCAACAGATAATATTTGTTAAAGATAAAGCAATTAGTTCAGAATTAATATATCTCTCTGAATTACTGACTAATATCCGTTTACGCATGATCCCCTCTACCTATCTATCTATCTATCTATCTATCTATCTCTTTATCTATCTATCTATCTATCTATCTATCTATCTATCTATCTATCTATCTATCTATCTATCTATCTATCTATCTATCTATCTATCTATCTATCTATCTATCTATCTATCTATCTATCTATAAATCTATCTATCTATCTTTTTTTTTACACAACCTCTCTCTCTGTCCCTTTTTATCTGTCTCTGTCTGCTTCTCGCTCTGTCTGTTGGTCGGTCTCTCTGTCTGTCTGTCTTTGTCTGTCTCTCTGTCTGTCTGTCTTTCTGTCTGTCTGCCTGTCTGTCTGTCTGTCTGTCTGTCTGTCTGTCTGTCTGTCTGTCTGTCTCTCTGTCTGTCTGTCTGTCTGTCTGTCTGTCTCTCTCTCTCTCTCTCTCTCTCTCTCTCTCTCTCTCTCCTGTTTTATGTACCTCTAAGTCTTATGCAGTACACACATTTAAAAAAAAAAAATTAAAGTGTAAGCTAGGTGAATAAATATTCGTCACAGTTTATTTTAACATTCTGGCTAAACAACTAACAATCAAGAAACAGGTGTGTTGGTTATGTTCAATCAATGCCAACGTCTACACCCACCAAGCGGGACTTATCTAGCATTGAGCGGCTTCTTGCAGCATATGCAGAGGAAAAAGTATATGGACCCAATGATGACCAGCGCTAGACCAGCGTAGGAGATGTAGTGCTTGATGTTCTGGTTGCGCTGATCCACCACCATCACCTTCATAGACGCCACACGCCGGTCCTTCTCAAAGCAGCTGGGGGAATACAGACAACATTGTAATAAGGAATCCAAACTTGGCATTGTACATTACAACTCCCTGCAGTTCCCGTGAAGAAGAAGAAGAAGAAGAAGAAGAAGAAGAAGAAGAAGAAGAAGAAGAAGAAGAAGAAGAAGAAGAAGAAGAAGAAGAAGATGATGAT
>RQTK01000387.1:313687-395863 GCA_003991915.1 Elysia chlorotica
ATAATAATAATAATAATAATAATAATAATAATAATAATAATAATAATAATAATAATAATAATAAAAACAGTGAGTAAGTGAGTTTGAATTTAGGGTACGTCAGCACGGTAACGGCTATATTGTGTCCATGGTTTACTAAGACAGTTAAAGCATTATACTAATAGCAGCGGTGACTCCTTTACCTCTATGAACAGTAAAAGGGTAAAAAGTGTGCGTAAAAATGTTGGTGAAAAGTAAAGGGTATATAGAGTAGTTTAAAAGATCCATGTGTAGGATTATCACAATTAGATTTTATTTTATACACCAATGTCCTTTAGGTACCTTAGTAGGTGCTGAGTTAATATGTTCTGTAGTGGCTTGGAAGCCAGGTGCAGATTTCTTTCCCGGTAAAAAACAGGATGTCAAACAGAATGTCACTAATGGCCAATTGACGGTTGCAGGTTTGACACAGTGGAAGATCTTCACCTCTCAATAGAAAGGCGTGAGTAAGATGAGAATGTATAATTCGGACTCGATCGAATACCACCTGGTATCGTCGTCTAACCTGTGAAAGTCCTGCCCCATTATCTAAATTTGGTTTGGCACAGTGTAATTTGTTGATTGTCATGTTGTTCCATCGCGCTTTCCAGTTTTCTCTTTTAAACGAGTGTGTAATTGCCTTAGCATCTGATGCTGGTATTTGCACTTGAGTAAGTTCAAGTTCGAGCCCGATTTTGGCGAATTCATCAGCCATTTCATTTCCTTCGATATTCCAACATGGCTGGAAATGCAGCAGAGAACAAATTTCTTACCATTAATTTTTCTGTATTTCGAGAAATTTTTTTCTAATAGTTATTTTAAGAATTTTGGGATTTTTGGAGTTTGATTCCCTCACCGCTTTCACCAAAGAGAGCGAGTCAGAGATGATTAAAATTTGTCTTTTCTTAAGGTGGAGACAATGTCGAGTGCCATGCACAGGGCCACCGCCTCCGCAGTAAATATGGACGCCTTTGCACTCACCCCGCAGCATTTATCTGCTGAGGATGAGTGACAGGCAGCTCCGACACAGGTCTCATTTTTTGACCCGTCAGTGCAAAGTAGATAGTGATCAGAATGATTTTCTATGTTTGGTCAAACTTTTCACTATAGTATTATACCTCTAGAGGGGTTTTGTCCTTCTGGAGAGCTGCCAGGTCAAGAATGCATCCTGGTCTTTCCAGCGTCCAGGGAGGGATTTCCGAAAATGTGTCTTCTTGAATAGAGTTAGTGTCTAGGTCGATTTCCCAAAGTGAAGCTCATGTCTTCCAAAAAAAAAGTTGTGAACAATACCTGTACTCGGTAATTAGTAAACAAAATAATTATAAGAAAAATAATGTCCCTTTTTATTCTTTTTCTTTTTCCTTCTTTTTTCTTTATTTTTTTAATTTTATTCTTTAAAAAGCCCTTCTTTTTATAAATTGTGGTTCTTAAAAAAATTGACCCATTTATCATAAACCTGTAGCATATAGCTCGCTTATTATGATTTTTACAATGCAAAGCATTCATATGACAGCGTGCACTTCGTAGTATAATTATATCCTCACTAATTCCTTCTTAGTCTGAAACAATTTTTTAGGGGTGGGCTTTGTCGTGGAAAAATTACACACAAAATTTCAACTCGACTGGAGCTGTAGTTATGACACTGCCTCTAATACGAAATTGAGCCCACTTTTTCAAATGACGCTGGCAAAAAAGAAGACCCCCCCCCCCCCCACCTTTTTATCCTCCCTCTATGTTCATAATCTGATAAGCCTAAAGAGTTTGTTTGAACCGCATACCATCCATTTTTTGCTGTTTTGTTTTTGTTTTTTGTTTTTTTTAATTTTGTGTGTGATTTTCGGCACTCTGGGCTGAGGAAAGTGTTGAATCTAGAGTAGTAACCAAAGGCCTTTTTATGACTTGTTTGAAATTGAAGTTTTTATTGTTTTGTGTTTTTTAATTTTTTGGTTAAAAAAGAATCGATTTAAAAAAAAAAAGTAAAAGACAATTTGCAAGTAGTACATGTTTCTCCAAGACATTGTGTGTGTGTGTGTGTGTGTGTATATGCTCGGTTAGTAGAGCACACATTCTGATCGTGAGTTTGTGGGTTCAAATCCCAATCAGACAGTCTTACTGGTTGCTTCGATGTCGAAATAATGTGATAGAATGATACAAAACTCCTTGTATCCCCACTTTGTACCTTGCGACATTGTTTACACCTACGCCGTTATACTAGCATGTACCGGGAGTGAATAGTGTTCGCCAAATCAACTGTTTGCCGCGACGACCTAAGATTCTAGAAGGTTCTAGAACATGCTCCGAGTCGGTTCAGACCCAAAAGTGAGGAGGTGAATATGTGAGCTAAAGTCTGGATGTTTCTATTACTTCGGTATTACTTAAGCCAAGAAGGCCTAGAAAGCTTAAGATCCGTTTCTTGTGTATATAAGAGCAGGGCGCGGTACAATGAGGTTTGATTGATGTTTTTTTTTTAAAGAGAGGACTGTTTATACTTCTGATCGTGTTGTAAAATCTTGCCACAGTGAACGCTGTTATTTTGCTGTTGTTTGGATCCACAATAGATCTAGATAGTGAGTCCAAGTCTATGTGTAGTGTATTCAACAAATTGATCTGAAACAGGGACGCGCTTTATCGAGTAAACGCCACATGCCTATATAACGTCATAATACATCGTCAGTCTTGGCACTCATAATAACAGTAGCCTAATTTTGCTGATTTAGATGTAAAATCAGCAAAATGAACCGAATCAGGTATACCCCTGCTGGGAAAAATTAAACAAGTAAAAAATTCACATCGCATTGTTTTATTCTAAAAGTAAAGGATTATAAAACGAATGTCAAAAGAGTATGTGTATACAAAATCATAATATTCCTACATTATTTTCAACCATCTTTTCAAGCATTACCGACTAGAATCTCATGTGGAATAGTTTTCTCCTCATTTTGCTCAATGCTATCGCTATGCCTGACTTTGAAGATATTCCCGGCAAGTCGGGCAGATACAATAAATTGTTGTACTCAGCAGGCACGACGATAGAAATCTATGATCATATCTTGCATTCTACGACCAGCCAAAGCTAAATCAACACACAGAATATTGACCGATATTTCATTTTTGTCAAGTCTTCACTAGATTATCCTACATGGCAAGAATGTCTCCGAACATTTTGTTTTTGTCTTCAGATTATTTTCACTCATCTCTAAAAAGTAAAGCTACAAAATCCAAAACTTTAAACTGAAGTTAATTGAATTTTTTGAAGCGCCTGTGTGTAAGACGGTCCTGCCCCCAATAGTCCCAGCTGTTTAGTATTCCTCCTCGCCGTCATCCTCAGCAATGATGGAGTCTAGGCCGACCTCCTCATAGTCCTTCTCTAGGGCAGCCAGATCCTCTCTGGCCTCGGCAAACTCGCCCTCCTCCATACCCTCACCCACGTACCTGCAATACCGACAGAAAAAATTGATATAAAACGCTCGCTCTCATCAGTAAGTTTTACAAAAGGTTAAATAAACATTGATTAAAAATCGTGAAATAGCATAGAAACTATGACTTTGGAGATTAAACCCATATCACTATCTGGTAGACCAGATAAGATCGAGGCAGGACCAGTTAATTTTTAAAAATCCAGATTAGCTTAACTCAAAGATTAAATGCAAGAATGTTAAAATGAATAGTACATAAGACTGACCAGTGCACAAATGCTCTCTTGGCGTACAGTAGATCAAACTTGTGGTCGAGGCGAGCCCAGGCTTCTGAGACGGCTGTGGTGTTGGCCAGCATGCAGACCGACCTCTGCACTTTGGCTAAGTCCCCTCCGGGTACCACGGTCGGGGGCTGGTAGTTTATCCCCACTTTGAAGCCAGTGGGGCACCAATCGACGAATTGGATGGTTCTCTTAGTTTTGATTGATGCAATGGAAGCGTTTACGTCTTTGGGTACGACGTCACCACGATAAAGCAGGCAACAAGCCATGTATTTGCCGTGTCGGGGATCACACTTGACCATTTGGTTTCCTGGCTCGAAGCAAGAGTTTGTTATCTCGGGTGTCGAGAGCGGCTCATGGTACGCTTTTTCGGCCGAAATGACTGGAGCGAACACACCTAGTGGGAAATGGATACGAGGATATGGCACTAGATTCGTCTGGAACTCCACCAGATCGACGTTGACTGCGCCGTCAAACCTGAGAGACGCTGTGATGGAAGACACGACCTGCGCCAGCAAGCGGTTCAGATTCGTGTATGTCGGACGTTCGATGTCGAGGTTTCTCCGGCAAATATCATAGAGTGCTTCATTATCCACCAGGAAAGCGCAGTCGGAGTGCTCCAAGGTTGTGTGGGTCACGAGCAACGAGTTGTATGGTTCAACTACGGCAGTGCTGATTTGAGGCGCTGGGTAGATAGAAAACTCCAGCTTCGACTTCTTGCCGTAGTCCACAGAGAGGCGCTCCATCAATAGCGCGGCAAAGCCAGATCCAGTGCCTCCACCAAAGCTGTGATACACGAAAAACCCTTGCAATCCTGTGCAAAGATCTGCCAGTTTTCGGATGCGGTCAAGGACCAGGTCCACGATTTCTTTACCTACGGTGTAGTGACCACGAGCATAGTTGTTGGCGGCATCTTCTTTTCCTGTGGGGTGAAAGCAACGAACATGCTGATATCTCAACGTTTAATCAGTCCGGTTTGTAAACAATGATAAGCAAAAGAAAGAAGAAAAAAAGTTTGTACAAAGAAAACTGAATGATTACTTTTTGAGATGTATCCTCTTAACTTGGACCAATAATGTTAGGCCCATTGGTTCGTGGACAAAAATTTACTTTAGTTGTGTTTCCTAGACGTCAGTCCTAAAAAATACTAAGGAGCGATATAGGTTAACAGTTCTGTAGGTTTAGAAGTCGACAGACCAACTCTTGGATTTAAATCTAAATGGAGCCCGGCTTCGTGGGCCCATTTTATGATTTAGGCGGCCATCACAAATTCCCTTTGAAATCGCACCACAACAGGATCCAATTAAAAATGGCATTAAGTTAACTAGCGTCTGTGGGTTGGCACTCTCACAGTTCATTTTAGCTCTGTGAAATCTGATTCATTGCAGGTCTACCTAGGCATATAGATAGCAATAGTTAGCAAAAAAAACCGGGTCTTAATCATTTACTATCCAATATTTTATCCTCATACCCCCCCCCTTTCCAAAAAAAAAAAAATCGAATTATGTAAACAAATTGTAGATAAGCCTAATGCTTTGTAGATAAGATCTTATCTAGATCTGCACTTTGTAACAGTGACTTTGTCTTGAAAGGGGCCTTTTATTTTAACATGTCACTTAGAACAAATATAGATTTTTAATGTGGATTCTAGATCTCTAAATCTACATACTTTGGTGAAATCAAGCTTAGCCACACATGCAACTGTTACTTGCCTTACTTTACTGGTCTAATTATCATGATCTAGATCTTTAGTCTCTTGTGTAAATTCATAAAAATTACCTGAGATGAGCTGTTCAGGATGAAAAAGTTGTCTGTAGGTTCCAGTCCTCACTTCGTCAATGACTGTCGGCTCCAAGTCGACCATCACAGATCTCGGTACGTGTTTACCCGAACCGGTCTCACTGAAGAACGTGTTGAAGGAGTCATCTCCACCTCCAATCGTTTTGTCGGAAGGCATCTGCCCATCTGGCTGAATGCCGTGTTCTAAGCAGAACAATTCCCAACAGGCATTTCCAATTTGACAGCCTGCTTGGCCCAGATGAATAGTTAAACATTCGCGCATTGTTGGGCTATATTTTCTCTTTACTGAGGTGTAATGTATTTGAGAAAATTGGAATTGTCGCTTTACAAAATGCTTGGTCCTCTACGCGCAAAGTGCGTTTTCGAAGGCCGGAGCAAGATGGTTTGATGACACAGTTACCACAGAAATCCACGTTTGCGTCACCTAACGACGAACGAAGCCACGCGTTCATTACATACAAATCGCACGATGAGGTTATTCCTCCAGTAGCGGAAAAATATAAATCTTATGATATACAAAGAGGTAAGGCAAAAAATCCTGCAAATTATAATCATTTTTCGCTAAACTAGACTTTTGGGAAGAATTTTTTCCGAAGAAGAATAGTGTAGTGCACTCTTCTTGAAACCTACACCCCTAGCAATAGCATAAAGCAGAACTTAGACATTCTAAAAGAGACGCATAAAAAAAATATGATTTTATTTCAAAATTCAATATAATAAAGCGTCTGTAGCCACATGCAGCTAAAAAAAACTTTAGGACAACACTTTTCCACAAATGAAGCTTATTCTCTATCTATCTATCTATCTATCTATCTATCTATCTATCTATCTATCTATCTATCTATCTATCTATCTATACAACTATACAAGCCACAGACTTTAAAATTTTTAATGTATATGACATGTGATACCAGGACGAATGTCGTTTGAATGAAGCATGTATTTTTTTTTAACTTTATTTCCACGTATACCTGTATTTTACACTTTTTGTTGTTTTTTTTTCTTGCAGGATAGCATTTTATAGCATTAAAAGAACGAAGTGCCTAACATTTTGGCCTTTACTTTTCTTCTTTTTTTTATAAACAAAAAGAACATAAAACGTCTGCTGGATAAATTGCTATTAGATCTAGATCTATGTTAAAATCTAATACAAATTAAGTGTCTCCCTTTTTTGTTCTTGTTTTTAAAAATATGACGTTCTGACATAATTATTATTATGGCTTATATTGTTTATTCAAAGAGCACGAATTTGAATGACAGACCAAAAAAAGAAAACGTTTTGTGAATAGATATCGGTTCATCCACTTGTTTCAGTGAATAAGAAACAACTCTTTTTCAGTTTTAACAGTCTATATCTAAATTTATCAGCTCATCCCAAATGCTTAGATCTCGAAATCATGTGGTGTGCTTTATTATTTAGTCTAACAGTTTATCCCTCCCTTTGTAGAGTAGAATTTAAATACAAATTCTAGAACTAGAGATCTAGATGTAGACACCATGATTCCTGTGTGTGCTCTACTTTTTGTAATGTAAGATCTAAGTAATCTAGATAGATTTATAGGTCTAAATCGTGTAGCTAGTTATTACAATGTCCCAGCAACGCAATAAGGTTGTTGTTCGACGGCGACAACAAAAACGTTGGCCTGATGCAGAAAATGTTGATGAAGATACACAGAATCAACATCGGCCATCACAACCAATGCCACCGATCATCCTGCCAAAAGGATTTACTTATGCGCCCAATACATTTCGCAATGAATCTCACATCGATGCCATGACGATTAAGTGCCAGCATTGACAAGTAACAACATTCACAAAAGAAACAATGGCACTGTGCTGTTCAAATGGAAAGATCGTTTTAGAACCACGCCCAAACCATCCTCCAGAATTACAAACTCTGTATAATGAACAATCAGAGCAATCAGTACACTTCTTGGAAAACATTCGCAAATACAATAGCGCTTTTCAACTGAAGTCTTTTGGGCGCAAAGAAGTGCGTTTCGGTGGATGGAATCCAACCATCATGATCCAAAGACAGACATATCACTTAATAGGTCCCTTGCAGTCCATGAATGAGATCTCCGAAACATTTCTTCAGGTATATTTCATGAATACTGATGATCGAGTGAGGACACGAATAGCATAATAGATGGACTTCGTCCAGATATTATTTTCTGCCTGCAAGATATTTTGCACACCCATAACAAGTATGTACAACAGCTGAAATCAGCACATTGCAAATGGATTAATGAAGCTCAAAGCCAGACCCTACAAACTGTTGGCCTCCACATGACTCAGTCCATCTTTAGTCACGGGATATTATGTATATTATTTTATGTTGCTCTCTCTCAAGCTGGAAAGTGGAATTCCATTTATCATTAATCAGACAGTGACAATAGCAAAAATGTGTGTTTACAATGAGGTCCTATGAAATATGAGTACATCGTTGCATTCTCTCTCTCTCTCTCTCTCTCTCTCTCTCTCTCTCTCTCTCTCTCTCTCTCTCTCTCTCTCTCTCTCTCTCTCCCTCTCTCTCTCTGACACACACACACACAGTTCCTTTCTCTCTCTCAAATATGCGTGCTTCATTATTTCACGAGCAAAGACGGGTACCCAGCTTGTTCGGGAATATTTAGAAAAATGCCGATTCTCTAACTTTCTTGAAAACTGTACAAAAAGCCATTTGCTTGAAGTAATAAAGATGAATGTCACTAAGCTTTCAGAAAAAATGCTTCTGCTGCAATGTAAAGATCGTGATCTCGTAGTAATAGTTTTATTAATCTATAATATAATTTATTTTTTCAATCCTGTTTTGTTGACGGTGATAAAAATTGATTGAGGAACGAGGTGTGCCACAGTCGCCTAAACACCAAGGCTTTTGAAGTCTTAGATGGATACCACACATCTTTTAGAGTTAGGAACCCCAAAAGTTATTTTTCTAACATAACGTTTCTAATTATAAGGGCTAATTATATGCAGGCTTTTAATTTGCAAATATATAGATGTTTTAAAAACCCATAGGCGGTTTAGTTAAAGTCAACTTAGTTAAGCTTGAGCATTATGTCTTTGCATTAGGCATAAAGGGGTAGGTTTTAAAACAATCTTTTTGATTTTTGGAGGACTCTAAAATTGTGTTTTACCCTTTATCCATCTTTTGATATGTGAAGGCCCAATGCACAGTTGTTTCCAAACTGTCAGTACATGTAATAGATGTTAAAGTGGCTTGTATATGTATTAGGTTGTCTGCTGCCGTAAATGTCCCCTTTAGAGCACGTATGAGAAAGTTCCTAAAATTATACCATAGTTGTGTCGTGTTGTCGCTTGCTTGATAGAGGCCAGCCCGTGAGAACTCCACACACAGAGCACAAAGGTTATATTTGGATACATACAATGTACATAACAATTTTGTTTCAGGCATTTGGCAAGAGAGATAATAATGGCGTCAATATTCAGGCTGAGGTCCTTTTCTTTTGTGCGTATTCGTCGACCAAGGGATCGCCAAGCTGTTCCAGCACATTATTACTTTCAAGCATCGTTTTTTCCTGGTCTACCGGCTCCTAGGTCTAAAAAGTCATAATATGCGGCAATGGGACCCCTTGGCGGTTTGTCGATAACTTTATAACGGTCATGGCCCAACCAGTAGGGCAAAAACGTGGCTGCCTATGCAGAGCTCGAAATAGGGACCTCCTTTGCGGGCTTCACCCTAGCGCTACCGCGCACTCAGCCTAGCAAAATACTACAGAGCATTATAGCTACAATCCTAAAAAATTAATGGCTTTTCAAAGCGGTAAAAATAATTTTGAGGGTCGCCTTTTTTATTTCTCATTCACAATCACAGTCGCATGGAAATTGAGGGATTTGTTTTGTTGTTGTTTTTGTTGTTTTTGCTGTTGTTATGTTGTTGTTGCTGTTTTTGTTGTTGTTGTTTTGTTTTTGGTTTTGCTTTTTTATTTCATTTTTTTCCTGCTTTTCTTGCGCCTTTTCGCACTCCCATGATACGGAAATGCCCACATAATAATCTTCTGAAAGTAAAAATTTAGGGAGAAAGGTAAATAAAGAGGGTGGGAGTAATAACATAATAGTAGGTATAGATCTTGTTCAGGGTCTAGAATAGGCTTAAATAATGGTCTCAAGTATTAACTCTAGGAATAATTTAGCATATAAAGAAAATAGTTTACACGTAAAGAGCGGGGGGATCTACATTTTTACTTCCAAAAGATATCTGGGCATTTCGAGGTATTAGATACCACGATGAAAAATGAATGCATTTCCATCCATATTGGGCAATGCGGAGTTCAGATGGGCAGTTCTTGTTGGGAACTCTTCTGTTTAGAACACGGAATATGTCCAGACGGCATAGCAGAACTGGTGGACGATAGTGGAGATTGGGGCCAGGAACAAGCACTAGAAGTCTTCTTCCAGCGAACTTGCTGCAATAGGTTTGTGCCTCGGGCCGTCTTTATCGATCTAGAACCATCCGTGGTGGATGAGATAAGACTGGGCAGTTATCGCTACCTGTTCAATCAACGGAACCTTATCACAGGTAGATGCCTCCCTCCATCTTTCTCTCTCTCTCTCTCTCTCTCTCTCTCTCTCTCTCTCTCTCTCTCTCTCTCTCTTTCTCTCTCTCCATCTCTATTTTGAGTTTAGTTTTCGTTTTATATTGGCTTCATGGCTAATTTTAAACTCCTATTTTGCATCCAAATTTTACATTGCTATATCAGTACTGCTTAAAAAAACACTTTGAAAAAAGATGTAGTTTGCCGCTCTATGTGAGGGCATCTCCAAATAAGCTGAACTATTAATGTGGTAGGAAGTATACTGAATCAATAATTTTATTATAGACTGAAGTTTGTAGAATTATTACTGTAGCCGTAATCAATGTACAGGCTTTCCTGAGTTGGTGCCCCAAAACGATTTGAATGGTCAAATTAATAAATTAAAATACCAAGTGCCTGGAACGCACCACCTTGCTCTGTGCTTGCTTAACTAAATAACACGTACAGTCAACCAGAGAAAATTGATCTATTCAACATTCGTTTTAACATATGTATCATGTTGGTATAGAAAGGAGTGCGACGAAGGTCGTATACAAGATTTATCATTATTTTCAATCTTGAGTACTAAGCCCCGGTTGCCTCAACATAAAAGGCAGTGTGTACCTGCTTTAATTTATTTCAATAGGTTATATAATGTTCTAACTGTTTCTTTACTTTAATGGCACATCACCTGGCTAGGTTTGGAAGATGCCGCCAATAGCTATGCCCGCGGTTACCACTCGGCGGGAGCTCGCATGCTCGACCTGGCACTCAACAGAATCCGGACACAGGCTGACCAGTGCGACGCTCTCTCCGGCTTCCTGCTCTACCACAGCTTTGGCGGTGGGACCGGCTCAGGGTTTACGTCCTTGCTCATGGAGGGTCTTCGTGAGAGTTTTCCCAAAACACCCATGATTGAGTTCAGCGTGTACCCCGCCCCCAAAATCAGCACAGCTGTGGTGGAACCGTACAACTCGGTGCTGATGACACACGCGACCATTGAGCACTCGGACTGCTCCTTTATCGTGGACAACGAGGCTCTCTACGACATTTGCCACCGGAACCTCGACGTCGATCTGCCCACGTATAGGAACCTGAACCGCTTGGTGGCACAGGTTGCCAGCTCGTTGACCACGTCAATGCGATTTTCCGGTGTGATCAATGTAAATCTGCAGGATTTTCAGACTAATCTGGTACCATTCCCTCGTATTCACTTCCCGCTAGCCATGTATGCGCCAGTGCTATCAGCAGAGAAAGCTTATCACGAGCAAATAACAACGTCTGACATTACAAGTGCTTGCTTTCAACCTGAAAATCAGATGGTCAAATGTGATCTTACTCGCGGCAAGTATATGGCATGCTGTCTTCTCTATCGTGGAGACGTGGTCCCCAAAGATGTGAACGATGCAATCTCTAAAATAAAGTCCAAACAGAGCATTAAGTTTGTAGATTGGTGCCCGACTGGTTTCAAGGTGGGCATCAACTATCAGCCCCCATCGGCTGTGCCCTGCGGGGATCTGGCCACAGTGAGGAGATCAGTGTGTATGGTTGCAAACACCACGTCTATCACTCAAGCGTGGGGGAGAATCAACCATAAATTTGACCTGCTTTATTCGAAAAAGGCTTTTGTGCACTGGTAAAGGCTATGTTTGTCCTAATACATACAGTATTTAAGCTCAAATTAGTCGATTATTGTTTTTAATTGTCATCATTTGTAACATTCACGACCATTGCTTAATACTCCACTTTAAAATATTTACATGCGGAAAGACGCATGATACGTTCATAAAAATAAAAGAATGGAGTGGTCTTAAATTCTATTACCTTAAAAAAAATATTTAGAAGGATGAATACTAATAATCTTTTTAACAGAAATGAATAAGTTCATGTCCATTTAGGGCGATAGAAAGATACAGAGAATAGCTTCATGCGACAGATAGCAAATCATAAGTATAGTCACAAATTGTTTGCATATAGGTTTAAGTTCACTTGTCTAATCTACGAGTATTTATCATTTTTTAGACAATATTTTTTTCGAGAAGTTTTGATTTCTCATTCCTTAAATCTTGTATGTTACTTTTTTCACGTAAATATTTTTTATTACAGTTCAAAGTTTAGTTTTCTTAAAAACATTTTGAAAAAAACTAGTTCCCAAATTCATTACAATTATTATATTACTTTTAGCTGCAAAACATACTTTGTTACAGCCTTGGTGGCAGTTTGTAGCATTATTTCTTTATTTTATTTTAACATAAAATAAATCAAAGAGCGCGCTGCATACATTAATTTTGTATAATTATTATAATTGTGTCAAGTGGGATTTATAAGCCGTTTAACTTTACAGGTATGTAGGCGACGGCATGGAGGAGGGTGACTTTATGGAGGCTCGAGAAGACTTAGCTGCTTTAGAGAAGGACTACGAGGAAGCTGGTGAAGATTTAAACAAAGAAGAAAAGAGTCAAAAGCACGAGCAGCGGGGACAAAAATCAGGGCAGCGGGGACAGAATTTAGGGCAGCAGAATTCAGAGCAGCGTCAGCAGAATGCAGGGCAGCGTCAGCAGAATGCAGGGCAGCGTCAGCAGAATTCAGAGCAGCGTCAGCAGAATTCAGGGCAGCGTCAGCAGAATTCAGGGCAGCGTCAGCAGAATTCAGAGCAGCATCAGCAGAACTCGCTTGACAAAAAAGATGTCCCAGAGATGCATTCAGATTTAGAGGAGGTAAGGAAATCGTTGGAGCTCGACCGAGCATCTCCAATTCAAGTCGAGCACAACGATATCGACGATGCAACAGTCGAACAACAGAGTAACCACGACCACAGTGAATACACTTCAGATGGCGTTGAGAGTGACTTTTATCATCCAGGCTAGTCGCATCAAGACTCGTTTGAAGTAGACACCAAAGATGTTAACAGTGACTTTCATCATTCCGGCAAGTCGTTTGAAATAGACACCAATGATATAAGTTTTTCTTCAAAGGAGTCGTCAGATAATCCGCCGAGAATGTAAAATACCGTTCAGTAGCACCATCAATTTGAATGTTGAACTTTTAAACCGATTTTAGATAAGATACTGTTGTAGAGTTCATAAGTATAGCAGGTTCTACATATTAATTTATGTTAGGCACTAATTTTTAGCTTCTGTAAAAAGCCTCATGCAGTCTATCTACTATTGCATTGTGTGAAAAAATACGTTTAACATCAGCAACAACAATAAAACGTGGATAAGAACCGTACAGAAAATTGAAAAAACTTTAAAAAGAAGAGCGCCATAATCAACACGACGTTACAGTGAACCTTGATGATTCAGTAAGCGAGATTTCTTTCAACAATATTTTCTTTTTCATGCTTATACGTGTTAAGCGCCTGTAAAATGTACCGTTTGGTACTTTTGAAATTTTTTTATGTGACTAGGATAATGTTTCTTGGGTAAGAGCGTTAGATGAACATTTTAGTCGTTTGATTTTACCACAAGGTCTTCCAACGAAAAATAAATTGATCATCTTTATATACAACTCATGGTTTTAAATTAAAATGGATCAAGAGTGATTACATGAAAAATTGTTAAAATGCAATATAACAATGCAAAACTAATTTATGTCATTGGATAGTAGGCCTAATGGAAACGTAACCATTTTATAAAAATTAAAGGGAAGACGTAACTTAAATGTACTTGCATTTGAAGCGAAAGAATTATCAGGTGATAGTAAATTTTAGACGTTTTTAAGAATAAAGTATTATCCAATTTTAAAAATCTTTAAATACAGTGTCATTTTGTTGCTAAAATCAACGTTATTTATATCGTTTAATTAACCATCTCCTACATACCATAGACTGTTTTCAGATTTCTAGTTGTGTCTGTTTTTCTTTAGTTTTTTTTTTTTTTTTGGTCTGTCCAACATTCTTTATAACGGTCTCTTTCTATCCACATACATAATAAATTTCTTCCTATCTAACTCTCTAACCGTCTAACTTTTTCGTTATAATTTACCTCTCTGTCTCATAGAGTTTTTCCCCAAGTTTGTTCTTAATATAGCTATATAAAAATGTAACGATTTTGGGGGTTGAACTTGGCATCAATTTTACAATTTCCGCCCCTTTCCATCAAACTTTGTCATAAGCACTTTCTTTCGACTGACCTCCCACATTGAAGAAAGGGTTTGAAAAGAAACTGAAAACTGGAGCAGCATTGATAGATCTATCAGCAGCTTAATATGGTGCAGTTTGGACTGGAGGACTAATGCTAAAGATTTCTAAGCTGATTCCTTGCAGAAAAATTTTAACAATCTTATCGAACATGCACTAGGCATTTCTGTGTCATTCTAGGAGGAGAGAAAAGGCAGAACAATAAAGATTAAAAAAAACTGAGTGCCACATGGTTCAGTCATCACACGTACTCTATTCAATTTATATATCAGTGACATGCCTAACACCCAATCACTCAAACTTGGTTACGCAAACAACTGAGTTTTAACACATCAATCTAACAACTTGTGTGACGTTGAAAATGTTCTTAGCCAAGACACCACTGCCTTAAAAGAATGCATTGATACATGGTACCTCAAACTGAACTCAACAAAAGCAGTGTCAACAGTTTCACATGAACAATCGCCAAGCAAATAAGACACTCAACATCCATGTAGATGAAAAATTACTACCAACAGATCAACATCCTAAATACCTAGGTGTCACACTTGATAGATCGCCTACCACAAACATTTAGAAGGATGTGCAAATAACATCGCTAATAGAAAGTACCTCTTAAGGAATCTGGCAGGAACATCTTAGGGAGCATTTCAAACAGTCCTCAGAACATCTACTCTAGCTCTTTGCAACAGCGTCGTTGAGTACTATGCACAAGCAGCTTGGACTGGAACCTAACACACTCTTATTTACAAGAAGCTGAGAGAATCAATGAAATAATGGCAGGATCTCTGAAGTCTACTACTGTTCAGTGACACCCTATCATTAGCTTGATAGCTCCACCCATCTCAGGAGAGAAGAAGCCAATCAGAAAACGTTAAAGAAACTGAAAGATATGGCAGATATCTACCTCTCAAACAAATCACTAACAATGCCTCCAAAACATCAAGACTCAAATCTAGATGGCCTTCTTATAAATCGACATTGGAAAATTCATCATGACTACGACATGGAGAGAATGGGCAAATAAACAGGGAAAAAAACCTATTCAAATATCCACTAGAACCTATTCCAGGCTTTGAAAACCAGAAAAGAAAAAAAATGGGTCATATCAAATAGACTGCGAATCGAACATGGGCGAACAAAATCTGATATGGATGAATGGATTCCCACGTGCACTAATTGTCATGGAAATCCTGAGACAACTGACCATTATAAACCTTTACTACCCTTTTGGAG
Organism: Elysia chlorotica; assembly: GCA_003991915.1. Taxonomy (NCBI): domain Eukaryota; kingdom Metazoa; phylum Mollusca; class Gastropoda; family Plakobranchidae; genus Elysia; species Elysia chlorotica. The sequence continues at coordinate 329,118 of RQTK01000387.1, forward strand.
GATAAGACACAGTTCAGGCTGGTTCATTTTGGATCGACAGGCTAAATTTGGAGGTGTAGCCACACGATACTAATATCTCATTTCTCTCTCTCTCTCTCTCTCTCTCTCTCTCTCTCTCTCTCTCTCTCTCTCTCTCTCTCTCTCTCTCTCTCTCTCTCTCTCTCTCTCTCTCTCTACCTTTATCTATTTATCTATCTATCTATCTATCTATCTATCTATCTATCTATCTATCTATCTATCTATCTATCTATCTATCTATCTATCTATCTATCTATCTATTACTTTTTAATTATTAAATGGTAACGAAGAATATTGCATTATTTGTCAGGTGTTACAAAATTATTTTTTAAAAGGCTTGGAATTTGTCGAACCGGATGGTAGAATTCTAGAGAATATGAAACATACACTTTGTACAAATACACATAATGATAGCCATGAAAAGATAAGGAGCATGCCTACAAAAACAATGTCACAACTTAATGCGCTTAAATACATTTATTTCATTTTTTTTAATTTAGAATAGTCGATAAAAGGTAAACTTCGATTAGTTTTATTTCGCATTCGTTTCCCGATGAGCCATATACGAAAACAGTGGCACCACTAGACGTAAATCTGTCGTCCCGTAAGCGTTTTGCATGATTGGTTGGTTAGATTATATCAGGCCAAAGTCGTCCTTAAATGTCGTCTAGTCGAATATGTGACTCTCATTTACCAATCGTTGGTAACTCTCTACTTTCGGTTTGGCATTAGCTACCGTGCCTAGCCTTGTTGTACATTCAATTCCAAAACCCAACAACGTTTTGTTATCGGAAGCTTGAAGTCGAATGGCTAATAACAGTACATTGCTAGAAATAAGATCAAGGTAACAGTCACAGTCGACTTTTACAGTTTGACGAAACGTCGAGTCGACTTTCCGACTTTCCGACTTTCCCATTAATCTCTCTCGCTGCTCTTTCTCTCTCCTCTATGTTCCCCACCCCTGTTTCTTACTTGTATACGGCCGTATCGCTCAGTAGGAGCGGGCTGAAATGCAGCCGGACCTTGGTGTCCAGCCACACCCTGCCCTTGGTCTGCCTCTTGACGTGCGATGGGTCGACAGTCCTCTCCCCGCGCGCCCAGTGCACCAGTGGCCGCTCCAGGTTGCTGCAAGGCGCAGAATAATAAGCGAACTGTTGTTCCAAAAACTGTTTCGTATGGTACGGAACCTGCCATTTTATTCAATCTAAAATGCTGTCCCAAAAAATGAATGGCATTTTACAAACGCCTATCTTTCAACAACATATATTTGGATCAGTTGCTGATCTTTTTCATAATCCTAAATAGTCACTTCTTTTCATATTATTTTTTAAATAAAAAAATAGTTAAAAGATCATGTCACATCATATGTCGAAACATGTTCAGATTTTTCATTCCATTAAGGATGCAACACATTCAGCTTCATATCAAATGGTAGCAAAAAATAGGCTTTTTTAGGTACAAGTAAGACACCGAAGTAAACAAAACGTTCAAACTTTAAAAATGAGCTACATATGTATATAATAATCTTTTTGGGTGGGGTGGTGGGCCGACAAAGCAAAGATATCTGAGTATCAGTCTGATCTAACTCTGACTTTTTTTTAAATAGAATAATTCACTTAATTTGTTTACTTTGATTTGGCCTGTAACGAGTCAGAGTTTTAAACGTAAGGACTTTCTGATCTTGGTATGCGTTTGCTGAGCTCAGTGTGTGTAATTTGTGGTTCTGTATGATTTCTTTAATGTGCTGCAAACACACGATATCGACACAGGTGTTGAGTGGAAGTCATCACCATAGAAAGCATCGCTTTTGTGATTTGTTCAAATGAATATAAATGAAAAGGACGTGGGTTATTAATAACATTAACTGGAATAATCAATTTTGTGTGGTTTGCAACTAAAGTCTTTCTACAATCCACTGTTCTATAACTACCATCATTACACAATATTGCTTTAAATATAGGGATAATGTAATTTCACACACGAGAATTCACTCTAATGTTTGTCATTTGATTTCGAAGCGCTCGTAGTTAGGGGACAAATAATAATTGTTGATCTTAAGTAATACATAATAAAATACTAATTGCAATCTCTGTGGTTGTACATAGGGAAAATTCATGCTTGCATTTGTCATTTAGATTCGAGATGTTAAGTTAAAAAAACGGTTTGAACCTCTTGTTTGAAAGCAATCTTTCTAATGCTTGCCATGCTGCACAAAGAACTATAATGTCTACCCGATTTGAAGAAAATAAACGTTTTCCCTTTTTCATCAGAATTTCTGTACGCGCAATATTTAACTAAAAGGGATTTAAGCATTTGAGAGATTTTGTTCCCTTGTTTTTAAAGTTTTTGCTGTAATATATTATTTGCACTCATCTTGTTCTGAATTTCAAATTTATTTATTGAACGAGGAGGCAAAGGCTAATTCTAATTACCTTTTACTAACAAAACGCCTTGGTAAAAAAAAAGGAAATAACCTAATATTCAAACCACCAGTGGCTATTACCTCTAATAACATTTAAAAGAAAACGATGAGATGGCAAAAAAATTAAACTGAACTTGAGGGCTTCTTATTGTTCTTTTTTTAAATATAAAAACTCACCACATACCGCTGGCTTTACAATTAAAAACATTTGAAAAAAAAAGAGTTTTGATGCATATCAAAGAGGTATTGAACCAGAAAAGTGGTACAGATTTTAAAAAATCGACAAAAGGGAACTGCATAAGATGTATGCAAACCCCAAATCATCTATGACGGATTTCTTTTAGTTTGATTGAAATTTTTGGAGTAAAATTACTATAATTATTATTGATTAATACAGGTAGCGGCGTGGTTAACTCTGACAATGGCATTGCAATAAAAAAAAGTATTGAAGTTCAACAATACACGGTACACTGTTGTTAAGTGAATGGACATGAGATAATGAACACAATCATGTCAACACGCTCTGTATGACTCAGTGCTCACCCCGGACACTTGAGGACAAGGTGTGATTTCTCAGGTTCATAAAACACTTTTCTTTTGACTATGGGTGGCAGTGAAGGTTTGTCCTTGATCGGGTAGAAGCCTGGCTCCAGAATCTCTAGCACCTCGCCGTTTTTGTCAGTCACTGAGAAGGTCGGAAATAGACGATAAAATGAATGTTAGTTTATTTATGAGTTGTTTCCCCTATTACTAGATCAAAAGGATGTTGATCTCTCTCTCTTTCTCTCTCTCTCTCTCTCTCTCTCTCTCTCTCTCTCTCTCTCTTCTCTCTCTCTCTCTCTCTTTCTCTCTCTCTCTCTCTCTCTCTCTCTCTCTCTCTCTCTCTCTCTCTCTCTCTCTCTCTCTCTCTCTCTCTCTCTCTCTCTCTCGTCTTTTTGTATTTTTTTCTTACTTTTTAATTATTAAATGGTGACGAAGAATATTGCATTATTTGTCAGGTGTTACAAAATTATTTTTAAAAAGGCTTGTAATTTGTCGAACCGGATGGTAGAATTCTAGAGAATATGAAACATACATTTTGCACAAATACACATAATGATAGCCATGAAAAGATAAGGAGCATGTCTACAAAAACAATGTCACAACTTAATGTGCTTAAATACATTTATTTCATTTTTCAATTTAGAATAGTCGATAAAAGGTAAACTTCGATTAGTTTTATTTCGCATTCGTTTCCCGATGAGCCATATACGAAAACAGTGGCACCACTAGACGTTAATCTGTCGTCCCGTAAGCGTTTTGCATGATTGGTTGATTAGATTATATCAGGCCAAAGTCGTCCTTAAATGTCGTCTAGTCGAATCTGTGACTCTCATTTACCAATCGTTGGTAACTCTCTACTTTCGGTTTGGCATTAGCTACCTTGCCTAGCCTTGTTGTACACTCAATGCCAAAACCCAACAACGTTTTGTTATCGGAAGCTTGAAGTCGAATGGCTAATAACAGTACATTGCTAGAAATAAGATCAAGGTAACAGTCACAGTCGACTTTTACAGTTTGACGAAACGTCGAGTCGACTTTCCGACTTTCCGACTTTCCCATTGGCCAACATTGCTCAACCGTATTCTCACCGACTCTGGTGGGCGGGGCTGTGGGGCAGGCCTCCATGCAGGGCAGCACGATCGTCTCGCTGTGCCGCTGCGAGATGTGGTGCAGGCGCCGGATGTGACTGGGCAGCGCCGTGGAGTGGCACGGCATCCCCTCGGGGTAGAGCACCATGAGCGGGTAGTCCCGCGGGAACACAGGCAGGTCCACGTAGATTTTCTGGTACATGAAATGATTACACAATAGTGTTAGTCCACGGTTAAAATAAGTCACATTTTATAAGTTAGGGAAATACTTATTGTCACTGAAGCCTTTCAGGCGCTTGTTAGACATTCGCCATATTTTTTTAATCTCCAGGTGTACCTTGGATCTTATCTGTTAAAAGTCACTGGTGTTTCTCTTGCGGTTCTGTGAAAAACCATTTGATAACTGATTTTTTTTAGGATTTATACCAAACGAAAATATGGAGGGGCTTTGTTTGCTTTTTTTCCCCTTCTTTTTTAATAAATCAATGCCACTTAATAAGAGTTATCTGCCAGACGAAAGACTGTCGCAGTAAATATGGTTGTTTAAGTAAATTAAATAGTATCGTGAATTATGTTAGTCAATGTCGATTGTACCTTTGCATATGTACTTGTTATAAATAATACTTAGTTAGACAGAGTGCTGCTTAAAGTTCAACTAAGTTTTATGTACTTTTGTTATTTTAAATTGGCTTTGTTCATCTATTCTATCTAAAGAACATCGCTTATTAGGCTGGTTTATTACATTTTTAAAGACTTCCAGTTTTTCCTAATGTGCAATTAGTACAGCAGAGCGCATTGAGTTTTATGGGGAGACGTTCAAGAACGAACTCTAAATTTTTGTTTCAAATGGCACATTTATTAAACTAAATAAAAAATCATGAAAGTAGGGCAAGTATTTACAAAAGAGAAGAGAAAAATCAGTTCTATTTAAACCAATAAGCGAAGATTGCTAGCATGAAACTACAGGATAGCAAACATTATAACACATTAGGAACTATCCCAAAAATAATTTTAAAAAACTTATGTAACACAATATATTGACTTTTCAGCATGAAGTCTAAGCACTCTGCTGTTCCAAAAGAAGATAACTGAAGCAGTAGGAAGATAGCACTGTGAGAGCGTATTCTGTTTCATTTATTTACTTTGACTGTGCACTGTCCCACCCTGATCCTCCTGCCTGGCCTGTCGCAAGTGTTGCACTCGGACCAAGCGGCCCAGGTCGTGTACACGCGCAGGTTTCGGTCAAACAGATATTCTTCATCCCTGGGCTGGTCTTTTCCAACTCGCACCTGGAGGGAGTCGAGCAGAGAAGGGTGGGAGGGGGTGCAATAAGGCATTGTTTAGTAGGACGTATCTCAATCATCATAGAGATAAAGGAAGAGAGTAAAGGCCCCCACCGAATGCATTCGCCATCCGCGCCAGTCCGTCCACTTGACGGAGGAGCTCATTCACCATAGAAACCGTAAGCCTGCACCGAGTGAATCAGAACGCCTTTTTAATAAAGGTTATCGAATAGAGCTTGTTCTATTCGGTAGTGATTTTTACTTCTTGGGCCGTTTTGGTAAATGCGCAATTGCCGAGAAAATGCTGTCGCTGGCGCTGGCTGTTGGGTTCACTATAATCTATCATTTGCCAAAAGCTGTCTTTCTTCGATCACAAATAAAGTATTCCGCTTTGGGGTCCCGTCACCGCATATGATGCTTCTTAGAGAGTTTGTCCACGAGCCCTTTACGAAATATAATTCTCGTACAAATCTTTATTGTGATAGGAAATAAAATTTCAACTCACATGCCTTCTCTTGTCGGTGAGAAATACATCAAGCTGGTAGATGGCCATGTAGTCCCTGTGCTCCACGCAATAGTACTGGCCTGGGAAAGAATGAAACTGTTACAGACAAGGTTCAACACTGATCTGTTGCATGTTGTTGATTTTGTTTACCAAAGAAACAAAACAGGTAGAGAGGAAACATGTGGGCTCTTTTGATCAATTCCACCTTGTAGGCTTGTGTGCCTCAGGCTTAATTTTAGGGTTTTTACCAAATGTGATATTCGGAATAAATAATTATTCATAAGATGTTTAAAATTTCACTTAAAAAAACAGACTGTTAAAAAACGGACGATAATATGGATGTACTATCCAACTACAACAAGAAGAAACTAAAAACAACTTGGATCTTACAAAATTGGTGAATTTCTGTCATGTGCAATATTGATTAAAAGTCAGATTACCACAATTTATATAAGAGAATTATTGAAACTCCTCCCTGTGAAAGGAGCAATATCTCGTCGGATGCCCATCACAGCAATACATGTCACTTTCAACTCTGGTGACTCGTCCGCTAGTAGTTGGGTCGCTGTCGGTTTAACGGTAGTATTAAATAAACGCGTCTCTCTTTGACTTGTTAACGCGTTGAAAGTGTTTAACGTAATACACATTTTCTGCTCATAAGAACAAGATCAATTGAGTTGGAACTTCCAAGGGAACTAACTTGTTTAAAATATTCAGGAATTCTTCGTCTCTTACTGCCCTTTTAATATAATTTAATATTTTCATAAAAATAACAATTATATCACACAAAAGAAAACACATTGCATGGTCTTTTTTATTGTGTACCGCTAAAAAAGTAGAGGCGCAATTATTACATCAGTAAAGCGGAAAGTCTGGCAACCCTCCGTGGTATTTGAATATCTCTACCTCTAAAACAAAATCCATTAATAATAACTGTTTAAGGCTCCCTACAACATAGCCGTAACTGTGCTGACGTCCCGTAAAACAAAAAGAACCCCGAGCCTGTTTCTCACGGCTTAAGTCTTATTACAAAAATAAGCATTCGGTTAAAAAATTTCAGCTTTAAATGTGAAACGGCACGACTAACATGTGCCGCCAATTCAACCGTGCTGGGTGTTAAAGCGGTGATACAATGTTTTAAAAAATCCCCATACCCTACAAAAAAAAAATTGTGTATGCAAATAAAATCATCTGGTAGATATATATTTCATTTCGAAACAGTAACTAGTCCTGGTTTTGTACCCACTAACAGTGGAATTGACTTAAAGTAAACACCTCTTAAGGTCAACTCTGACTTACACCCAACCTCAAACGGCGTTACCTATCATAACTCGACAAACTCAATTCTTGCTTAAAGTTTTTGTTTGTTTGTTTTTTTTTCAGTCCCAGGGGTGTCCTTTCATCCATTGTGGACTATAAATCCTTACGAGTTTTAAACGAGGTGGTAATAATTATGCCTACCGCGTTTTATTTCAAATAATAATATTATCTTGAATATTTTTTTTCTCTTTCAATGTGCACACAGAGTTGATAATGAAATGGAATTCTGTTGAACATGTTTCACTTCTAAAACAACGGAAGAAAGATAGGTCGGTACAGGTTGTTTTTTTTTTTTAATTTTTCAACTTTAGAAATAATGTATATAACTATAAGAGAATTAGCGACACCGATCTTTCAAACGTATTATAAGACATTGTATGTTTAACTTATTTCTTTTCCTCAAACAGGGATTGCTTCTTCGAATTAGGATCTTACAGCCAGTGGTTCGGACATCTACATAGATGCAACGAAAACTTATACAGTGCATGGCCTACCAGCCCATTTCTTTCGGTGGCCAAATAACATCGAAAATGGTCGTTCGGTGCAAGACTTGAATAATCAGCATATTTAACCATCTCATCAATCCACTTCTCTCTCTCTCTCCCTCTCTCTCTTTTTCTCTCTCTCTTTCTCTCTCTCTCTCTCTCTCTCTCTCTCTCTCTCTCTCTCTCTCTCTCTCTCTCTCTCTCTCTCTCTCTCTCTCTCTCTCTCTCTCTCTCTCTCTCTCTCTCTCTCTCTCTCTCTCTCTCTTTGCATACCTGTCTCTCTGTCTGTCTGTCTGCCTGTCTGTGTGTCTGCCTGTGTGTGTGTGTGTGTCTGTCTGTCTGTCTGTCTGTCTGCCTGTATTTCTCTCACTTAATCTCTACGTCCATGAATAACAAGCAGGAATCGATCATCCCATAATGGTATCGGACGGTGATTGCTGCCGGCGAAAATGGCTGGTCCTGTTACATGTGTTATATGGCGAGAGGGGTAGAGGCGTTTCCGTGCAAGAACTGCCTGGGGTGGGAAGTGCTCAAAACAGAGATAGCATACATCAAATGTAAATACACTGTGAGATGAAGGTTGAAAAAAGTGAGAAAAAAAAATGCAAGATTAAATTAAGGAGAGATAGAGAGCATGATAATCAGACACAGGAGTTTAAGGGGTGATGAGTACATTATGAAGTAGATGACATACATAAAAAACATAGCATCTGTTAGTTAAAATTTATAATAATTATAAAGACTTTCTCTGTAGTTCCTAAAGAACTTTTCCTTAAGGCCTCCACCGAGTGCGCCAGTCCGTCCCGTCTACTTGACGGATTAGCTAATTCACTATAGAAACCGTTGGCGCGCACCGAGTGAATCCGGCCCGTGTTCGTCCATAAACGACGCCAACGGACGTCAACATTTCTATGGCAGCAAGTTAAGCGCTGCGCTTAGTTACTGGTGGGGTGGTTTTCCAAGAAATTTTTTTTTATCTTAAAATAAATATATTGGAATCACTATCGAAAAGTACAATAAGTTTAAAAAACTACCAAATACTTAATGTCAACATTCTGATCTGCAAATTTGATGATTTTGTTTCTTAATCACGCTGGATACAACAGACCATGGAGCCCATTTCTCCACCGGCGCGATCTAGAAGTATCACTTTTCACTTTCCCCCGAGATTTTATCACCTTTTGCTTTGACTGTACTGCTCTAGACCGGTTTAGCTTGATCTTGCATAGGGGTACAAAAATAACACACAGACAACACCAACAAAAGGGAAAACCAGTGACACAATCTTCAAACGTCACACTGATCTTATTCTTTGAACAAACTACTTTAATACAGTATTTGAATGTAAAACCCCTAGGTTACACCATGGATTCTGAAAATTTGATAAATGCAGTGGAAAGGCGAGCATTGTATGATAAATGTGACATGAACTACAGTAACAGGAACTACACTAGCTCTCAATGGCGTGAGATCGCCCAAGAACTGAATCATTATCTTGTTATCTGGGGAACTAAAAATAGCTCCCCTGTTTTGCCGGGCCGTTAAAAACGGATCCAATGTGCGCGCGAAGGTATCAGATTTTCTTCCGTTCCGCCACGGACGTTCTCGTCCATGCAAAAGACGGACGCACTCGGTGGAGACCTCTGCACCGAGTGAATCAGAACGCCTTTTTAATAAAGGTTATCGAGATAGAGCTTGTTCTATTCGGTAGTGATTTTTACTTCTTGGGCCGTTTTGCTAAATGCGCAATTGTCGAGAAAATGCTGTCGCTGGCGTTGGCTGTTGGGTTCACTATAATCTATCATTTGCCAAAAGCTGTCTTTCTTCGATCACAAATAAAGTATTCCTCTTTGGGGTCCCGTCACCGCATATGATGCTTATTAGAGAGTTTGTCCACGAGCCCTTTACCAAATGTAATTCTCGTACAAATCTTTTTTGTGATAGGAAATAATATGTCAACTCACATGCCTTCTCTTGTCTGTGAGAAATACATCAAGCTGGTAGATGGCCATGTAGTCCCTGTGCTCCACGCAATAGTACTGGCCTGGGGAAGAATGAAACTGTTACATACAAGATTCAACACTGATCTGTTGCATGTTGCTGATTTTGTTTACCAAAGAAACAAAACAGATAAAGAGGAAACATGTGGACTCTTTTGATCAATTCCACCTTGTAGGCTTGTGTGCCTCAGGCTTAATTTTAGGGTTTTTACCAAATGTGATATTCGGAATAAATAATTATTCATAAGATGTTTAAAATTTCACTTAAAAAAACAGACTGTTAAAAAACGGACGATAATATGGATGTACTATCCAACTACAACAAGAAGAAACTAAAAACAACTTGGATCTTACAAAATTGGTGAATTTCTGTCATGTGCAATATTGATTAAAAGTCAGATTACCACAATTTATATAAGAGAATTATTGAAACTCCTCCCTGTGAAAGGAGCAATATCTCGTCGGATGCCCATCACAGCAATACATGTCACTTTCAACTCTGGTGACTCGTCCGCTAGTAGTTGGGTCGCTGTCGGTTTAACGGGAGCGACCAAACAGAGTCACGGTATCCCATAACAGTCTCTGTGTGGTAGCACGTAAACTTGTCAGACGTTAGTCTTGAAGCTTGTCCACAATATAGCCTATATATTGCTGACGTGTACGCTAAGCACCAACAGTTATTTTACTTTACCACCTAAGCAGCTTTATTGCAATCGCTCACCAGCATCGGCCACGTCGATGTCTTTAATGACCAGCGTGTTGTCTTTGAGGATCTTGATCTTCTTGCTGGGCGTGACGGCGTGAGCTTCCGTCGCCTCGTGACCCAGGATCTGCCACACGGCCCTCTGGGAAGCCGCGTCAACGTCCGGTCTGAAGCTAAGAAATGTGTGCGTGCGGTGGCAGGAGGAGAAATAGTTATATTGACTGCTGAAAAGGCGAACACTTTGAAGATTGATCTTGACACATGCGGTGTCCAACACAAGTGAATATACCACCTTATGACACGATATTGTAATCAGAGTTGAAGTGAAGTAGCTGATGCATAGTAAGCGGGAACTTGAGAGATTCGAAAATTGTTTAGTCACATACAAGGTGTTAATGTTTTAAAAATTCAGCATTATTTGAAAACGATACTTTCAGTGACAAGAAAAAACAAACATGTGGCTTTTAGTTATAAAGTACCTATTGGAGAATGGTTTTGAGGTTTCAAGATGAAAACAAAATGGGGTTCCTGTATGTCATTTCGTAACGATTTAAAAAATTGCAAACTTTTTGAATTACACATTCATAATTGTTTCCCCTTGAAAAAGACCGACTTATTCCAAGGTGGAACCGTAGTATTTTTTGTTTATGCCCCACGGAGGATTGCCATACGTTGTTCCGGAGTGAAACCATCAAGTATTTATTCCCAAACAAGTTTCTCATAACACTAAATACACATTTGCAGGATTCTCCTCAAGCGATACGTTAATGTTTTTTACCACATAACAGTCTGGGAGTAAGAAATTCGATCGGTAGAGCGAACGGGAAGTATATGGTTCGAATTCCAATCGTGCCGCTTTGTTACCCACTGATTGGAAGATGTCTTTATAATTTCTTCAACTGATACAGAAGTCCTGGTATCGTTGCTCTTTTTCTATATGGCAGCACGAGGTATTATCAGACGTAAGTTTCAGGATCTGTCCATGACTTGTTGTTGACGGACGTTGAGAAACAAACAAACCAAACCCTTTACTGTTATGATAAAGGGGTTTTTTTAAACATGAAAACTTACCACACTTTACACTCCATCATAACCTTTTCACCTTCAACAGCCATGAAAGCCTTGATAGGGAACTCTTCTGCTTTCAACAACTCCATTCTGTCTGTGATGCACTGGTAGTATGTCTGGAACAGCTTCTCCGCTTCCTTGCTGGATATTGCCCATGTACCATGCCTGTTCTCCAGGTGTTTTTTCAAGCTGCTCTTCAAATTGCTCAAAAAGCGTTTTTCTTTACTGCTTCTCTTCTTTTTCTCCGAAACAAGTTCTCTACTCAGGGCCGTGACATTTTTGGTTCGGTTTTCAAAGTGATTTCGTTGTGAGTCATTATTGTAAATGTTTGAGATAAACTGTTTCTGCAATTGATATTTCTTTGGTCTTTTCCAAATTGACTTAATTGGGTTATTGTTACCTGTTGTCGTCATATTTGATAAAAATGTGGCCGTATTCTTCCGGTTGAGTCGTATTTCAGATTTACTGGTCGATTCTGCTAGAGGTGTCTTATCCAACCGAATATGATGCTGTTGGTCTTTGCTAAGTGAGAACTTGTTTTCCACGACAAAGAGATCCATTACACGTCTATTTTCGCTTCTCTTGTAATCGTCGCTTTGTGTACAATTTTCCTCATATAGGTTCTAGTAAATTTGGTTGAAAAAAAAGACGGGAGGGTGACAATTAATGCGAGAAAGGCTACAATCATACGTAAAGTTTAATTTTTTTTTTCAAGTTTAGATACCCTTTTCTGCATATGCATCAAAGTTATGGATCAGGTGTGCCATATAATATTTTTTCTGAGCTGAAGGTCTTATATATGCCAAAGCAGAAACTAAATCATCAATATAGTGGTATCTTAAATGGTTTCCTTTCGTTTCAACTTAATGGAATTTAACAACAATGGCTGTCATTTTTTTTTCATTGGCGATTTAATTTCAAGCTACTTTGTCTTTGTGTTGTTGACTTTGATTTATCATTATAATAGTTAGTTATCGGTTACATTGCCAATTATAATAATAAGTTCTCTGTTCCATTGCCAATTATAATAATTAGTTCTCTATTCCATTGTCAATTATAATAATTAGTTCTCTGTTCCATTGCCAATTATAATAATTAGTTCTATGTTCCATTGCCAATTATAATAGTTAGTTCTCTGTTCCATTGCCAATTATAATAGTTAGTTCTCTGTTCCATTGCAAATTATAATAGTTAGTTCTCTGTTCCATTGCATATTATAATAAGTAGTTATCTGTTCCATTGCAATATCTTTTCTTATTGTACTCTTATATCCACTGGCTGTTGTGCTTTTCTTGTTTGTCTAAATATTACTTTTTATAACTTGTTTTCACATGTAGAAACAAATAGATCTAAAGATAGTTATAGATTGCGGATTTTGCGTGTATTTAAAAAAATGTTTTTCTTCTTTAATCTTACCTTTGTCCCCGGCCTAATACTATTATCTTTGTATGTATTAGCATACTTGTTTTGCAGACCAGTACATATGAGAACCAAAGTAAACACTTGCATTGTTCTACTTCAAATTAATCAGGAAAGTATATAAAATGATTCTAGCGTCTTTCAAAATCAATCTTTTTTTAGAGATAATAATTGAATAATACTTTTTTGGGGATATGTTCATTATAAATTGCATTTTAAGATACCTTAAGAAAAAAAATTGAACCAAAAAAATTAAGAATGTCGTTGCAAAGCAAATTCATCACAATATTATGTCATAAAGATTTTATTTGTTTTAGATCTTCTCATATTTCACACGTTTTCTTTTTGCATAATTTCCTTAAATCTCTGTATTAATATAATTATACAAACAATAACATAATTTTTTGGAGCAAACTAATAGATTGAATCCCGCAGATAAATAATACCAAATGATGATGCTTGTACTAGTTATTATAAAAGAAAAATACAGCATGACTCATGCTAACAAGTGAAATAAGCATAACATTTTTTTTTTCAGTTCAGTTAAGTAAAAAAAAGAAACTTCGGAAATTAATCGGGCTAAATTGGAGGAACGGAGTTAAACTTTCTTAGCTATTATAAGTGAGGTTTCGCAAAACGGTATTCCACTTTTTTGGAATGAACATTAATTTTTCCATCTTGTCGTGCGTCTGATTTGTATTTCAACTTTGCGCTTTTAAGTTCTATTGTAAAGACTGATGCACGTTGCAGCGATTAACATCACTCACTTGTCTCGCTTGATGATCTAACTTGACTCTACATTAAAGTTCATATCTTCTAACCACGTTCCAAAATGTTGGTAAATTCACATCCAAATAAAGAAAAGGCTTGATATGTACTGTGTAATATGTAGATGTTCCCATCATTAGTGCAAATCCCGCCTCATTACCTCCGAAATATATTTAAAATTAAAGCAGCCAATAACTTGATAAGAAATATTAGTTTGCAGTTTAGAGTGTAACAAAATTAAATATTCATATTAAGCAATAATGGGAATCTACTCATTTGCTCCTGCTTTTTTCCCTTTAAAAATGAACTAGTGGACCTCATCTAGATAACTCAAACATGCTTGGGCACCAATCATTTTCATCGCATAGTTGATAAGCTATGAGGAATACTGGCCAGCATAGTTCCATGTTCTAGCCATTAGGGCTCAATCAACAACAGCTTAAAATAAAAAAACCTGATTTAAATAATATTTCACCACTCATCTAATACATACGATTGTGAAAGTTTGTGATATGTCACATCATTCATGCCATATCAAAAATTAATATGTAATGAAGTTTAACAACAGCAGTAAGTTGTATATATATGGGTGTGATGACCTTACAAAATATTATATAATGCAAAATGTTCTTTGTCCACATCTCCCTACTAAATATGGTGGCGATGCAAAGCTCATTAATGCACAAAGTCACAAAAAGCGTTTACAAATTATAACTCATGGTGAAAATACCAAATAAAGAAAAATGTAATCATCTTACAAATAGTCACTGTGTTTACCGTAAAAATGAGTCTAAATCAATAAGTTGTTTATTGCAGTCATACATCACTCGACCCGGTATCAACTAATAGATTGTCGGGTTTCATATGTGACGCTGATCAGAATAGTATGTGACATAGTTAATTATTATGACCTATGAATCGGAAATTTTTAGACTGATGATATATCAATATATTATTAGTCATTGAGATCATTGTAAAAAGGACTCCTTGTAATAGAACTGTTTATTGCAGTAGTGCTCACTCATCCCAGGACCAACTAATGGTCGAGTTTCATATGTGACGCTTATGAGAATATTTTATAACAAAATACAGTCAGCCAAAACTCTCTGAAAATGTTATACCAATGATAAATCAAAGATTGTTTTGGTCGTTGTTGCTGATACTTTTTTTTATCGTATTTCTTGTAATTGTTTTTGTTATTGTGTTCGTTAAAATTAATTGTGTATTTGCTCTTGTTGTTCTTTTAGTCGTTGATAATTATGCTGTTGTGGCTGTTGCTCTTGCTTGAAAAACAAAAGTAACAACTAGTGAAGGAGCAGTACAATGATCTTTTTACCTCTCTCTCACTCACTTTCTCTCGCTCTCCTCTCTTCCTCTCTGTTTCTTTTTGCCTTTTTCTCTTATCATGCCTCAATATTACAATGGATGTATCTTAATATGTACATAAATTATATTCCAAGCAATGAGATAGGCTAATTAACTAAGCCAGGCACATACTTTATATCACAGAGCGCTTTTTGGACTTTTACATAGAAGAAAATAACCAATATAATAATCGATGATAAGGTTGTCAAAAAAGCCAGTAACAAATTATTATTATCTTTTTAAGGTCGAAACATTAAGATCAAAATAAAATGTAGCTGCCCTACATAAAAATATGTTTTATTCTTCCAAACGCTACTAAGCCGACCTCTGCTGTTTGTATCTTAACCCTGAAAGCTATGGCAGACATATAAAATAAACAGAATTTTATTGTACAAATTCACACATTGCATCCAGAAAGTAGAGTTTACAATATTATGAAATAGCAGAATTAATCAACCAAACAAGTGTGTGATTAGTGTACAAATGAATTTGGTTCATAGCTGTTGAGTTCCGTCGTGAACACTAAACTCAGCACCAGATAACCGATACTCAGCTTGCATACACATTATGTGACCCTGCCCAGGACAGTTTTGTGACAGAATGCGGTATCCAAAGTTGAAATCGTTGAATGCATCATTAAAAACTGCATCTGCATCTTTATTATTATTATTAATAATCCCATTGTCTTGTGTAAAAATCTTCTCCTGTAATTAATCATTAACTAAGGGCATCGCAGAATACGTTAGCGTGGTGATTACATGCCCTTTCTGTACACCAACCGTCAATACTAAGTCTTATGTACTTAAGTTAAAATACAACCTCATCGGACTTTTAAATAAAGTAGTTCACTTCTTTTCTTTAACAGGTGTATTTTTCTTCTCGCCAACGTTTCACCATGATGTGATATAACACAATTATTGTTTTACTTTCCAGAAGATAAAAAAAACAATAGATACTTTCTACAGAAACTGTTCGTTGGAGTCCAAATCCAGAAAAGATCGTGATTCATATTTACAACTATTCGAAATAACATAACTTCCTTTCTTCCATTTGACGGATTATGTTTTCTTTCTACAATTTGCAAACTTTCGCCGTGTTTCCTTCTGTGAGAGAGCAGGAAGCGACGGGCTGGCTTGATGTAGTTCAAAATGGCTGCTAGTTGGTTCTGGCGATCTTTGATGCCATTGTTGGCCACGCTGTAACCTGTCGTCCATGATAAGGCTTCGAATCTCGCTGATGTCATTGCGCATGTCTTCGTTCTGCTCGCGTAAGTCTCGCATTTCCCTCCACTGCTGCTGCATCACGTCTCGCATCCGCTCTATGTCATTGTGCATCGTCAGTGTGACCTGGGCAAGAAACTATAACGTTCTTCAAAGGAATACAGTGATTATAGGACATTAAGATACGACAAAGCAAGTCAAAAAATAGCATAAAAAATATCTTGTTCACGAAAGTCTTTTGTTGCCCTTTGACAAAGTGTACATCTTTTAACTAACGATTAAATATAATATATTAATCTGGAACAAATTCCTGTACTTGAAAAGCTAAAGAGAAAAAGCATAAAAATAGACACGTCTGTCTCATATTAACAAATCTACTTTACTTGCTCTTAACTCCAGGGTAGAATCACAAGAAAAATCTTGTATCAAACATTATGCATTCACTTTAAAAACATATTTTTTACGGCGAAAAGTTTGAGAGGAACTTTTTGCAATAAAGAGTACTCAATACTATTTTTGTAAAGTAGTTATGGGCGGAGAAGGTCTTTTTTTCGTAAACGTATTTATAGTTCAAACCAATGTAACGGGTTATTAATTTTGCCTAATATTGCCTTAAATCTTAAAATATCGTGCTACATGCAAAGCGACATGAACATACAGCAGTTTGGAGGCAGGGCCATTTCTTAATATCCGGTACAAAAAATTAATTACATTTTTGACAGCGTGATAAAGGGGGGCGCAGTGGCCCTGGGGTAGGACATCGGCTTCCGACGCAAAAGGTCTGTAGTTCGAGCCCTGGCAATTTCGCTCTCTACTGGTTGGGTCGGTGTCAGTTTAATGTGATCAGCTGTTGCAGGATCCATGGTATCCCCTCCCTTTCTCGTGTGTGGCACCACATGAAATTGTCAGACATCAGTCTTGGGGCCCGTCCACAATATAAGCACAAAATAGTGCTTATGTTGAAATTAAAACCAACTCAACTATTACAACTACGACAGCGTGATGAAACATACCCTAGACAACTCTTCCTTGTATTTTGTCTGGATGTTGAGCCTGTCGTTATCAACAAGCCTGAGTCGTGTCCCTTGTTGGGCGATCTTCTCTTTCGCCCTGGCTAGTTCTTGCTCCATGTGCGCCAGGTTCTTGTGCAGTTTGCTCACCTGCCGCACGGAGCATGCCGGATAGGTACGTTTTAAGGTTGTTTATTTTTTCAATTTCGGTTTGTGTGGCTTTTTGTTTTTGCTTTATTTTTTGTTGGTTAGTTTTTGTTTGCTTTTTTCTTGGGTTTGTTTTTGTTTTGTTTTTTCTTGGTTTCTTTTTGTTTGTTTGTTTTAGATCTTGTTTTTCTTTAACAAGTATTGAAAAAGTGCAGACCAAAGGCATATTCCTTAGGAGGCGTAAAGAGTGAAACTTTCTATTTAAACTTTAAAAACAGAGGAAGTTAACAAGTATTCCTTTTTTAAGGTTTTATCAGCGTTTAGAATTATCAATGTAGTAGTAGTAGTAGTAGTAGTAGTAGTAGTAGTAGTAGTAGTAGTAGTAGTAGTAGTAGTAGTAGTAGTAGTAGTAGTAGTAGTAGTAGTAGTAGTAGTAGTAGTAGTAGTAGTTGTAGTTTATCGTTATCGTTATCATTATCATTATTATTATCATTATCATTATCATTATCATTATCATTATCATTATCATTATTATTATTATTATTATTATCATTATCATTATCATTATCACTATCGTTATCGTTATCGTTATCATTATCATTATTATTATCATTATCATTATCATTATCATTATCATTATCATTATCATTATTATTATTATTATTATTATCATTATCATTATCATTATCACTATCGTTATCGTTATCGTTATCATTATCATTATTATTATCATTATCATTATCATTATCATTATCATTATCATTATCATTATTATTATTATTATTATTATCATTATCATTATCATTATCACTATCGTTATCGTTATCGTTATCATTATCATTATTATTATCATTATCATTATCATTATCATTATCATTATCATTATCATTATTATTATTATTATTATTATCATTATCATTATCATTATCACTATCGTTATCGTTATCGTTATCATTATCATTATTATTATCATTATCATTATCATTATCATTATCATTATCATTATCATTATTATTATTATTATTATTATCATTATCATTATCATTATCACTATCGTTATCGTTATCGTTATCATTATCATTATTATTATCATTATCATTATCATTATCATTATCATTATCATTATTATTATTATTATTATTATTATTATCATGATCATTATCATTATAATAATTAGCATTATAATAATTATCAATATCGTTATCATTATCATTATTATTACTACTACTACTTCTACTACTACTGTCATCAACTCTCACCTCGGCCTGAAGCTGTCTGATATTCTCATCTTTGTCTCTGTATGCCGACCCATTCTCAAGGTTCGCTGCCTCTCTCTGAAACTCCCCCAGTTGCTCTAGGTGGGTGATTGTTACAAAGAGGAGGAATAATCACATTATTTTCATTCCCTAGGAAGATGATATCTTAATAGACAAGTACCGTAAGTATATTAGGCAGAAGTTAGGTTATAAATGAGTGTCTTAAAATTATGAAAGCATCATTTTTAAAATTTGAAATAATCGTCAAGCTTTCCAAGAAGCCGTAATTATGTGCCCATAATAATTTTTAACCTGGGTCTGACTTCAAACGGTTTTTATGTTTACTCAATTCTGTTTTAATATTAGACTTTTGAATTTTATTACATTTCTGTATGTTCAAAATGACTATCAATAAAATTTAAAAAACACTTTTTTGGCTTCACATATCAATCACAGTCTGGCGCATCTTTGAATATCGTTCTCTTCCTTATTTAATTCATGTATAAAGCAAAACAGAAAAATAAGTAAATACTAAATACATAAATAGATAATAAGTGAGATAGGTATATTTACAGATAAAAAATTGGGTAGAGAATTTTTCTATAGCGTCCTATATTTATATTTCCTGCATCACTCCTCCTTTTGCTCCAATCTCTCTCTCTCTCCCTCTCTCTCTCTCTCTCTCTCTCTCTCTCTCCCTCTCTCTCCCTATCTCTCTCTCTTTCTATCTCTCTTTCTATCTCTTTCTCCCATTCGTTCGCTCTGTCTATCTACATATCTTTCCTTTTATACTAACTTTGAATCTCATCGGCAACTCCCTTGGAAACCTGCACATCGTCCTTGAGGACTTGGATGTCTTCCATCAAGCGCTTTATCGCAGATTCCTTCTGGTGGTTTCTGTCTGTCAGGTTCTAGAAACCAAAAGGCAATGTACTCTGGTGACATTATTTAGAATACATGAAGATACTTAGAATTTAAGAGTGTATAACAAATTATCATATCCAGTGGATGTTTTTTAATAGATTTCAGACGAATATTAGCCTGCTTTAAGTCGATGGTGTATATGTTTTTTTAATTATCTCTTTTTCTTGCTGCTGTTGGAAAGAGAGCGAGCGAGAGAGAGAGAGAGAGAGAGAGAGAGAGAGAGAGAGAGAGAGAGAGAGAGAGAGAGAGAGAGGGAGAGAGAAAGGGGGACAGAGAGAAGAATTGGAGAAAAACGTTAGCCCTGTATAATGATGATGATGATGATGATGATGATGATGATGATGATGATGATGATGATGATGATGATGATGATGATGATGATGATGATGATGATGAGTATGATAATAATGATGATGATGATATATAGTGACTTCATTTGTGTAGAGAGCTCTAAATAATGAAACTAATGTGTTGGCACAAAGATCTCCCAAGCTATGCATAAAGTAACTACCGAAAGGTTTCACAAACAAACAGCTGTCATCGTCCACTGCACACTGACAGTAAAGTTCATTGTAATTTTTTTTGTTTCGCTTTTCTTGCCCATGCCATGTTGTTAAAGGGAGTTAACTTCTTAAACTTAAAACGCCCAGTTACGTGCCAATGTTAAAAATTAAGTGTATTCTTCTCAGTAATAATTTTTTCGAACTAGCATTTCAAGATTTTTCAATTATTGTTTAGTGGGGCATCGCTCTTGAATTTTCTTGAGTTGGTTTGCTTACAATAATTTTTGATACTGTGTTTCTCAAGCAAAGGCGAGATGAGGAATAATGCCTGAACCCATATTTAAAAATTGTTAGCGTTTATTTCAAAATTAGTTTTTTTTTCAGCTTATATCTTCATTTTATATTAGCTAGGTTAAATATTCCAATTAATAATTTAAAGTGATTGTATTAAAGTTCATAAAAAAGTTCCTTGTTATAGGCCTAATGGTGTTGATGAATATGTAATGACAGTAGATAACTATTTTAATGACAGTGATGCTATTATTTTGACAAGATAGGTGACGCTAACTAAAGTGATACTGACATGTCCCTCTAGAACTACAGTCCGTCTCGCAACGAGTATAACGCCACAATGGTGGGCCTAAAAGTACTACCTGCTCTATGTGCTCTAGGCTGGTGTGTCCTGACACCATCCAGACTTTTGCCATAACTATGGGTGTGCCTACCTTGACAACCTCATCCTTTCCTTTGAGGTCAGCCTTAAGGCCCCGGAGCTGGGAGTCCTTGGCCTGGACGGCTGCCTTTGTCTCGGCCCTGACGCCCTCCCTGGCGGACTGCTGGTGACTGGCGTCGATGTCCACCTTGAGGCGAAGCGTCTCGATCTGCGTGACCAGGCGCCGGTTGATGCTCATCATCTGAGGACAGGCGTGGAAACCTGCAGTTACGATGTTTCCTAATAGTGTGTATTATAGCTGTTGATATTATTCCCATTTCTAAAACGGAAGGTACAAACTGTTGAAAGATAAAACTGGTTTTGAAAGCAAAATGGCAATGTATGTATATACAGGCTCTACCCTCTACTGGTCTCTATAAAAATCGGACACTTGTGTAGTTGACAATTTAAAAAAAACTGCGATGAATATGTTTGCATTGCTTATGTCTGTGAAACTATTGATGCATTTTTTTTCTTTTTGATAATCGCTTTTATTCCCATGTATTTTCCTTTGTTCCTGCTTATGTAGTAATATCACAAATAGTAGATCTGCATGGCTGTATACCAACCTGCTCCACGGCGCTCGCGTCTCTGGCAAGTCCGATGGGCAGTTTTGGACTGGAGCTGCCTGTGATGGACAGGTCAGCTGATCTCACCCCGCTGTTCCTTGTGGAGTAGGGCGGATCCACAGCTTGGCCATCGATTCGAAACTGGGCGGACTGGTTTGGACAGTAAAAATACTATGTACTATCTATAGGAATGAGCACCGCCGTGAAACAAAAATAGTAGCAGATAATGCAATAAACAGATATAGAAAAGTTAGTGTATACCTATAAACAACAACAAAAAATATGTTTCAATCATCTGCAAAGGAAAATGAACAAGGCCCCTACTTGAAACTTACTGTTATAAAGAAATGTAGCTGCTACAATAAGATACGTGTTATGAATCTCACCTGTGCAGTCCTGTTGCCACGAAAAGACATTACTGGTGTTGTTTTTTGTTGCGTTCTTTTTGGATTTCAACCATTAGAAGTTTAAGCCACTGTTTAGAGTCCGGTTTGGATGTTCGTCTCTTGAAATAGGAAATTCCTAGTTGTGCCTATATTTTCTGCCGGGTGGAAACAAAACGCCGTTATTAAGATTTTTAAACCGTAAGTTGGAAATATTTTCAAATGTAGCGCCCACTAGCTTTACAAAACAAGTTTCAGGGGATTAAGATATTAATGCCATTAGAATTATTTTAGTATATCCATATTTAAATGAGCATGGAATCCAGTTAATGTTTTTTAAGAATTGGTTGATAATGTTATACAGAAGCGGTTGTGCAATGCCTCACAATTATTCAAGTCTAACTTAAGATCCCGAAGTAGAAATAAATAAATAGGTGTAGCGAATCTGTGAACTGTCTTATTTTCGGATATCAAGACATTCTAGGTGAATTCCTAACAGTATCGAAACTCCGCCGATAAGGTAAAGTGGGCCAATAAGTTGCAAGATAAATTGTGGACCTCCCCAAAGAAGTTTGATTCTTGTTGGTGGAACAAAATGTGTGGCAGGGACAGATTTGTTTTTGTATCAATATAATACTTAAGTACATGTGTGGATCCGGCCGTCTGTAAATCATTTTTCTCTAGGCTGGGCTTTCTAGCAAAACTTTCGTATTTAACTGTTTGCAGCTAAACTAAACAGCCGTAAGTCCAGACAAAGCGACTCTGTGCACAATGCCGTAAAGATAAAATATACCAACATCGGAAATGAGCAATACAAGCTAACACTTTTTTATGCTGTCCAGGAAGAATGCTAGTAATAAAGATTATGCATTTTATAAATAAAGTTCTCATTTAGACTGATAAACCCAATGGAATTCTGATGAAGAAGCCAAATTTCATGGTCAGTTCAGATCAACCCGCCAAAGACTTCTATTCAAGGAAAATAAATAGGGTCGGTCAGAGCTGAAGATAGCGACATTTTTAGCTTTATCTCATTAGTATAACTTTATTGCATTTTAAACGTTCACCCTCTTTAATGTTTACCCCGAAAATTTTCTCAATTTTTTTATACTTCCGTATTATTTTCATTTTCAAAATTGAACTGTATTTGTTTTCAATGTTTACTGTTTTCGGTTAGTTATTTTGGTGTTAGTAAGAGCTCACCTTATAACAAAAGCTAACATAGATTGTCATAAATTCGTTAGGACCACAGCCAGTGTTAAGATCTGGCTATACTAGCTGAAAAATAACAAAGGGGAATATTGGGAAAACAGAAGAAAAGAAGTGCGTATAGAACTGGGTGAGTAAATGACTAGTAAACGTTTTAAAGCGAATGAGTACGTAAGATGACAATAGTAAAAACCGCGAGCTGATGAGAATCAGCATACCTATTATTAGTGTTCTACGATAAAAGCTACTGCTGATTGTTTTTTGTTGTTTTTTTGTGTTTTTTTTTTTATTTATTATTCAGTAGAGTGTTTTAAGGAGTCCAGGATATTGAAGTGCCTCAACGCACCGGTGAAAAATTAACAGATTTCTCACTTCTTAATGTTGTGCATTGTATGATAATATTGGTATTTCAAAACAAACAAGAAAAAACAAAAAAACAAAAACAAAACAAAAAACAAGCAATGGAAACGCATTGTCAGTTGCGGACACTTCAAGAGACTAAGAAAGAAACTTAACTATTATCGAAGCGAAAGGAAATAATTATTGCTCTTTATGAAAAAAAAAGATTGTGTCATTGTGGCTATTCTTGCAACTATTTTTTTACATAGTATCTGGTCCGCAAGATACTGTCATCGGAATAAACAATACGCATGAACAAAAGGAAAATGAATGCCTATAATTTGGAGCCAAATGTTAGACAAAAGCTGGTGACATTAGGTCTAAATG
This sequence comes from Elysia chlorotica, assembly GCA_003991915.1. Classification (NCBI taxonomy): domain Eukaryota; kingdom Metazoa; phylum Mollusca; class Gastropoda; family Plakobranchidae; genus Elysia; species Elysia chlorotica. The sequence continues at coordinate 352,764 of RQTK01000387.1, forward strand.
GCGTACACAAATTAATGATCCTTGACTTGGTGTTTATTGGTGCGATTTGCGGTTCTAGCATACTATGACGACAAGCTTACTGTAAATCTAGATTTTGATCGGCTAGACTTCACGCGATCGATCCAAGCTAAGATAAAAGTTTGGGCGAGATAGCAATACTTGTAGGCCTACCGCAGCAGCTTTCAAACTCTGAGGGGGTAAAGTACTATACTGCAATGCAAGAAACGCCAGTCTTACGTCACATTTTTCCCATGTAGCATAATAATTATTTCCCAGCTATACAGTTTAATGATAATTGAAAAGCCCGATCAATATCTTTGGTGACGTAAGCAATTTTCGGCCGAGCAACGTTGACAGCTGCGAGAGGTAGTTAGCGTTAATCATTAATATTCAGGTTAACAAAACAAAACAAAAACTAGATTAGATAAAAAAGAAAAAATCTATATACTCTCTGTCTGTCTGCCTGTCCTGTCTGTCGATATATTTTCTAACTCTCTTTCTCTCTGTCTCTCTACATGTCAATCTCTATCTATCTTTCTATCCAAATTTCATTTTTGTTTATTATTGTTCGTTTTGTGTGCTTGTTGTTCTTTTTTAGGTTTGTTTGTTATGGGGTTGTTGTTTTTTGTTGTTTTTTTTTATTATTATTTGCTGTTGAGTTCTTGTTTTTTTTTGTTGTTTTTTTATTTTTCTTCTGTTTATTATTGTTACATTCAACCGTTTTTTTTCAGGAAGTCTTATCATATTTTTAATAAACGCTCAAACCTATTAGCTGTAATAATCTTACCTGAAAATGCAGTTTCCTCAGATTCACATGCTCACAGAGGAAATCTAATCATGTTAAGTGTCTCCGAAGCTGCTAACTTTGGCTGTAGCTAAACTCAGTACAGCTACAGGTCTGTCTTACCCATACATCCCGCAGCTCGCCCCAGTGTCGGACATCACAGATCGTTTGACACTGAGGGTGCACAGATCCGGGAATAACTACAGAGCAGTCCAGCGTTTGGAAAATAGTTCTCAACGCTCAGGCTTCCCGCATGGGTATTGCAGTCAGTCCAATCTGTAGCAATACTGAGGCATCGAATAATAAATACCACTCCACTGTTGCCACTTTATTGCTATCAAGCGCAAGAGGGGCGAAATCCTAATCAGCATAGATATTGGTCCCTATAAAGACATAGCTGTAGAATATAGCTGGATTTGCGCCAAGATTAGCAGACAGAGGAACTATCTATGCCATTATGGGTTTTGATTGGCTGGCAAATGAAGATCACATACTGTGGTAGATCTAAGACTCCGTGGAAGGGTTCCTTATTCCATCCTGTGTGCTGCTGGCCATTTTAGTGTCACATTTCACAGTGGGGGCACTCTTGCAGCATACAGTGGCCGAAAAAATTATCTTTGGTCTAGTTAGAACCTGCGATCGGCACACTACGCACAGAGAGAGAGAGAGAGAGAGAGAGAGAGAGAGAGAGAGAGAGAGAGAGAGATAGAGACGGAGAAAGACGAAGAGGGGGAGAGGAAAGAGAAGGGGGGCTACGTTTTATGCTTGAGCGCAACCAGGCGAGGACTGGAGTGTACAGTTCAGTTGTTTGACAACAAAAGCTCACGTCTGGCGGTCGGCCAGGTGAACAGTTCTCCCGTCCCTCCCGTACTTTATTTGGACAGTTGTCCACCGTGGAGATCGATTGATTTTTCTTTCTATATCTATTGATTCTCAGGGAATGAGGCTGGATCTGTGACCAACCTCATCAAGGTCGGCTGTAATGGTTTACAGGGTTAAGGTGTAATGGTGTAGGGTGAACCATTAAATAGCTCTTCTTCAAGAAGTTAACGATGGTATAAAGGGATCTTTAAAAGAAATAAACTTGATATAGTTTTGATTTCAATTATCTCTATGGTTATCATTTATTTATTCTTTACATTTTATTGGGGGAGAGGCGTTTAAAAGAGAAATTTTAAAATTGGTACATTCGGTATAGTTTCTTGTTGTGCCTTCATGACTTTTGAAATTGAGAAATACATTCCCTGAAGGTTGGGCGACACTCTCAAATCGTCTAGAGCAAGCTACACATGTTTACTATCATTTAATAACACGCAAAAGCATGCTTCTGTATATAAAAGAAGCGAGTTATGAAAAGTAAGATTGGGATACACGGTAGGTTTCCGACAAATCAAAGATAAAGCTGATTAAATGGTACATTTTCTATTGATTTGAAAAGCTGTATCCCATGCTTCATTAGTTATGAATTATGAATTATGCAAGCGCATTGCTCAACATTACTTCGCAGATAGAAACCAACCAGGGAAGATAATTTGGATATACAAACATTTTATAAGATTTCTGAAGAAAAAAATTAAGTACCCGCCCCCCTAAAAAGAGGTATGTGTCACCAAAATGTATACACATATGTGCCATTGAAGTAGATAAATTAAAAACTAATAATGACTAAAAATGTATTTGTTTTCAGAGTACTACAGCCACCAGAGAGACTGTCATTTTTGTCAACGTAACAAGTTAAAAGGGAACCAGAAAGCAGTGCGTCAGGTAGGGTTTCTTGGGTAAAGTTTTCTCTGTAAAAATGGCAAAAGTTACATTGGTTCTTAGCGTGACAAAGACTTTTGAAAAACTTCAAGCTATTTTGGTCACTTTTACCTGAGGTGATGTTTATACAATACTTACCTGGCTTACACTATCAGCCCCTGACAGAGTGACAGCAGGGCTGGTGTTGGACTACTGATCTCCCGGGAGCGAGCAGAGAAAGCTAAACACAATTTTACCTACCCTGAATGTAAGCATGCACATCCGGCCTCACTGTGTCCCCTCTGTGGGCCAATTTGACGTGTGGAGGTGCTAAACCTAGCAGATCGGTCAGAGTCAGTGCGCAGCTTAACACCGATATGTGATTAAAAGGTGAAATAGCTTACGTTACAAAACCGTTTGAAGAACCACTGAAAAACCTCTTGAAGTAACTTTCTAATAGAATTCGTTATTTCAACTTAAATCGATCTTAAGAGAAGAAGAAACTGAATTGCATTAATCAATATCCATGAAGTGTTTTGCTGCTCAATATCCATGATGTGTTTTGCTGCAAGCCTTGCATTTCAGACCTTACTTTCTTGCATGTTTACTTCGATCACACGATGCTGTAATAAATCGCCATTTCAGTGACAAGTGTAAATTGACACAGGCCGATCCTTCATGTAATACAAAAACACTAATGTCTTCGTTATGGCTTTACGTATTAAATTGTCAAGCAGAAGTCATTGCTGGTTGTTTGTTTTTTTTAGGAAAGTTTAGTTTTATTTTATCGATGTATTGTATAATTTGTCCTCATAATTAACGATAAGTGATTTGTGATGTTATATTTGCCTTGGAGAGGCGGGAGTTTTTTTAGCCTGGCCTGCCTCGCTGCCTGGAAGCTTCCGGGCTGTATGATATCTTGCTAGTGCTATATCTCTCTATATACATAAATAATTATAAGTATTAATTTGAAACTTAAACTGCATTCCCACCTGCGTATAAACAATTGATGAAGCATTGGTGTCGATTCGCCCCACTTGTGCTGTGCTATGTACGTGTCGCTGTCCGACAATCTTGTGTCTTTGAGCTACCGATGAGCTGCTGTGGAGACGCTGTCCATTACGTCGTTGTCAGCCTGTTCGTCACCGTCCTTCATGTCTCACCCTGTCCACCCTATCGTTGATCATCATCAGCTTTAGCGTGGCAGCCGCCCTGGTGAACGTACGCTTCATCCTTACTTGAAAACGTCCTCATCGCCGGAGACCATTCTTTGGCTTGTTATCATTGAACCATCATCGTTGGATCGTCGTCGCCCAAAACTAAAATATAACTGATTATCCAGAGTTCGAACGGTCTTAAATACTCATTCTAGCCTTTAGTCTTAGTTAGTGTTTACGGGCCCTAAAATTGTATTTAATAATAATAATAATAATAATAATAATGAAGTTCATTTCTATAGCGCTTCTTCCAAGGACATGGCTCGAAGCGCTTTACAATGCATAACAAAGGAGCAAACATGCAACACATAAGAAAACATACAATCATTCACAACTCGCTCACACACTTGCTTCATATTCAACGTTTGACAGATAAGCAATAATGAATAATCACATTGAAATAGAAGGGCTCTCGTTAAGATAAAAATGAAAAAGATAGGTCTTGAGCCCTGCCTTAAATTGCTGCAATGAAGATGCTTTTCTCAGGGGCAGTGGCAATGTATTCCAAATCACAGGGGCACGATGTACAAAAGCACCCTCACAACACTTCTTCTTTGCTTTTGATGGCACCGTTAACAATGATTAGTCACCAGATATTTGAACTCGACTCGTTTGCTGAATATTTTCCCACACATATTATTAATTAAAATTGTGTACTTTGGTTTAATTATATTCGGAACTGCCAACTCTCGTTTGTCGTTAGCTACTATCCCAGTGATTTACCTTGTCCTTTGTTGGTACTAACACCCTTGCCTCGTTCAGCCCTCAGTCATAACTTCTTGTTTACTTCAAACAGTGACCATAACAACGAATGTCTGTTACGATTTTGCACGTCAACATTATCAAGTGTGAGATAGAAGCACCGTCCCACATAGGGCTCTCGTGGATACGTTCCTTGTTTAATAAATTTCAAAGGGGTCCATTTGACCAAGTTTTTTGTGCTTGCGTCATTGCAGCGCCTCCTGCAAAGAACGGATTTTTCTCTGATTGCCAGGGAGGGTCTCAAGTTTTATTTGTAAAATGTGCCTGCTTGAATTGTTATAAAGAAATGCACTGTTGAAATATTGATTTAATGTTTTTCAACTCCAGTCTGCTAATGATATTTCCACATTGACAAGGCGCGATCCTATTTTATTTTTCTAACAGGATGTGAAATTTATTAATTTTATATTTGTTTGCAATGCTACGTATTCACAGATAATGAAATAATTATTGTGTTATTGTGGTATATTCGGTTAAACAAAAATCCATGTGATTAATCAGGCAACCCAATAAATGGTAGTATTGGTTTAGATCATAGAAAGGCACATACCAAGTGTTTGCTTTTTTAAAATTGTCATTAATATTTTTGTGTAAGTAACATATTTACACAACGAAATTTAATTGATAACTTGTTGCTTTTTTATCGCTAGTATTTATTCCAAGTTTAAAACCATCTTTCTTCATTTTTATTATACCAGTGACATGGATTTTGTATTTTTCAACATTGATGATAGTACAACAGGTGGCCAGTCTACCTTTACAGGAATTAATAACATATTTTCTATGATATATATATATAATTTTATATCACGCACTGTCCTATACCTTTTTTGTCTCTATCTGACAACTGGGAAAAAATGGGGGGATAAAAACTTTAAAGGGAAGTTGCGTGGTATAATTCTTTTACCTAGTTGTATTTTCTTCCCTCTAGGATTGACAGTGTCTGAACTTGTCCCGCTACCCCCCCCCCTTCCCTCCCGCGCCCCACTCGACATGGTTCTGGCCTGTTCGGACGGCGATCGGAAGAAAGAGGGCACTAAGTGTGAGTGTGTGTATGCCATTTAGGGGGTGCTGGCTCATAACGGGTGCCAATAGTGGGGCTTTCTACACCGCTGTTCCAAGCCGCTATGGCCGTGCCAAGATTTTACACTATAGCTGTTGTTTCATAAGCAATTTTATAAGGAAATGGGTACATTTCATAGCTAAGGCGAATCGTTTTAGGATTTAAATCAATTATTTTTATACTACTATGGTTATGATTTATTTCAAGACAGGGTAGAGCGGGCATTTTTTTCAAGCCCCAAAGTGAACACAAGCGTGCTATGCTTTCATTCAACTAAGTTACAGTTCTCGTTTTTCATCTCCATTATCTATTCTGAGGAGCCCTTGTTTGTTTTATTCGTGGTAAGTGTCATCGTGTGAACATTCTTTTCTATTTTAAGGTAAGAAAAATAACGGATTAACGTACTACCGGTAGTTTTTTTTCCTCCAACTCTGCTCTGTGTCTGTCTCTTTCTCTCTCTCTTTCTCTATCTCTCTCTCTTTCTCTATCTCTCTTTCCTTCTATCCTTCGCTATCTCTTTCTCTCCCTGTGTTTGTCTGTATTTATATATCTCCCTCTGCCTATCTCTTTGTCTCTCTCTCCCTCTCTCTCTATCTCTCTCTGTCTCTCTCTCTCTTTCTCTCTCTCATTTTATTTCTCATTCTCTCCCTCAACCTTTTCTCTATCTTCCTCTCTAACTCTCTCTCGCCTCTCTCCCATATTTTATCTCTTTATATTATATTTATATATCTTTCTCACAACCACTTTTTTTCTAACGTATTAAAACCACTACCATTAAGATTTTTTTCTGTTTGTTTTCATGGTGTTTTTTTTTTTTTTGTTTTTTTTTGTGTTTTTTGGGGGGGAGGGGGTATTTTTTACCAATGTATCTTTTATAGATTGATAGTTATGTTACTGTTTTTATATATACCTTTGCCCCTTCTTCTTTGTAACAACAAGCGTTTCTCTACAATTTTATAAGCTCATATAATCTACTACATGTGTTTTGTTTTATCCATCCTATTATGCTTTAGGTACTTCTCATGCTATCGCATGCATAACGACTAGTTCGAGAGGATCAAGAGATTAGCGTTAATAATTTTATGCAGCTAATTGTTGTCTGAACAAGAACATCGGCTCAACACAAAACCTTTCCCCCGCACTCATGTGACTTATCCCTCTATTCCGAACGACATCAAATGATAAATCCATGTGTTCGGCATCAAAGACAGGATTAGATCTGTCTCATGTTTTATAAATATTCAAGTAGCGAAAATACACGGCTAGAAGCAGAGACGCAGGGCTGAATATTCAGCAACGAGTGAGATCTCTTAATAACACGTCCATTTTTATTAGTTCCGTAGTTGTCACGTAACAACTCAAACACAACACTTCGTTCATGTAATTATTTAGAAGAAAGTCATATATGAGTCGGTAATAATGTATTGCTTTTTATATTCTGAGGTAATGATTCATTAGAAGGGATGGGGTGGAACTGCCTGTTATATTTGAAGCGACGTTGAACGAGTAAATAGTAGGCACCACTTGTTACCAAAATAGCTCTGTGCACACCAAGGCTGTCGTTTGAAAATTCCCCAAGGAATCAATCAATGTCTTCGTATCGCTAGCAGAACGCAACGAATCCTGGTTTCGCTTAAGGCGTTAGGCTAGACTTCAACGGCGGTAGTTATCGAACTCCAGTTGTCAATAGCTATCAACCAAGCCAAGAAAAGGGAGAACAATCTCATGCCGTGTAGGAAGGTCTACCTTAGAAGCAATACGTTCTAGTGAATTTGGATAGATCAAGACACATAAATTATAAAAAGAAATTTTCGAAAGTGAAGATAAGGTGATGAAAGAAGTGATTTCATTCTAAAAGACTAAAAAACGAAAAGAAAGAAGCTATGACCAATGCGTCTTTAAAAGATGTATAGGTGTACTGTTTAAATAAAAAATTGTGAAGAACAAGTTTGAACCACCATTGTAATATTATGTCTTGCCTTTAAGCCATTAGACAACACTTTTCTTTTTTGTTTTGTAAATAAATTGGTCATAAAGCCACTTTTTTAAATTGCAGCTGTTAGTATGACAAATCTGCCATTATTTATCTACAGAAATTTTGTGATTCAGTTTGTGACTTGCCTTTTGAGCATTTTTAATACTCACTAGTTAGCTCATATTATTTTTTACTTGAACCTAATTATAATAAATATACAACGATATAATTTTCACGATAATTATAAAGGCGTTTATGGAGTCCAGTTAACAGCTTCACAATTAGGTATAGACGCAGGAACCCAATAAGCAAAGTTCTGCATCTATTCGTGTCCAGTCGATTATCAACTGACGGCCAATAGATATGCTTATGTAGGTAGAACCATAGGGAGCGCATAGAGAAAATGCGCTTGTGTGTGTTTCATATAATTATGTGTGTGACTGTATGTGGGTGCGATAGAGAGGGATATATATTATTGTATTGTCTTATATTGAGAGCATAGCCATTTCTTGCGACACATGTGTTTCGAGCGGCTTCGTCGGCCGCTCTCTTCTTTATATCGTTCTATAGGTGTCAGTTTAATGTGATCGGCTGAGACATGAGTCATGGTATTCCAGCTATAATAATGTGTGTGGAAGCACACAAAATTGTCATGCGTCAGTCTTGGGGATCGTCAACAATAGTCTATATAGTGCTGATATTGGATTTTAAAACAACTCTCCCACAACTACAACTGCATGTTGTATCGTGTATGGTGTGGTGCCACAATATTCACATTTACTGATAATCTTAAGGGTTGGGGCTCCAATCTGGCTCTATTGATTTTTATTGTTTATGGTATTGAAGTTAAGTACATTTTTGCCTACCTGTGGAGCGATAGCATGGAAGAATCTTCCTTTGAAGTGGTTGGTCCACATGTCTTGCCACTCTTTTTTTTGTACTGGTTTATTACGGATTTTACCTCCTGTTTTTTTTCCTGTGTTAGAGCTGAGTCCTTATTTGGCTTGTTGGTCAGTTGTTGTTTTTTGCGTTTCCTTCGACGTTACAGTGGGCTGAGATCCAGCAGATCTGGACATGGGTTTGGTTCTTTGCTTGTAGGCCGTTTGCTCGAGTGTTGATAGACTCTGTAATGTCTTATCTGGCGTTGATTTTGTTTGGTTTTTTTTATACTGAGTGATGCTGCCAGGGAGTCCGTTAGTATAACTATGTTTTTTCTATCCGTCTTCTTTTCCTAAACTGTCTTTAGAGTTTCGTCTTTGGCCGCTAATTCCGCTGCTGTAATACTATTACTGTCCGTTATTCTGTTGTTGATCTAAAGTTCCATGCCTTTGCTGTAGACTCCTGTGCTAACAATGGATCCGTATAGATTTTTTTTATTGTTCTTGTAGTTTTCATTTAGGTGTTCCAGGGTTAGTGCTTTGAGTTTGTCTTGTCCCTCCATTTATTTACTCAGTGCTCGGCTAAACTGGGTGTCTACTTCGATGTTTCTGAGTGTCCATGGTTCTATGGCGAATTTACTGGTATTAATGTTTTCGGGGTATAGTTTCTTGAATCGGACATATTTCGCAGGAATAATTCAACCAGATGATAATTAAAACATTGTTCACAGTAAAATATGTATCAAGCAGTAAAATGTGAAAAGAATATAGCCTGTCCTAATTTTGTAGTTTTGTGTACCACTCTACTGGTTCAAAACATTATTTTCAAACAAATAAATATGATACATAAGCTAAGCAAAATGCACTGTTCGTAGAAATCATTTCAATTCGCACTCCCCTGTACTCTCTGCATTCATTTTCATGAACGTTCTCCCTTGTTCACACTATTTCATAAAGACCCTAGATTCCTTCATAAAGCAATAGACATAGAACTACTCAGATTTCTATTGATCGCCAAAACTCTTCAAGTGAATGCAATGATTCGCATATAATAAATTAATTTACGGCTTAAAAATTGTTATCAAACAATCTTCCATCTTCAGTCAGAGTTTTGAAAAGGTTTTAGAATTTATGGATACTAAGAGCTTTTTGCATACCAAGTGCTAAGTAAATAGCTGAAACCGTAGTTTTATCAACAGTTTCTGTGTGATTTATAATTATGTCAATTGGCACTGACCACAATCCCGTTGTTCTACTAACCTAGATAAAACATACCGATGACATTATTTGTGTGTCAGAGAGTAACTATGTCGTGTGTGAGGTTTTAGTTTGTATAGTTAAGTACCTCTCTTAACAGCACTCGGTTATCATATTTATCTGAGCCACGTGTGTTTGATATCAATACAATGATAAGCTTTTTTTTTATCTCTAATCCTCCTGCAAAAGGTGGAACGTATAATTATATTTATGAACGCTGTTATTTACTGGAATAATTTGAGATAAAGAACAAAGGTCCCATGGTGTATGTATTATATCTGCTTTTAAATCACGGACGTATACATGATCGATCCTACTGGATTTCTTAACAGGCTCCAATAAATCTCTTAGAAACTGTTTATCAACAAATCACTTCAGGCTTTCAAGAACAAAGAAAAGATGTGGGATCTAGTAATGATAGAACCAATGTCATGCAAGTCATGCAGTAGAGTAAGTCGTAAAATGTTTTGTTTCCTTATCTCGCATATTTTTTTCACTGCAAAACGAAAGGCCTAACTAGTTTTAGAATGCTCTGGAATATTCAAATTCCCTTGATATAGGTATTAAAATTCATTTTTTTTTTCCCTGACAAAGAAAAGATTATCATGACTGACTCTTAACAAATAAAAAGTCGACATGATTTGAAATAGCGTCAGCGCTAATATGTTTACGCTAGATAGACATAGAGAGTCTGACATTGCACTGATTCTTGTAAGCACTTTGAAAAGAAGTCCTTCAAATAATTATTCTCTAGATTGAACAAAGTGCACTCTAACTACCGTAGCGTGTGCCTTTATTATGGAAAACAGGGCGTTAAATCACAGCAAATTTCGTTTTTACTTTTCAGCGATATACACCATTGTTGGTTTTATCATTATCAGGTACGGATTCAGGAAGCTCGAGGCCCTGTGTACTGGTCAGCTCGAGGCCCTGTGTACTGGTCAGCTCGAGGCCCTGTGTACTGGTTGGCTCGAGGCCCTGTGTACTGGTCGGCTCGAGGCCCTGTGTACTGGTCGGCTCGAGGCCCTGTGTACTGGTCGGCTCGAGGCCCTGTGTACTGGTCGGCTCGAGGCCCTGTGTACTGGTCGGCTCGAGGCCCTGTGTACTGGTCGGCTCGAGGCCCTGTGTACTGGTTGGCTCGAGGCCCTTTGTACTGGTTGGCTCGAGGCCCTGTGTACTGGTTGGCTCGAGGCCCTTTGTAATGGGCAGCTCGAGGCCCTGTGTACTGATCGACTCGACGCCATGTGTATTGGGCATCTCGAGGCCCTTTGTAATGGGCAGCTCGAGGCCCTGTGTACTGATCGACTCGACGCCATGTGTATTGGGCATCTCGAGGCCCTTTGTAATGGGCAGCTCGAGGCCCTGTGTACTGATCGACTCGACGCCATGTGTATTGGGCATCTCGAGGCCCTTTGTAATGGGCAGCTCGAGGCCCTGTGTACTGATCGGCTCGAGCCCTGTGTAGTGGTTGGCTCGACGCCCTGTGCACTGATCGGCTCAAGGCCCTGTGTACTGGTTGGCTCAAGGCTCTGTGTACTGATCGGCTCGAGGCCCTGTGTACAGGTCAGCCCGAGGCCCTGTGTACTGGTTGGCTCAAGGCCCTGTGCACTGGTTGGCTCAAGGCCCTGTGTATTGGTTGGCTCAAGGCCCTGTGTACTGGTCGGCTCGAGGGCTTGTGTACTGGTCGGCTCTATTTGCTGCTGCTGCTACGAAGGCGTTTTCCTGTTATTTATTTATTTATTTTTTTTTTTTTTTTTGCCGCGAAACTTCAATGATGGCATTGAAATCCTCTTTCCTGAGCTTGTCTGCCTCAATGCTAAAGATGCTAAGATCTGACCATCTCTCCTGCGCCATTATGAATCTTGATTCGTTTTTTATTCTTTTTAGTTTTGAAAATGACCATTCACCGCTGCAGTTTGTCACCATCAGGGTAGGCGATAGTCTGAGGGTCATCCCGACGTTGGGGAAATCTGCTTGAATGTTGTCTTTTCTGAGCCCGTTTCTTGGTAGCCACGTTTTTCATTTTTAGGGTGTATTTCTTTCAGATGTCTCTGAAAGTGTACAAGCTCATCCGAAAGATTGGGGTCCGGTCCACATCATTCGGGAATTGCGCAGTCAGTTGTTTTTTTAATTGTGTTGAATTTCGCCCTAATTATATAATGATCTTTCAAAAATGAAAATGTCCATGACAATTCATTGTATACGGTTATTTTTTTATACGATTGGTGGAAAGAGCATTAATGATATGTGATGAAAGAATTTACTTGGAACATTTCCCTTGTTGTCTAGTGCGTCAGGAGAAGGGCCATCATCTGAATGTCTTTTACTCTTTCTTGTGACCGCTTTGTAGTCAGTGCCAGGCACTATTTGGTGTGCACTTTGCCAGATTTCGTCGAAATTGTCACGAGTGTTGTAGATAAAAATATGCACGTATTCAGTGTCACTTTAAGGTTCTGCAATGCCTTGTTGATTTTGTGAAAACCGTTTCGCAGAATTGTCCGAATATGAAGCAAGAAGACAAATTCTAGTTCATCCTTCTTTTGTTGCTGATTTCCGTAATGTCGTCTCGTATCGCCCTTGTCATTGGTTTCATCCTAAATGCTTGTTGTTGAGGATAGCTACTCCTTCACTGCAGACGTATCCTATGCATGCACAACCCACCTTGTATAAGGGTTTTTTTAATGTTGGACGACTCTTGACTCCGTTGATAAGAAACGTTTCAGTGTTTCACAGCGTTCTTATGACACAGAGAAGAAACGGTATACATGTAATTCATTAATGATCTATTCAGGGGTCGCGCCTGTCAAAACGCCGTCCGTGTGTTGATTGTATCTCTGCGTAGTACTTGTTGTTTTTGACTGAATCCATCTGTCTTGTTTTCGTTTTGTTGGGGGTTTTTTGTGGGTTTTTTTTTCCTTTAAGCCTTTTGACGTTCTATAAATAACTAGCCAATGCCCTGTTCATCGAACATGTAAGTTTTGTTAGCAGTTACATTTACACAGACAACAGAAAAGCTTACTGATTAGCAAACATTTTTTTTGAAAATGTAAGACAGTACAACTCCATCTTTCAAATGACGTCGTCTACTCAGAAGTGCTGAAGTAATCAGTAAGTTTGGAATTTTAGGTTGGAGCGGTTTGGATTCGATCGCATGTCTAAATTTGAGATGAAGACAATTTTATATATATATATATATATATATATATATATATATATATACAAACACACACATAGACACACGCACTCACTTTCACTCTCTCTCCCTCTCTCTCCTCTTATTAGCTGAAACCTCTAAACCTAAGTCTTTGTTCTTTCACCTACCTTATTTGGTTCATCCTATACCAGCACCAACACCAGCGTTACCCCCACCCCTCCGCCCCCGCCCCTCACAGCCACCCTTATATTACCTGTCGCATAAATCAATAGTGTCGATCGATTGGCAAAATTCCGCATATGATTTGCGTATTTCCTCCGTCTAGATTCATACGGACGATACCCCCTGCCCTCGACCTTCTCTTTCCCTACTGCCCTTTTCTGCCCCTCCCCTCCTTCTGTTCCCTTTCATACTGCCGAGACCTTCAATGTTTTCGTTTACCCGACGCTGATCACGTTAAGTCCTGAAAATGTTATGCCAGCCAATATACCATAGGGGTGAAGATCACAGTTCGGTGGATGTGTTCAGCATTTACGAGCAGATTTCTTCTCACATTACTAATTCAAATCTCTTTTATCAGTCTCTTGCTTCCAACACTTTAGACGGCCGCGTTCTTGGGGCTGCCAAAGCCGCCTTTTCAAAGAGTGGTCAACACACTCAGACTAAACCCTCCCCATTCAGTGGCATGTAACATTTGGGTCTATGTTGCAGCTTATAATTTATATCAACTCCGATGGTCTTAAGCATATTCAAATTTCTGTTGAAAATGGAAGAACTTTTAAACAGTTACCATGTATTTTTTGTCTTTTTGCTTTCTCTAAACTATGTTATTTTCATTCGAATACCAGACTAAGAAAACCTGACTCACTTTCTCTACAATATTTTCCATTAAGAAATTGCTAATAGTTTTGCTTTTGGTCAAAATAAAACGAAAGACATTTTACTTATTCATTATATTGAGAAAAAGAAGGATGAAATATGTATGAATATATAGTTTATTTTTTAGAATTGTGTAAAGTATGAATAAAAAATTGTACGAGACAATCTATAACATTATGAAACCGAATATTGTCAACCCCACAAGTTTCTGTCCCTCTGTCTGTCTGGCTGGTTGACTCTCTCTCTCTCTCTTACCTGTCTATCTCTATATCTGTCTCTCTCTCTCTCTCTGTCTCTCTCTCTCTTCTCTCTCTCTCTCTCTCTCTCTCTCTCTCTCTCTCTCTCTCTCTCTCTCTCTCTCTCTTTCTCTCTCTCTTTCTCTCTCTCTCTCTCTCTCCCTCTTTGTCTCTCTGTCTGTCTGGCTGGTTGACTCTCTCTCTCTCTCTTACCTGTCTATCTCTATATCTGTCTATGTTTCTTTCTCAATCTATCTTTGTTTTAATCTACTTATGTATTTTTCTCCGTCTCTGCTACATCTTTTCTGAATTACCATATCTAGCCAATTTTGTATACTGGTGTTTCATTTTTGACTGGAAAAAAAAGGTATAAACTTTCTCGACATTATTTTCCATCTTGTTTTCCTATGTACCTCCCGCGTATTTCGTTACTTGTAGTGTGTGGTGTCCTACCTTCACTACTTAACCTCCCACGGTGTCTGTTTGACAATGACAATAATTATTAACCTTGGCTCTCTAAGAACGCGCAAATCCGATTGCACGATAAGGCGACAGAGGATGACGGTGCCAGTCACAGCCTCTGAGCCCAAGGCTGTGCTGACCTAATGCTGATTTCGCGGGCCATGACTTTAGCACTAGCTGGCAAGTCGGCGTTTCTCTAGCTAAAAAATCCCAGAATGACGTATGAAAATATTGATAGGTCTGGCTAGCCTGGCGTCTCCATCAGAACCCACTAGTCGCTCTGACAAAGGGCAGGAATTTGCTCCTAATTGTGGCTGTGATCATGCGCCTTGTTATTTTAATCGATTCCTTTTCCCTTTGAGTGAACTATTCTTAAAGTCGATTACGTATGTGGGAAAACCCACTAGCTAGAATTCAAACTACTTTGTTTAGGGACTCTTTTCTTTTTCTTCCCATATACATGTAAGTCGAATGTTTTAGTTGTGTTTATGTGTTGTTGTTTTTTTTCGTTCGTTTTAATAATAATTAAAAGCGTGTTGTTGTTTTTTCTTTATTGTTTCTTCATTTTCCTTTCTCAAACTTGGACACGCAGTATGGCCACTGGTATTGCACTCAACATGAGAGGCGCGACTCTTCGAGTTCCGGTATGTTGTTTAAACTAAATGCACTGTTTGGCTTACGAATGAATTAATCATCATAAATGGTTTAACTATTTATTTGATGCTTTTCTTCTTTTGTTATGCTTCGCTCACTGACAACCAGTTTTAAAAGACAAGCTAACGTTTATTGTTGTTGTTGTTGTTGTTGCTGTTGTTGTTGTTGTTGTTGTTATTTAGTATTTTTTTATTTTAAACAATGTTTAACTGTATGACATCCCATAGGCTTTTGATACAAAAAAGATATGTAAAAAGCCTATAAAAACGTACATAATATTTATCTTTTTACTTATTACTGTAAAAACCAACTTCAGCTAAAAGTACGTGGCAAAAACTGGCATACAAAATTGGAAAAGGGGGGGGGGGGGGTTGTAATTAATTGAGTTGGTTTAACGTCCACATCAGCACTATATAGGCTATATATAGTGCATGGGCCCCAAGACTGACGTCTGGCAATTTTATGTGCTGCCACACACGAGACAGGGCGGGGATACCATGACTCCTCTCGCAGTCGTTCACATTAGACTGACACCCAGTAGTGATTGACATCGCCAGGACTCGAACCACGGACCTTCTGCGTTGGAATCCGGGGTTCTATCCCGGGGAGGGAGTGGTGGTGCAAGTGGTAAAGCGTTTGTTTCACAATCGGAAAGTCGCTGGTTTGAAGCCTACGATCGGCCAAAATGTATTTGTCTAATTTCGACCCCTTCTGGTTGGATGATGTCAGTATAATGTGACCGTCTGAGACAGGAGTCATGATATCCCCATTCTGTCTCTGCGCGGTAGCACAATATAACCTATATAGTGATGATGTTGGACGCTAAGCAACGAATAGGCAAACAAATGCTGTTATTCTTTTCCCTTTCTCTCTCTCTGTTTCAACTCTCCTTTCCTTTCTCTATATACATTTTTAGCTCTATATATCTCTATTTCTATGTTTTTCCATATCTATCGTTATAATTTATCTCTCTATTTCTATTCTTCTTTCCCTATATATCTCTATAATATCACTCAATTTCTACGTTTCTTTCTCTATCTATCTATCTATCTATCTATCCATCTATCTATCTATCTATCTATCTATCCATCTACCTATCTATCTATCTATCTGTCTATCTATCTATCTATCTATCTATCTATCTAACTACCTACCTACCTAACTATATATCTATCTATATGTCTTTTTCTCCGTCTACAAACTATATCTATGTATGTGTGTGTCTGTGCAGGACAACCTGAACGTGACGGGCCGCGGGCTGTCCCCAGTCAGGCCCCACAGTCCGGCAAGCCCAGAAGACTCAGAGATGCTCGCCGTGGCCAACCCGAGGCCAACTTCGACCTCGTCGGATGAGGATGACACCAGTAGTGAAGAGTTGACCGTCTTGGACGGTGTCAGGTCAGCTTCCAACGCACTTACGTATACTTAAAACTCTGACTCTCGGTTGTTGTTGTTTTTTTGTTTTTTTTTGGGTTTTTTTGTTGTTGTTTTTTTTTTGTTTGGTTTTTTTTTTGTTTGTTTTTTTTTTGGTTGTTGTTTTTTGGTTTCTCTTGTTTTTGTTGTTGTTGATGTCAGGTTTTTTTGTGGCTTTGGTTGAAAGTAATCTTCCTGTCTCTTTATTTTCTAATATTCTCTGCTTGCCTCACGAGCTCTGACTTTCCTTCTCAAGAGTCCATGTTAAATCCCAGGGAACAAGAGGGCATAGCTTTGGTACGGATTGGTTGTGGAGACTTATGGGTTAAAATTATATTATAACTAATTTCTCTTTATTTCATACAAGGCGGTAATTTAGTCAATCTTGACTTACCTTAAGCTTGGTGAAGCAAAATCGTATTGATAAATTGCTATGATATTAATATTTTTATCTTAGTGTTATATTTAATTGATTATACCATTTTCGAATAAGAAAAGTTAAGTAGAAACGTCCATGTGTATAGTATTTTTTTTTAAAATAAAAACAAGTTTACTGATAAAACGATTTGCATAAACGAACTCAAAACGCTTTTCAATATAAAAAAAAAATACAAAAGCAAAATTTTCACTCATACAGGCTTGAACCTTTCTTACACATTTTTCAGGCAAATGAACCAGATACTGGTTCGCCAGATCGAAACACTCCGCTTGAAGATCAAGGTGGATGAGAAGAACTACGACCAAGACAAAGCTCTTCTGCTAAAGGTTAACTCGATACAGTAGCCGTAGAGCTAGTAAATCTATGTATTTGTAATCAGTATAATCTCAGAGAATGAGAGATTTATGCTTTAATCTTTATCCTTCTATATATTTTATTTCACATTTCCGTTTCATGTAAGCAATAAATAAGGTCGTTCGACTGACTCTAAAACAAGGTTAGACTAACACAAAAAGCCAAAACCAAGAGCAAAAAAATAGAGATTTTACATTTATCACCAAAGAAAAAATAAGTCATCAATGAACATAAATTTGTGTTGCTGTTGTTGTTGTTGTTGAGGTCATGGTCAACGCAAGTTAGATACAATTGTTTTTAGAGACAGAAAACATTACATTTTTCACTAATGCCTATAGCTATATAAATATAATTAGGAAGTACTGTGGTATCAAATATCAAGTTCAATAAAAAAAAAATATTTAAACTCATGTGCGTAGATAAGAAAACAAAAACATTTTTATCACCTTTTTTCCCTCCACCCCCCACCCCACCCCACTGCCCCACTTTTTTTTTTACACACATAGACCTTAACACACAAAATAGGTTGTATTCTGCTTGAAATAACTTATAGCAATGAACTACTAATCTTGCTTTGCAGCGAAAATACATAAAGCTGGTTGAGACATTGAGATCCACTTGCACTGTTGTTCATAAGCTCTGGAAGATGTTTGAACAACGACAATTTTTTTTTTCATAAAGTTGAATAAAACATGTTTATTGACTTGTCCTAACTGTTGGGTGCACAGGTAAACCTGGCCAGGCAGCGCCGGGAAAAGGCTGGAGTCAGACCCGCTCTACCAGCAGCAGAACGAGGAGATCGCCAAGCTCACCCAGGAGGTCGAGACACTCCGGAGTTCTCTGGCTACCATGGAGGGCGAACTGAAGAGAGCGCTCACCGTGAGTTAAGCGGGCGGGAGGGAGGGCGAGCATAACAGTTAGAGCAACGTGAGTAAATGGAGAACGACAGACAGAGCTTTTGCTTATATATTTAGCCCGTCAATTAACAAACTTATTATTGTGATTATGATTAATAATATTTTGTATTCAGCACAAAGAAAATGAACTGCAGCACAAGGATATTGAGATCGAAGAGTTGAGGGAGTCAGTCAACGCCCGCGATGATCAAATCGACCACCTGTCCAGAGCCGCAGAGGAGAAAGACAAGACGATCCAGAGCAAGTGTGCTGAGATAGATGAACTCAAGGCCATGGTCAAGAAGACCAAGGAGTATGCCCAGAGAATGAATAGACAGGTGCGTTGATAAGGACGAGGGTGGAGAAAGGGGCGGGTTCCAGTTGGACAGATTGTAATGACTCAGATTGGGTTGAATGTCTTCGGAAGATATAACTTTTTATCATTAATTTTTTTTTCTTATTGCAAAAATAATGAGTAGTATTAGCATGTTGCTCTCAATCCAATACGTCCATGATTCCGGTTGTAAGAGGAGTCTAGGTCTCCCCGGACTGTATTTGTGTCGCAGCACGTAAAATTATTAGTCTTTGGGACCGGGACCGTTCACAACAATAGTCTATACTGTTCTGAGGTTGAACGTTAAGCAACCAACCAACCAGTCAACCAACCAACGTCAGAGGTTAATACAAGCAAAAACTTGAAATCTTAAGTGTTAATTTCAAACAAAATGAGAAATCACATGTATATTTGAGAACAACTGCAATGCGATTTTTTCTCTTTGTAACAGTATGTTTTTACCTCCTTAATATTGCAATAATATTTAAATTTTAAAAAAGCAAGTGTTCAACAAAAAACAAAGGAGTTAGTCAATAATGAACTGCCTTTTATTCTAGACAATTGAAGTAACAGTCATTTTCCTTTGTTATTAACAGTACAAAAAACCCTGCCTAGGTTTCGATAACTTAGCGCGGTTTATTTGTTTCAACTTAGTGCCACGTACAGCGGTTGATCCTGCATTCGATTGGTATGTTGATCTCTTCAAAAGGTTCACGAAAAGTATAAAACAACCTAAAGAATCACACAATGCCCTCGTGGCATTCTCTCTTCCTCATTTCTCTTTTCAGTGTTCAATGGAATAACAATTAATGGGGTATTACACATCAAATGAAACTTGCAGATTAAAAGAAGAATTGATCATCACCGAAGCTGTAGGTTTTCTACTCGAAACATTTTGTCATATTCACAAATCTGATATAATCAAGAAACACTCAAGCATGATGTAATCAAGTTACGGTTAAAGGCTTTCTTTGTTGTTGTTTTTCTTTTTAGTACCGTATAAAGAGAATAGTACCCTATTGGATCTTTTAACCTTGAGCATATTCTTTTTGGATTTCCAATTGAGGTCGATGCCGCCGTCATCAATGGTAGCTTTAGGTATGAGAAAAAGATCTATTTGTAGAGATGAATCAACGGTGTATGTGATTAACTCAACTATGAGGCTATAAAAGTTTAATTTATATATACAAATAGATTTTACTCTCATACGTTTTATATCCCACTTTTATTCTGAGAAAGTCTTTTCTAACGGCTACGCGTTTTAAGAGCAGCTCCAAATACATAGTATGTAAATGATTATTGTGCGCGTGTAGTTGAACTTATGCTGTGAAACTCATCGAAATATTATATCTATTTGAAATTAAGCACGAGCCCTCAATTTAACAGTGAATTGTCTTTGAAAGTTCTATATTCCTCAACTTCAGTTTATATTAATTTCAACCATGTGAGGTAATATTAACGTCATTATTTCCTACGTTTACACGAGTTGTAATGTTTGAGTAAAACTTTCCTTATATTAATGTTTTCCGAATTGGTTGTGGAAAGTGGTGGATTTTAGAACATAAATTTATTTTGTTTTCTTAAAGTAGTTTTTGAAATACCGTTCAAAATCATCATTACTATAGTATAGGCATACTCTTAATTTGCTTTCTTTTCGTTTAAAGTAGATTAATATTAAATGGCTAACGATGAGATCCTGTTGCAAAATTTGTAAATTTGATTACTAGTTTTAAAGAAACTTAAACCATCGTTGGCACTTCTCAGTCAAGTTATTCCGGTGAGTTTCTTTAAGCTTTGTATCAAGTAAAGTGCTTTCATATTGTAAAATATCTTTCGATACAGTGAGCAAACCAGATTTAAGAGTATTAATAGAGATAAGGGACCTTAAGTAAAAAGTCGCGGTAGCTTACGACTCATCGTACGCCTTCTTTTCTAATACTGTTAGTAGTATGACGAGTCGTAAACTACAACAACATTGTACTTACAGCCCAATATAAGATAGATAAACATGTATATGTCCTTTGATGGAACATGGACTTGGACATGTTAATACACATACAATAAAATGCAAGTTAGATACAATTGTTTTTAGAGGCAGAAAACGTTACATTTTTCACTAATGCCTAGAGCTATATATAATTATGAAGTACTGTGGTATCAAATTTCAAGTTCACTTAAAAAATATTTAAACTCATGTGCGTAGATAAGAAAACAAAAACATTTTTATCACCTTTTTTCCCTCCACCCCCCACCCCACCCCACTGCCCCACTTTTTTTTTTACACACATAGACCTTAACACACAAAATAGGTTGTATTCTGTTAGAAATAACTTATAGCAATGAACTACTTGCTTTGCAGCAAAAGTCCATAAAGCTGGTTGAGACATTGAGATCCACTTGCACTGTTGTTCATAAGCTCTGGAAGATGTTTGAACAACGACAATTTTTTTCATAAAGTTGTATAAAACATGTTTATTTACTTGTCCTTACTGTTGGGTGCACAGGTAAACCTGGCCAGGCAGCGCCGGGAAAAGCTGGAGTCAGACCCGCTCTACCAGCAGCAGAACGAGGAGATCGCCAAGCTCACCCAGGAGGTCGAGACACTCCGGAGTTCTCTGGCTACCATGGAGGGCGAACTGAAGAGAGCGCTCACCGTGAGTTTAGCGGGCGGGAGGGAGGGCGAGCATAACAGTTAGAGCAACGTGAGTGAATTGAGAACGACAGACAGAGCTTTTGCTTATTTATTCAGCCCGTCAATTATCAAACGAAGGTGATTCCAGACTTCTCTACACATCCAACAACCTAATGTTATGTTAGCGTAAACAAGGATAGCAAGATTTGAATCAAGGCTTCACACACTGTAATCATTCTCATGCAAATAACTATTTTTCTTTTTCTTTTTTTCATCCTTCTCTAAATAACCTTTTCAAACTTCTGTGGCATGAGTGAGTTTGCAGTTAATAATGTATCAAGCCCCACGCAAAGAGTTACCTTTCAATCTGTTGTTAATCTTTTTTTTTTTTCTATCATGTGATCCATATATAGAGTAAACTTTAAAAAATTACATGCAGATCAAATAAAAAATGGGAGACCAAAACCCATAAATAGAAAAGATAGCCTGAGTCATAATAATTATTATATTTAGTACCACCCATAACAGCCTAAATACGCACAAAAAAGTATTATATGTGCTTTTTATTGTTCAAGTATCCAGAAACTTTGTTTTAATGCAATTATCCACCCCTCTTTTGAAATAATATGTAAAGTTACGATCTGATCATTTCATAAAACAGTAGCTGTGTCCTTGTTAAGACTCACCCGTTGATCTGTTCTCCCCTGTCCGCGTGTCAGATCATCGACCAGCAGAACGAGAAGCTGCAGTCCATGGACGAGGAACGCGCCGCTCTGCACGCTCAGTTCCGGGAAGATCTGGAGCGGGCCTCCAAGCGCATGCGCCAAGAGGTCGAGAGAATGAGAGAGGTCAGAAGCTAACAACTAATAGTAGGGGTTGAGGAAGCTCAACCGGTAGAGCGAAGCGGCTTCAAATCAAAAGTCCCTGGTTTGATTCCTGATCAGGCTGCCTTTGTTTCTTCTTGTTGGCTCTTTGTCTGCATGATGAGGAAATACAATGGCATCCCACTCGGCGATCCCGTCTGACCTTAGGAATCTAAGAGATAGATCAATTTGTCCTACCTCAGGCTCTGCGACTATCAGTAATATAGATATAATATAGTTACTCTATTTGGGCGTTGTATTGCCTACAGCATGATGAATGGCAAAATATTACATGTACACCTATTAGGATAAAGAGTTTTTTGGTGGGGGTTTTTTCACATAAGCCGTTCGATCATCCTTTACCCAGATGCCTTTTATTTTACATTGAATTTTCCGGCGGAAAACTAAAGCGTAGAAGTGGTTGCAGTTTCAGTGTTGTTATCCCCCAGCGAAAACTATAACCAGTGAAAATGCTGGTGTGATTCATATCCTAAATATATATGGAAATCCATTCTTCCACATTAGTCGTCATAATAACTATTTTATGAGATCTCTCAAAATTGTAGTTAAAGTCATCTTTTCTCTCTTCCTTTTTCTCACCAGGTGATGCGACAGAATTATGACGAAATGCGTAATCTCCGCGAACAGAACAATGCAATGCATGGAGACGTTCGCGTTATCAAAGACGCTCTCAGAGAGATGCTCAAACCAACAAATGCTGATGTGCCATTCCACACACTGCAAGAAGACATGACCAGGTCACCAAATGCTCTCCCCGCTGGAAGCCAAGCTGGTGCAAACTATGTGCGACATGTGCACGGACAACCCTCGGCTGTAGTCCCTAAAGGATATGGAAGATTGGTGGGAGCCAATATCAGTAGGAATTCAGCCTCTGAAAACAGAAAGGCCTACAATGGAGGCATACCGAGTCCAGCTCTGAGAGAGAGCAGCCAGATTGGTATAAAAAGCCTCACAGGTCGAGCCGTGGGGACTGTGGGCGCAACCCATCAGAATGGAGTGGATAGCTCTGGTTACTACAGCAGTAGCAGCACAGCAAGACTTTCAGTTGACCTGCCCAGATCACGGGCAGCGTCTACCAGACCACCCCCTCAAACACCAAGCTACGCCACTCCAAAAGGCAACAATACTGGCAGTGGTAATAATGGAGATAGAAGAACTTTCCCTGCTATTTGCTCTTTAAAAGATGGTGTTCCGTTATCAAGGCAGCCTTCAGGGCAAGGAAAATCCGGCATCAGAAGAGGAAGTGCAATTGCAAGGAAGTGAAGACAAAACTTTTGGACACTACACTTTTACATGGCGTTTGCTATGTATAAGTATGACGCTGTTGCCTATGAGAATGCCTCTTCTATGTATGAGTATGACGCTGTTGCCTATAAGAATGCCTCTGCACACTGTGATTGTGACATGTTTTTGTGTTGTTGTTTTGTTTGTTTGTTTTTGTTGGGTTTTTTTGTTGTTGTTGTAAGAAACAAATAATTCTCCATTTCAGTCATATATAGCGATGATTGTTTGTGAAATATTTTCAACACCACGGTTACAAATACTTATACATCTATTTTAACTGCTTTTAGTCTTAGTCTAAGTATTATGTACAATTTTTACTCTATGTAGTTGATTAACAAAGAAATTCCGCGTGCTTTTTCACTTATCATAATAAAAACTGATAAATCACGTAAAACGACCAATATAATAGTTATCTAGACAAAGAGCGTGTTGTTATAGCCTGTGTTGCCCGTTCGTTCCTCGCAAGGCTGTTTTAATTTAACCGAAAGCAACACAAGATCAAAAATTTACAATGAATTAAAATATCGTCGTCTTTTTATTTTCAATAGGCATAACCCTTAAGGGATGTGCTGGGTCATTCTAAAGCTTGACGTTATTCAAAATTATGTTAAGCGTCCACCTCTGTTTTACCTCAAATTAAAGTGTGCCGAGAATTTCTCGAACTGTTTGTTGAATGGCCTTTCTATTTTTGTTACAACTCATTGATGTTATTATGCCTTGAGTATTATGAAAGATTCATTTCAAAATGTTATGGTATTATTTAATTGTGTGAAAAATAATTCGTAGGCAATCTTATCTCTCTATAGCAATTGATAACTACGGCTAAGAGTATGCTCGATGTAGGATACCATAAAAGGTGACACGCTTTTACATAATTAATTATTATATATGCCATGATAGTACTTCGCATTCCATTTTCGATTTCAAGCAATGTGAAATGTTATTTGTAAAAAAAAATTAGAAATATCAAGAGTCCGTCTTTTTACTGTAAAAGTGTAAACATAAATATCATGCTTTCGTCATCTTCAGGTTTGTAAAAGAGAGACAAGCATAATTCACATATTTGTTTCCAGGGAATTTGGCCATCTTTTTCGATAGTGGTCGTTCTGCCTCGTTGTTCCGGTACTTAAGATAAGATAAGATAAATACAAATCTTGATTATCCCATAGAGGAATTTGTCTTGGTCTTAGCAGTTTTGTAGCAATTTGGTGGGGGCTGGTACAAACAAGCAAGACTTTGTGAAGCTATCAGTGGTTTTGCCGTCTGATTTTGATAACAAGTGACTACTCTGATAATCTTGCATGTTAGGACGGTTCATTACTGGCTTCTCCACATCCAATCACATTATACTGACACTGACCCTACAGTACAGGTTGTATAAAAGACAAAGATCCGGGGACGCCCCAGAACGAAATGGAATGACAACATCGCAGAATGGACGTGCTACTCGCTGGTGCAGTGCCAACGACTTGCGCAGGACAGAATGATGTCAATGGAGGGCCATTGCAGCCAACCTTCGCAAGGAGACGGCACCCGGATGATGATGATGATGACCCTACCAATGGAGCGTAAAATACAATCGAATCACGGTGGCTTCCTGATATTCTGAATCCGACACCCATGTCTGGTTCGCAATCTAGTTGTATTTCTTACCTCGATTTCAAAACTTGGAAGGGTCTGTAACTAAGTTTCAAACTGATGTTGCCCGCTTTTTAAACCTATTCAGTCTTATACAAAAAAAGATGTAGAACACGATATCATCCACACATTAGAAACGTTAACTAAATTAATACTAAATTATTTTAGTTGCGACGTTATAATTATTTAGGGTCACGCGTTAAAGCCGTTGGTATTCTTAATGCGTTCTATATTCTTGTGCTTCCTATAATTCCGTGTTTTGGCGTGAGTGTTGTTTTTTGTTATGTTTTTTGTTGGGGGGTCATTTTTTTTTTTATTTCTTCAGATAGATTACAGTAATTCATACAAAAATCACATTAGTTTGTTACTGGGCGCGCCGATAGCTCAAAAAGGTAGGGCCATTGACGGATCTCACCTGACGCCCCTGTCTCTCTAACATGTCTTGAAGAATATCGGGAATGCAAAACTAGTCAAGGATCCCAGCTTTAAGGTGGACTTCATAGTAGACCTTGCAGAAAGTTGAACAATAATCTGAAACACTCACGAGACATTGACAGCAGACCAGTGGCACTGTGTTATTGAGACGAAGAGGATATAGTTAATTGAAGACTGATTTTCCATAACTGGGTATAACGTTTGTAAATGTATTTTAAAAGATTTAAAAGAAACTTTATACTCAAAATGATTCCATGCGATTTCCTTGAAAGGGATTTAGCAGCAGTTTATACACTAATTTACCTTTAGAAAGCGCACTGGAACAACCATAGCACCGGCATATGTAGATATTGTAGACTTGGTTAGATTTTGAGGTTTTGACATTGAGAAAAGCATAAGACATGCACAACATTAATGATTAACTAAGTTTAAGTAAACCACTGTTAAATTTGTTAATATAACTATTCCATAGTATTGTTGAAATTACCCCAATACTAGGCCTCAACTTATGTCATATTTTTTATAACAGTGCGTCTCGAAACAAATAATTTCAGTATGGTACAATGTTTTATGACTTAGGACAGAGTCATATTGTTTTTTATTGCAAGGTACAGAAATTAGTATAAAAGTGTAATGTGCAGAAAACCAATGTATACTTATATTTTTCGAGGTAAAGCAGATTTAAAGATTGAAATATTTCATGACATTTATTTTTAGTTAATGTGGTTCCATGTAACATCGTGTGACATTGTGTTCCAGCCACAGAGAATCCTTCAAAATTTAATTTCAACAGCACGGGCATAAGATCATTCATTTTACTTCCGTATTACATCAGAAGAAAAAAAACAATCACTGATTATTTGTCTTCAATCCAGGGCCCTAATTAAAAATCCCAAATAAACATAGTAAATATTTATCTACTCTGTTTCTAAATTATGTATATAAAAAGTGTGGAAGTTTATATACATGAATTACAAATTTTGTTTTTTTTAATGTAATAAAAACTGCTGTTGGAATGTCCCTGTTGCAAAATATAATGTTTTTAAAATAAATGTATATAACAAAAGAAATAGTAGAAGAAAATTCAAGTTTAACACTCCCTTGTTCGCTGTTACTCTGATTTTTTCTCAATTTTCCGGTTCACTTGATGTTTTGATTATGTAAGTCTAGATGTGGTACAAAACTATAAAAGTGAATTGACTCAAGTTCTTTTTCTACTAGTATTAATCTAGCAACTTCTTTCTCTTATTTCGGGATTCAAAACTTTGCAGAATCTAATCTAAGTAAGAATGAACATTATGATAGTAATTTGAAAATCTTCTTGACTAAAATATATTTTTTCATTTACAACGTCTTCAGACCTTATGTCCTACCAATGCCCTGCAGATACCACTTCATTGGTTTGCTAAACAAAACGCTACATGTTTTGTTTTTTGTTTTGTTTTTTGGGGGGAGGTTGGGGGGGGTTGTTTATTGTTTTGTTGTTGTTTGTTTGTTGTTTTTGTTTTTTTGGGGGGGCAGGGGGGAGGGATTTTGATTCAGTGGCTACATGCAGAGTCATGTCCACAGGTTCCTCAATTTTAGTATAGCCCATGCAAATTCTTTGTCCCTTTTTAACAGTAATTAATATTTTATAACCTGTGAAGATATGAATGACAAGATTTAACATTTTGCAACAACAACAACAAAATGGTTTCTTCTTATGCATAAAATTTAGCAAAAAAACGTGAAGGACACACATAAGGCATAAAATGATTGACAAAGTGTATTGGTAAATCCATAGCATTATACACTTACTTAAAAAATACTCAACACTCTTAGCGCCTGAAAAAAAATTACAAATATTATGAAACTTGAGATTTCTTATGGTTTCAAAAAAAGCTATGGACTTTTAAAATCCATTCTAGGCCTAAGTTCAGAACTGAAAAAAGAGACCATCTTTTGCAATACAAGTCACAGTTCAATTCTAAACGGACTTATCTTAGTCTAAAAAAGGCTTCAGGGTTAAATGAAGCAAATACAATTTAAAAAATTCTTCTCTAAAACATTTTTGAGATTCCATGCAAGATAATGCCTGTAAAATGGAACAATACTGAAAATTGTGTATCACATAACTTGCTGTTATACAAAATCGGTGTACTCTTAAAATAATCATTGAGTGGGGTGGAAATAACAAGCACCTTAATATATACATTATGAAAATGAAGTGGTTTTGTTTATTCTTTTGCATAGTATGCAAAAGAAATTTATGACTTTGCAAAATAAATGTATGACTTTCTCCAAATAGACTTGATAATTTAAAAATCCCTTTGTTTCAACTGTGGTGAAATAAAGATAAAAAGATTTTTTTAAAATAATTCTATCTATACACAAAATAATTGCACATGATAAATAGGAGGCAAAACCATAGGCTTTGATTGCACAAGGAAACATTTCCAATTTACAACACTGGACAAATGTAAGCAAATATAGTTGAAAATAATAGTGTAAATCTTAAAATCCAAATTAATTTTAGTTGATATACTTTTGATAACATATTTGCCACTGTTTAAAGTACAATATAAATAAGTTACATATTTTCTTTGGGGTAGGGGTGGAGACTTCAAAACAATTTTAACTATGGTATGCAGGTTAGGTGTATTGATAATACAAAAACTATAGTGACATTTTTTTCATGCCACTAAAAAATACATTTTTTCATAAGGTATTTTAACCTTGAAAAGACAAATGTAAATTGAAAGAGTTAACCATTTCCAATTCTATAAGCAAATACAAATATTCGCAAAAATGTGAGACATTATGATTAAGAACATAAGGAAATGTAAAAAACATTAAAGTCATACATCTACAAATTATTTTGAAGAAATGACATCAGGTGATCAGAAAAAAGGTGTCAGTGGTATGTAGAAAGTATTTTATGTATGGTTATAAGTAAATTTCAACAAAAGTGAACATCAGCTAAGAATAGATAAAAAAGAAAATTATTTCAAATGAATTACAAACTGACCGAAAAATTACCAACTTCTCTACTTTATTGCAGCTGCTGAAAGGGAAGGAACAGTGGGGCAATTGAAAGTTTAGTAGTTCTAGCTGAATTTAATTACTTCTTAATATAAGTAGGTCTACATAAACATTTTTTTTTTAATTTGATGAAGCAAAACTTTCAGAACCACTTATTTTGGCAATTTGTTTGTGATTTAGATAAATCATTTTACTCCTCTGATCCTTCCATCCAAAAGGAGCTAATTCATGTAGTTGTGCATGTATAAAGGTATATAGAGTGGCTAAATCTCAACTCTTGAAACACTAATAACATATGAAGTTCAGTATTCAATTTCTGAAGAAGGCTCAATAAAACCGAAACATTTTTAAAATGCCCTTGTTGAATTTTTTGCACCTTAGTTCAAGTGAAGTTGGTCACTGCTTTTATCATTTATTACATGTATAAAGTAATCAATCATTATATATCAGTGGCATTAAAAAGTTAAATCTTTCAGTCCTGTTTAAGCATTTACAATTACACAACCAATTTGAAATCAATTTGCATATTACATTATTAGTGAATAGATCTTTCTTTAAGATATGACATTTTTTTTTATATGTCTTTTGTTCCAGCCCTGAATATGGTACAGTTGAAAAAGAAAGAAAGCATCTTGAACCTTTAATTCCTTTGCACTATTAGGATGCAAACTAAAATATGAAGGATTAGGGTCAATTGGCTTTAATGAAGGGATAATAATCATATGGCACTGTAAGTCAGCCTGTGTGACTACAACCAAGTCGTAAAAATGACCAGAATAAAAACTTGTGTAAACAGACAGAATGTGACCAAATGATGTGGAAAGTCTATAACAAAAACAGTATTTGAAAGAAGGAGACAATAGGAGTTCTAATAGCACTAATAAATAATAATAATATCGCACGATGAGATTTTTCTCCAATACTTTAAATTACTAATGGTTTGAAAAGAAATTTTAAAACTTTAGATATTGTTTTCAAATAATGGCTGCTTTTAAAACCATCACATTGTTAAGACAGCATGTTGATTTGTGTACTTTTATTTCTCTCTGTGAGAAAAGTTTGGTTATATTTTATTGATGTACGCTATAATTGCCTTCAACTATGCTTTTGTATCAAAATTGTAGTAAGCGGTTTTTAGTACAAGAAAGCGTGAGTGATGTGTTATCACGTGTGTGAGCAATTAGTGAGCTAGACTTCACTGCTTTCTTTGCTGGGATTTATACTAATCTAAGTTAGTCGTTTTATAGCCGGGATCGAGGCAGAAACTGTTTGCAGCCAGTTTGCATTTTTCTCTATATAAGAGTTACGAGTTTCATATTTTCAGTGGATGAGAATTACATCGCGTCAGTGGGATTCTCTGTATCTCAAGTTATTAATTTGTGAAGCATTTATTGCCTTTGAGAGGCGTGTTTATTATCTATGATGCTTAGAGCATGTTGAATAACTTTTGACTGTCCTTCCTCTTTTCTAGCTAATAAGCTTCCGAACTGTTATTATCTCTAATTATTATATTAGTTGTGAACTACAACTACTTTCCCACCTCTGTGTCAACTTAAATATACAATCTAGTCTTAGTATCAGTGGGCCCTTATTTTGAACTAGATTCGTGTATTGGGTATTTTTCCCCACACTTTTTTTTACACCTCAATATATTTGTGTATATTATGTAAATACTAATTCCTGGTATTTTGGTTTAATTATATTTTTGAATTGCCAACTCTCGTTAGTCGTTTGCTATTTTTGTGACTTTTCTCATCCATTGTTGGAACTAACAAGTCAGTGCTAACATATTGGTGTTAACACAGTTAGCCCTAACAAACATCATTTAAAATTGCCAAATGCAATACTATTTTAAATTGCACAAAAATACAGTTACGTTTATAATCCTCAACATACGAGGAAGCCATTTTACAGCAAGAATGGGTGAGTCAATGAAAAAAAAAAAGTAAAACAAATAACTTTAAGTTGGGATGTCATCTGGAAGGTCTGTCATACTGCGAGAATCCCGAAACATAATGTGATCCCTACGGCGGTAATGGCACAGGCTGAATGCAACACTCACTGCCAGGAGCATTGCCAGAATCAGACCCAACGTCTGGAAAAAAACAGAATAATAACAGATCATCAAACTCTGATTAATAAAAATTTATGAAATTACAAACTTTTATTACATTTTTCTTAAGTAATTTATTTTATCTTCAATCATAAAAGAAAAGTGTAAGCTGTATAAGAAACTTCATAGAATATGATTATTTAAAAATCCTTTACCATATTTTTAGTTTTTATTTAACTTAAAACGTATACCAAGCGTATTTTACAGCTCCCACTATATTTCTTAACTCATTCAGTGCCAGTAGGTTTTCCACATTTGTGCCAATAGAACAAAACGGCTGTACCCTCTCTGATGCATGTGGTTGTCTGTCAGACTCCTCAAGATCTAGATCTATCTTTTGATTAGACTTTGAAGGGATCTTTTTCTTTAAATCAACTCTGTCCCTCTGGTTTTTGCCCTCACACAAATATGCAAAAAGGTTCTTACCACCGCAGTCTCAAGATAACCAAAGTGAAGTCCTGCCTCTTTAACAGCAACAGATTTTCCAAGGTTAGAAATTCCATGAGCAAGGACTGCTGTTGCAATAAACATAAGGACGCTGAGAAATCCACTTGACAATATGTCCTTCAAAAAAAGATGACCAAAGAGAGATTTCTTATTATGGTTAATGAAAAATAATATTTCATCATTGTGTCAATGGATAGTATATATATATTCAATACACACAAGTCAGTTAACATGAGACTGACTTATTTTGCTTGACCTACAAATTAAATAATGGAGCAGACAACAACTGTGGCATATATACGTATAAAACCTTCATTTTCCCAACTTAATTTAAATCACAGCTCTTAATTACAATTTTACTTACTTCTCTAGTCTTAGCAGTACTGAGGAAGGAAAGTTTAAGATATATAAACAAAATTGATGATTTTTGTTAATTTGAGTACTGCCATTTGTGGCATCAGCATGTTCATATTTTGTTGAGTATTGCCATTACTTCTAGAGATCCATAAAGAAACAATGGATGAAGTAAATTGATAAAATGACAATCTTACCATACGGGTGGAAATTAGTTTTGGACTCCAGATTATGCAGTAAGTCAGAACACAGGCAAGGAAGATCAATGACAAAATGGCAACAAAGTTGAAGAAGACAATTGTCCCTCCCTGATCATAATCCCCAGAGTTGAGGTCAGAATACTTGATACCCTTATCATCCCAACTAAAGGTGATTGACGTCAGGAAAAGTGCAATGATCTGAAAAATAATTTTTCAACAGTTCAAATAAAAGCTTTCACAAAATATCATAATTACTCAACCAAGAAAAGCACTAGAACATTAGTTACCATGAATATATTATACTGCTTTATAATCTTCATATATACAATACTGTACGAGAGACTAGAAGGAGGTCCAAAAGAAAAGAAATGTAACTTATGAACAAATTGGTTGTTGGCATCATTCTGTCTCGGGATACAATGGAGTATTTGCATCTAGTAGCTATAGAGTTCCAAAGATACAACTAAGCAGGGATAAAAATAGACTTATGGATTCATATAATATTTCTAATAAACACATCAAAATAGAATAAATTTAATTACATAAAACAGTGATGCCAATTAGATCATTAACTCATTGGAGACACTGGATGTATACGTCCGGTAACATAAAGAACGGCTCTGGATGCCCCCGTCGTATATTACTGGTAGAGTTCATGATTTTTTTTTCTTTTACATGCTATAAGCAACCTAAAAGAAACTACTTCTAAAATCAAGCCTGACAGTGATGAGGAGAGTGATGATGAAAGTGCCAAGTTTAGTTCTAATTCTAAATCTAGGAACTCTGGCGGCCCATCAGCTGGTCTAGATGTATCATCATTGGATACAGATATATCGGTTTTGGTATCATATATTGATTCCTATGTAAAATTAAATATAAATTGTAAGATTTTCCAATTAAACTTTTAATGGCTCATTTGTAACGTTTGCACAATTTTTTTTTGTCTATTGCTATACTAAAAATTATAAATTTTTTTAAGCCAAACAAGTAAAAAAAAAAAAAAACAGAATGAAAAATGAAGGTGAATTTTTTTTTGATTGTGAAAAAATATGCGTAAGTTTAAAATTTAAAATCTAATAAAATCAAACCACTTTTGAGAGATCAACAACACAAACTGAAGCGCTTTTTAACCAGTCTTGAATTCTGTGGTCTGACTTGTTACAGTATTCTTCCTCTTAGATTGCTCTCCTTAAAAATAAAAAAAAATTCTACAGCTATTTATTTTTTTTTTAGTGAGGCATTCATTGCCAGTAAAATTAACACTTTCGATTTTCAATAGATCTATTCCATGTTTAACTTATCTGATTCAGTATTACTATTTAGTTAAAATATCTGGACAAAAACACATAGTGGGTTTTAGCTCATCGTTTGTTACTAAATTTAGAAGGTCTGGATGTAGACTTGATTATATATGTATCACAAGAATAATAATGATGCTATAAACTTAAATTCCAGATCAAAGATATTTTTTTGCATCATGACCAATTAATGGAGTGCTTTTATTTTTACTTCCACTACCATCCCATATCTTATGGCTGGACACCAAATTTTTCAGCATCAAAGTCGTACATCAAACGAACTTTCACATCTGGTAAAACCGGCTTTATGGTCTCTCCTAGGTCCAATAGAAAGATTCGCTTATTTACTGTCTTAAGTATAATTATAGCAATAGACTGCGTTTTTAAACATTATTTAGACAGAAACTAATGTGCATATAGCAAAATGTGGACATACAGACCTATAGATAGTTAGTAGCCTATAGACTTAGGGCACGAGCACACCAAGTTAAGCCAAGTGTTGGTCGTCATTCAGAGATGACAAAGTAGTTTGTCCTGGTTTGCACACCCAGGCAAACACAGTTGTCGGTCAAAGCATGTGATAGCTGGATCAAGGTATACGATCAGCTGCGAACCGCTCTTTGAATGTAGGCCTACACCTGAAGTTAGAGTCTTGCTGGACCAGCTATCTGGATCAAAGCATGCCCAGTAGTTACGCATATATTTAAAAAACTATATATCTAAGCTTATAATATCAAATCAGTTATATTATAAAGTTATATTGTGACCAAATTTTATTACTATTTGACACTAAATATACTCCTTGGGTCTAGATCTATACTTATAGAGGCATTCTAGAGAAATATGTGTTCAAAGTTTAAAATCGAAAAAAAAAATTGCGGGCGCCCGACAGATCAAATTTTGCCTCAGTGTCGCAATGCACAGGTTGTTGGCCTAGCAGTGCAAGCTTTTATCCGTCAATCAACATCCTGTGTGCCTCGAGAAATGAGAAGCCACTATAAAAAGTTGCATATTGTCTGTGACTCGCTGGGATGGATGAATGAGTCGGTATGTTCGCACACTAAAACCACCCATCTATAGATCTACCGTAGATCTTTAGTCTGGATTAATCATTTAAATACTCACTATCAGCATTCACAGACGCGAGGGAGAGAGGGAGCAAGACAGACAGACAGAGAGAGAGATAGAGAGAGAGAGAGAGAGAGAGAGAGAGAGAGAGGAAGGGGAGCGAGGACAGAAATATCGGTTGTTTGTTTCATTTACCAACTGAAGAAGCCTCAATGAGTTGTCTGGCGTAAGAAATCGTCTTGCCTTTGTGCAAGTCGCCATCTTGATACAATTCATTTATGTTAGCAACGTCTTTCAGTTTCGTACAAAATATTGTAAATTTAACATGCAAAGTATCTTTTCACACCAATTACCCAGCTCTTGTCGTAATTAATTTCTCTTCAAACATTACTTTTAAACGTTTCAAGTGGTTGTTGAGCGTTTCATTATTTTTGTCAGGTTCGGTGTTGCGGTTTGTATTTGTCAATAGCTCTGCGTTGCTAACATTCCACTTCTCAAAGCGTCTATGTGAACGGTGAACCATAGTAATCACTACACAAACCGACGTTCTTCTCTCAATTACAGACGATATCAGACTGTGTTTTTCTTTTCTTTTTTATATGATCTTTATTTAGTGTGCTCTAAAGGATTTGAATTTGACATTATTAACCTGACAAGAATTGTTTTTCAAGTTTGTGTGACTGCCTGGCTTTTTTTGTTTCTGGATCTTGACCACTGTCCGCTCTAAGCGGACTTAGAGTATTGCAAACATGCAGCTCAAACACATGAAAACGCTTATGCCACCAATGGTAAAAACTCGTAAATTTTAAGCAAAGCAAATTTTATTTAGATAACAACACTTCACAAACCGTATCTGACTTCATACTCAATGTAATAGTGTTTCTGTCCGATTTTTGCTAAAATATATGCACTATAGCCTAAATAATGTTGCTGTCTAAATAATGGATCTAAACTCTGTGTATTACTTAAAATAGTAAATAATCTTTTTTACACTTAGATTCAAGTTTATAAGTAAACGTTAAATTATGAGAGAGTGGTCAAACCAAAGAATTTGATTTGAACAAAAAACACTTAGAACTAAATAGAGTGTGTATTTTGGACAAAACCAATGCATGTGGTGCGTGAAAACTATGTAGGCTAGTGCCTTTAGATACTATCACATAATCTAGGCCTATACAATAACTACAATTCGTTTTGATCATGATATTTTGAATTTAATGGATAGGATAAATTCTATATAGATTGGACTTATTATCACATGGTCACATTTTAATATATCAATCTTATAAATATCTTAGTCATATTACACAGTAAATTTTAGTTTTAAATAAATTAAACATTCTAGTGGTAATAAACTGTAACTTTAGCTTGTTATGCTGAAACATTAATATAAATCTTATAAATAACTTAGTCCTATTACACAGCAAATTTTAGTTACAAATCATTTAAACATTCTAGTGGTAAACAAACTGTAACTTGACTTTCTATGCTGAAACATTTTTTCAATGTAAAACCAATTTGCAGGTTTAATATATAAATAATAGGCTACACTAAAATCGAACAAAGAACTAATTCTGAATAAGAATTATATCGTGTATATTAAATGAAACCGAAAAAACAAGAAAATTAAAGTTCGTTACGTAAAGCACCAGAACACATGGGAATACCATGATTTGAAAAACAGAATTATATGTTCCAGTACTTTTTTATTCCATTGAAAATCATACATTATAAAATGTTTCAACAATCCAATTTCTACATTGCAGGATGGGGCCGCAAAAATTTGTGCTGTGGCTTTTTCGGCTAATAGCCAAAAGCTAGCAGTGTGCACATCAGACAGAGTTGTGGTTTTGTTTGATGAACAGGGAGAGAAGAGAGATAAATTCTCTCTCAAACCTGCAGACGCTAAGGTTGTAAAGCTGAGCAATCTGTCTACAAGCAATTATATTTAGTTGTTTGTGAATTTTTTTAGAGGGGGAGGGGTGTTGTTTTTGTTTTGGTTGTGTGTGTTGTTTTTTGTTTGTTTGTTTTGGTTGTTTTGTGGGGGAGGGAGTGGGGGTTACATTTATCCTTCACAGAAATCATGTATGAATTTTTTTTAAAATTGTTATTTAAGTATGAGAAGTACCTCGAAGGACTGATATGATTATAAATTGACTTTCTTATAGAGCAAATTATATTTGGTTTAATTAAATGAAAAATGCTTTTGTCATAACTTTGTAATGCAGTAGGCTAGTTACTCAAGCACAAAGCCATTCAATTCACCACTGTCAGTGGATATGATTAAAAAATTATCTGTCTCATTCTGTACTACAAGTTACAATATATTTGTTTAATGGTATGGGAGGAAAGAACAGCCCTCAATGTCTGTGTTTGGCTGTCAGATTATAAGAATGCAATGCAAAACACCTGCAGAAAATGAAGCTGGTATTCATTATTCAGACACCTAGACCATATGTTTACTGTATTTCTATTTTCTTTTTCAATTAGGGCTCTTTAAAATATACACTTCTATGATGAGGGTTCTCTGGATTATTCCTTTCCATTTCCATTTTCTTGTTGCAGTTTACTTCCCAGTTTTAACTTTTCATTTTATTTTTTTTTTACAAACATTTGCTGATGAAAACTTGAATCTGTCTTTTTTTTTCCTTAGATCTGGAAGAAAAAGTGTTATTACTTTAAATGCTACCCTTTATTAATTTTTTATTTATCTTCCCTGTGCATTGCCATTCTTCACCACATTTGGATCCATCTTTGATCTCATAAAAACTTGATCAGAATGAAACTTCATTTGTCAATAATATAATAACAATTGATTTTTGCCTGTTTAGGGAATATGGACGACACTTTTTTTTCCCTTAGGCTTTATCAGAATCATTAAAAAAAGATTCGAAAAAACTGAGTAAGAGAATACATGTATAATAGCGTTTACTGCATTTTATAACACATTTCTCCTTGATGGATTTTTTAAAATAATCAATCTTTTTGTTTAGTATCCTGAGGGCAATTTAATGTCAATCTAGTCATTGACTCGCTAAAACATGTGAATTTGTATTATAATTTTAATTTCTAGAGTACCTTATAAAATACTATCTTTAGTCAGGGAAATAACAAATGGTTTTATGGGTTAACTAAAATTGTAAGTGTAATTATTGATAAAAGGTTATAATTCAATTTTTTTTTCTTTACCCAGTATGGAAAGAAAAGCTACACGGTAAAAGGTATGGCCTTTTCAGGAGATTCAACAAAAATTGCTGTAGGACAGACTGACAACATCATATATGTATACAAAATAGGGGATGACTGGTGAGGAAAGGCAGATTTTATGTTATGAGATTTTTTTTAAATAAGTTTTTATATAAAAATATATCCTAGTTAAAATGCTTGAGTACATGCCTTATTTGTTACATTCAAAAGCATAAATTGATTTTCACCCTAATTATTCCTTATTCAAGTTATTTCTCTAATATTTAAAAAAATGAATTATTGGAAACTGGATTCATTATTTTCAAAAGTTTAATATGAATGTATATGCCTAACATTAAAAAAAAAATTTCCATTTATTTTTTTTGTTGTATCATCATTTTGAAAGGGGTGAGAAGAAACTGATATGCAACAAATTTGTGCAGCAAAGTGCAGTGACCTGTCTGATTTGGCCTCCTGATCAACCCATTATTTATGGCTTAGCTGATGGAAAAGTATGAATCCTTATTCTAATTTGGAATTTTTTTAAATTCTTTTTAACAGTTATAACACTTCTAATGAAATTTAATCTCATCATTGGCATCTTTTTTATGGCTAAATAAGTTGAGGGAAATGCAGTTAATGAGGTTCTGTAAATCATTGTTTTTTTTTTAATAAGGTTTGTTCCTGTAATTTTAATTGATGGGGCTGGATTTTGGTTTTTTTTCTTGATTAAAAAGCAACTGGTGCAAGTGTGTCATGTTTCTGAAAAACAAATCTGTTCCTAGTTTCATTTCAAGTCGTATTATTTTACTTTATAGAATACCAAATCATTATAAGGAAAATTATTTCCATGTTGGACTTTACTTTGCAATATTATATCGTCTTTTCACTTAAGGTTCGCTCAGCCAACACAAGGACAAACAAATCTTCAACAGTGTACTCAACTGAATCTTATGTTGTGTCTCTTGCGGCAAAGTATGATCTTTTTTTCATAATAATTTTCTCCACTTAAACCATAATTATCCAATGAGAATATCTTGTTTAAAATTTTTGTAATGAAATAAAGAACAAAGCATTTTCTGTAATAGTAGTTATTACAGCAGCAGCTGCAGTGGTGGTGTTGATAGAAACAGATATCTCTCTTGGTTGTTGTTTTTTTTTGTTTTTTTTATACTTATTAGTAATTAGTGGAACGATATTATGTTGTGTTTTTTTTGGAAAGATTTGTTTATTAAACTTCTGGAATCAATTATATTATTTTGTTTTACCGGTAGTGTATATTTAATCAAACCATAGAAATCTTATTTTAATTTATTTGTATATTGTTTTTCAAAAACAATCATATTTTATATTTGTGTAGCCCTTCAGGTAAAGGCATTTTGTCAGGTCATGCTGATGGTTCAATCATAAGGTACTTCTTTGATGATGAGGGATCAGGAGATACACAGGTTTGTATTTTTATATATATTGTTTATAGTTTTTAGAAAAAGTAAAAAGACATGTGACATCGTCTATTATGAATACAGTGATCTCCGCCTAAGAACTCGCCACTCGGGAGACAAGAAAAGTGAGTTATTATGCGGACGGGTTTTTACGTTTATTTGGAAAGGGGCGTTACTGAGTAAATGACAAGTAGCCCCATTGCTTTATCTCGCTATGTTTTGTGGCTCTTCCCCTAGGCTCACCACACAGACCTCCTATCAGTTTTTTTTTTATAAAGTTCTACAGTCAAAGCTCTGCTTAAGGGAAAAGAATTTGATTTGGCAAGTTAAAATAAAACTTGAGTTTGCGACTATCCGATTAGAGGTTGTGTACTCTTAGACGATCACAAATGTGAAGGTGATGGGAGAGAGAGAGAGGGAGGGAGTGAAAGAGAACAAACGATTTCTTAAAGTTGAACAAGGAATCGTATAAAGACACCTTGCTTAAACAACCAACTCCTATGTTCTGGTCAGTGCAATAACTATGGTTCTCAGTTTCGAGCAGCCAGAAGTTCACACCTGCATATCAAACTCTTTGATACCCCTGCCCAAGTGCGGGAAGTCGACGATAGGGAAAAGAAAATTTGTTTGATTTAGACTATATGGGTTACCAGAATTTAATTTAAGGAAATAAAATCGTTCTTACAGCCATAGGGTCGGATTTTGCGTTTCCTTAAACTCTGCGCCACTATGAGAGAGGTGGAGGGGGGTGGGGAGAAGATAGGTGAGAGAGAGACAGAGAAAGAAAGAAAAGAGAGAGTAGAGAAAGAAGGAAAGAAAAAAAATTAAAGAGATATCGATAGGAGAGACTTCTGAGAAAGAGAGAGAGAGAGGCTGAGAGTGAAAAAGAAAAAGTGCACTCCCTTTCAGAGTCTGTTAACAATTTAATGATCGACACAACCGAAAAGAGTGGATGTTGTGAATTTTTTAAAAATTGGGTGCTTGTTGAATGGTAAAGTAACGTTTACTCCTCAGTGATTGGATACCTACCCACTCTCGCGTAACGAAACAACTGCTGTCCACCTGTGATTTTTATTCGAGGGCAGGCCCTACTTACGGGGGAGGGGGGGTTATGTTTGGCGGTTAACTTCTCAATGTAAAACTCTTTGAGATTCTTGACCGTAGACCCACAAGTGCCGCGAGTCGGCGTGACAAAAAGATGATGGAAGGAAGATTTCTCTTATCTCCTTACATGGCTGCAGCCTAGTCAACCGTTTACAAAGGTTCAGAGGCTCATGTATATTCACCCATTCCCGACCCCCACCTCGCTTACTCCTCTTACCATCTGATCGTGTGTATTCAGATACACACGCCACACTCCTAACAGTCTTAGATAACTATAGAAATAATCAACATGCTATGGAAGTTAAAAATAATGTATTAGCTTGACAAAAAATTACTTAAAAATTATATCCGGCTCTTTTAAAACTTGTTCTTACACTTTTTTTATTTTTTTCCAAAAGCGGGTGGGTAGGGGTGTTAATTAAAGAGAAAGAATTAAGTTTCATAGGGCAAGCGGGTTCGGGTTGGTAAGCAGTGTCAAAGACATTCACTTAAGAATGATATATATATATTTAATTTTTAAGGGTGCAGGTAAAATATTTTTTAAAAATAGCAGGTAGTTTATTTACGCAATGTAATATGGTTGTTGATATAACATGATTATAAATATGAGATTTTTGCATATACCTATAATATTTCAAGCAGTTGAGCAAATAGATCTTAAAACAACGCAGCTTCACTATAAGCTTATGTACTGTTAGATGAATTATCAGTGTGACATTGTTTTTGTGTAGGCTACTATGCTAACATGTAACACGTGAGTAGTGTTCACCAAATCGGCTGTTACGGGCTTCAGAGCGCGATAGATGGGAGTGAAAGATAGATTGATGTTTTTTTAGAGAGAGGAGTGGTTATATGGTTTTTGTAGAGAGAGGAGTGTTCATACTTTTAATTGTGTTGTAACATCTTGCCGCAATGAGCAATGTGATTTTACTGTTCTTTAGATCCATATAGATTTAGATATTATCATCAAGTACTGATTTACATCTATACATTGAGTTGTACTCTTAACCCTTAGACAGTTGTTTAATAATAAAGTTGAACAATCACATTTCTACAAAGGATTTCTAGTATTCATTATTTTGTTATGGTTGACAAGATGGTGTGTCCGAGTCTATGTGAATTTATTTATTCAACAATTGAACTGCAACAGGGACCCGCTTTATCGATTCAAACTCACAATCAGTTTTGTACCTTGTTTGTTTTGCAGGGAAAAATCTCAACTCACCCGAGCCCTCCATATGCACTAGCATTCTCTCAAAATGCTATTGTGGCAGCTGGCTGTGATAAGCGTATCATTGCTTATGGTCGGGATGGTCGCAGCTTTCAGCACTTTGACTACAGCCGTGAGGACGATGAGCATGAGTTTACAGTGGCTGTGGCTTCACCCAGTGGCCAAAATGTTGTTGTCGGCAGCTTTGACAAGTCAGTAACAGCTCAATCTTTGTGATTATGAATTATGAAAATTTAATCAAATTAGAGATAAAGCTGCAGGTGCTTTTTAGCAAAAAGTATGTTTGGATCAGCTGCCTTAACCAAAGAATTCTGTCTTAGGCTGATCAGTTGGATTAATAGAACTATCTTTTTCTTGGCAATGTTTAGCTGCACATATTGGAAACCTCCCTTTTATATCTCCTCATGTATTCCCCAATTAACTGTAGCTTTAACCTGGCATTTCAAACTAAATCTATGGCATTATTCCAGCACATTATTTTTAAACATGACGAATGATCTTCATTCCTGGCTTTAGGTTGCGTGTCCTCAATTGGAGTCCACGTAGGCAGATGTGGGAGGAGCCAAAGTTAAAAGAAATTCACAACTTGTACACCATCACTGCCCTTGCTTGGAAGAAGGATGGGTCCAGAGTTGTAGCTGTGAGTAAAGAGCAGTAAAGTGATAATTATATGAGCAATGTTGTATTCAGCTTCTAAACACATAAATCATCTAACAGATAATATTGTTTCCTTATAATGAGGTATCTTAGTTACTGTGTTATAATAATTAAGTATCATTTTTTTGTAAGATAGGTTCCAACATTAAGAAGAAAAGGCAAGTGCTGTGTTGTTAAGGATAATTCTGTGCTGTGAATGTATTGTCAGTTGCACATCATAAGTTCTGTTCCTCAGGGCACCTTGTGTGGAGGACTGGAGATGTTTGACTGCTGCCTGAAACGGACTCTTTATAAGAACAAGTTTGAGATTACCCATGTTGGTGTCAGTCAGGTCTGTTTAGATTATGAATCATCCAAAAAAATCTTTCTTCCCTTCTTTAGTCTCTCATATTTAATTCATCAAAGAGATCAAGCATTTAAGATTATCTTGGGGTGTCTGATTTTTCTCCATTCTGTGAATCCTGATGTATAGATAGTTTGCATTTAATAGTTTGTATCTTGCAACAAACAAGCTTGCACATTTATTAGAATGCACTTAGAAAATATTTATTCATTTTACATCTGTGTTTTGGTTCATATAAACTTCTTTCCCCACTGGCACTCCCAATATCGTATCATTTAATGAACATAATTGTGTGTTTATGTATTGCAAGACTTCCAGTAATATTTTGTACTGACGTTCAAAACTTCTATAAAAGATATATGTTTCTATCATTTTTTTCAAAGGCAATTGTGCGCAACATGTCTAACAACACAAAAGTGATGCTCAAGTCTCACTATGGTTATGAGATTGATGAAGTTCGCATAATGGGCCATGACCGTTTTCTAGTAGCACACACATCCGACACACTTCTCTTGGGAGACATGCAGTCATCTCGTCTGAGTGAGGTTCCCTGGCAAGGCTCTGGCAGTGAGAAGTACTATTTTGATAATGAAAGCGTGAGTATTAGTGACTTCTGTAATTTTTTTTAAACCAAGGCTAGGTCTAGACAAAGGATGCAAATGTCTAGTGAGATTCAGTGTGTAAATGTAATAATACAATAGGGGCAGGGAAGCTGTGTTCATCAGGCATGCAGCCAAAGAAACATCAATTAGATTGGTCAGCGCAGTGATGAATGAGGTGGAAATAGGGAGACTCGGAGACAGAGAGTTTTTACCGCACATCAGAAGGACAGGAAAACTACATTATGGAGAGAGAGACAGAGAGAGAGAGAGAGGGGGGGAGGGAGGAAAAGGAAAACCAATGAACTAATAACAGCATATTTCAAGGGTCACGTTATCTTTATGTTTAAAAAGGGTGATAGGCATATCTATAACAGGAGACTCGGAGACAGAGAGTTTTTACCGCACATCAGAGGGAGGAACAGGAAAACCAATGAACTAATAACAGCATATTTCAAGGGTCACGTTAACTTTATGTTTAAAAAGGGTGATAATAGGTGTTAAAATTTTCGGTAGTGTTTCTTAGGCATATCTATAACAGGAACTTGCTTACAGCAGGATTTCTCTTCTGTAACCAAAAGTCCTGCTGTAGTAGTAGTAGTAGTAGTAGTAGTAGTAGTAGTAGTAGTAGTAGTAGTAGTAGTAGTAGTAGTTACTTTTATTTAGC